>PVNU02003354.1:0-372403 GCA_003013855.2 Liriodendron chinense | reverse complement strand
GTGGGTACAGTGACGTGACTGTTGAAACCTTCTAAGGGTCCACCATGATGTTTATTTTAGATCTAAACTGTTCATAAGTTCACACAGATACGAAAGAAGGGAAAACACAAATATCAGCTTGATCGAAAACTTTTGTGACTCCAAGAAGTTTTTAACGGTAGGACATCAATCCCCACTGTTTTCTTTGGTGAGGTCCACTTGAGCTTTGGATCATCCCCTATAATGATCCCTCCAAATGTATGGATGGTGTGGATGTAACATATGTTCATGGTGGCTCCCACGAGTGGACCACCTGTCCACACCCAATAGGTCTTCTGCCTCTTCACAGACGTACTCAGATGGTCAGAAGGGCATTTTCTACCAAAAGTTTTGCGATTTGATGAAAATGCTACAAAAGATGAGCCTCACCAGAAATTAGACTTTTAGTAAAAATAGCCACACTTCGGGCTATTATAGTAAATATTCCTTTTCTAACCTAAACTTTTGCAATTTTTCGTGAAAACACTATTGCAATTAAAAATAACCACTCTATGTTGATGGCTCATTGGAGATCTTACTAGGATTTGAGATGAATAGCGTAGATCTGTTTCCAGCCTCTTCATCAATTCTGAAAGACTGTGTTGCACCCTATTTCTAATCGTTCCTATAACAACTAATCAGGGGTAGACACGTGGCATTGCATGGAAAGATGTAGCATGCAAAGGCTTTGCTGAGAGATCCAAATCGCTTTTTATGGAACCACAACTGGCGCCGATTTGATGTTCATGTCATCTGATGACGAGGCATGGTCTAGGCATTAAGAAGCAAGACGTGGTCAAGCGAGAAGAACAGTGAAAGGGACGCGTGTTAAGAAGAGAGAAGAAGGATATAGAAGACCAACATGACGACAAATCAACCTGCTATAACCATCAAGCATAAAGAGAAACGTCTGAGAAGTAGCTGTGAGAGAGATTTATAAATAGCAAGGAATTCAGGTAAGTAGTCCTCACACCAATCTAATCAAACCTATTAAATTTATCTGTCCTTACTATAATCATTAGCTTCGTTTTATCTTAGGAGTAGCATATAATGCCCCAAATTTTTAGTATTTATTTAATTAAGTTAAATTTATGAGATTTTTATCTTGCGTTGTGAATAATTGTCTAATCGTAGGTGTTTTGAAGTGAACCTCTTTATTAAAGTTGCCTAAAATAATCCCTAGAATATGATAAACAACTTAGATTTTGTCAAACTTGATATTTTAGAATAATTATGAAAATGGCATTAAGAAAACCTCATTTTTTAAAAGAAAATCCATTTTTTGTATTCCGTACGACTCCAAGCTTTAAATGAAGCATTTATGCGATATTTAACTGTTCTAGCTATGCTCCACTGTCCACTCTAGCACATTCAACTATCCAAGTAGGTGGATCCCTTGATGAACGATCTGGATTTCAAGTCCAGAGGAATGGCCATAAAAAAAGAACAAAAACAGTCTCGTCGATTTGGAAAGAACTGAAATTAGAAATAAAAGATATTACGATTTCAAATTTCAAACAAGAAACATGATGTAGTCCCATTTTGCACTTTTCAGACCAGTTCATGGGGCCCACCGTGATGGGTATTGAAAATCCAGTCCATTTATGATGAAGATCAGCTCGATGCTGAAAAAATTCAAAAGTTTCACGTCGATCCGAGTTACAGATTGACTGTGGTGACCAAAGCAATACAACTGTCAGAAAGTCTCTTGATTTCCGCCAACTCAACTTGAAAATGGTCAAGGTGGCCCGCCACTCATGATATGAAGAATCTAAGCCGATCATTTTTTTGTATAAAACATCTATATTTGCAAAACCATACAATTCCATGTCAGACGAATGTGTGGATTGATTGTACTAGTTGACAAAAATGGATAATACTAAAGATTCCAATTGCACAAATTCTAAAAGAGTCCTAATGTTCTGAATTTCAGACCACATTATGGAATAGTTTTGGACAATCTAAATTGTCTATCATGTAGAGGAGGAGATTTTCTACGAAGGTTCTGAATTTGAGACCAATCCGACATTTGTACACTTCGTACCGTCGATCACAAGATAATTGGTTCTACAGGTATTTAAATTGCGTGAATTAAAGAAGTGGTCATTGTTATGATTAGTGGCCCACCCAAGAGATAATTTGAGAAATATAAACCATTCATGAGGAAGCTCATATGCCAAGGAACCTACAGTTCAAATTTCAGGCAATCTGACCATTGGTTATCCCGTATCAAGCGGAACAAAATCTGCTATGTTACTGTTTTCCTATCTGCAGAGCTCTCTACTCTTCTAGGTATCATAGGATGTGAGGAGCATCCTTTAGGGTTACTAGGGCATATCAAAACTCCCTCATTTCATCCCCAACCATCTAAAGAGAGAGAGCCTATCATTCTTCCATCTTCTACACTGAGTTTACTACAATTTCATATTTCTTCTCTAAGTCGAGATTTTCTTCTAGATTAAGGCGAGAACTCCTTTAAGTTTGGCATGATTTTTGCATGAATTTTAATATATATGGATGCTATGTCTCATGTGTTGCTATGTTATTGCTCATGAATGTTTATTTTCTTTTCACATGATGATGTATTTATGATGCTATATGCTAATAAACATAAATCAACGGGAGTAGAGTTGGATATTGGTCATAGATGCTTTAGGACACCTTATTTCCATCACTTGGTGATGTGGACGTACATTGGACAATAAGAACGAATGCAATAATGAAATGTTGTTACTGACGTGGGGTAGTGTAATCATCTTCAAAAGAGCCACCATCCCTTTCATATAATATTGAAAGTTATTTTTGTAAGGCTTAATGAAGAATTCGTTATTATATATTTTGGTATTGAATGCGATGTGGATGAACCCTGATATGTGGTGGTGTATATCAGGACTGCCCGGTTAAGAGATTACCCTAACCTGAGATGATGCTATTAGACTGTCCGGTTAAGTGGTCACCCTGACTCATGGTAGTGATATCAGACTATCCGATTAAGTAGTTGGTAAATCTTTTTCTTTCTGATACTTAATTTTATTTATGGATCTTCATAAGGACAAGGGTTACATGTGTTGTCATGGACCTTAGTAGTGTAACTTGCTATCCTTGGTAGAGATGCATTGGATTCAGCTACTTTGGTGAATGATGAACCATGAGGATGGTTATGGTGGTGCCTAAGGTTGGTTGCACATTAATCGACTGTGTGTAAACTAGAATTAATAAATAGTTGGCTAATTTCATGCATACACTTGGCTTCATGTAGGTGTATGAAAATGAGAATAGGTTAGAGCGTCATACTTTTCCCGCACACTATCTCGTGAGTTTTAGGTTGTGAGCGTCCTACTTCTCACTTGGTTGGTCAAACTTCATGGGCTTGCGTGTCTCAGAAACCCTGGTGGCATGTGGTTAGGAATGACTAGTTAAGGAGTCCCATGTCAGGTCATGCATAGCATGCATTACATTAAGGACTATGATTGTTTTGATATGTTCACATGTAATTGTTATGCTAACCTTGAAAGAGTTCTTCATTATACCACTTTTGACGGTTTTTGTTGAAAAATAATTTAGAACATGCAAGTGACGATCCACAGGAACCCAAGCCAAGAGGAGATGATTACGAGGGCTCGTAGGAGCAGATGGCGAAGGATAAGGTAATGCGACCTAATATCGATTTGAAATTTCATTAGTTAGGAGATATAATTTTTATAATAAGTCCCAGTGGGTGGACATAGTTGAGTACAATGTGATATTCGAATTCTTTGGATATGGTGATATTAATTGACAACTTAGTTTAAATATAATGAAATAATACGAGTGTTTCCACCATTTTGCTCATGAATATCAATTATTATGAAATGTGTGTGTTTGTGAGTATGTAGGGGGTATACCCTTTACACATTTTAAGAAACCTTTAGAAATTCGGTTGTTGTGTTATACATAGGAGCCGAAATCTCAAGGCATTACAAGTTAGCATTAGAGCGGAAACGGGACATCTAGGCAAGAAGCCTAACCTGTAATATAATAAACTCACCTTATGTAACACCCCATTTGTACTCGAGTGTTACCTTGGAAATTTAATCTAATTTAATTGTCTACTTATACTTTAACTTTAATCTTACCATAGGTCATGATATTCATCCATTGATTTTCAAGGTGGTGGTCGGCTGTCGAGCTTAGAGAGAGAGAGAGACAGAGAGAGAGAGAGAGAGAGGGGGGTGGTCGGGTGGGTTAAGGTTAGAGTTAGGGAGAGAGGGGGCACTTGGGCGGGTTAAAAATAAAAGGGGGGTAAAAAAAAATTTAACTTAGGTATTTATACCTTGTAGACGAGTTAAATCGAGCCGAGTTCGAGTCAAGGAACGAACCGAGTCGAATCGAGCATGGGCCTGCTCGACGCTCGACTAAGATCTCGAGCACCCAAAATATAACTCGACTCGACTCAAACTCACTTCCGATCCGAGCCGAGTTGAGCATTTTTGAGCCGAGTCGAGTAAGTTTTTTTTAGCATACTTGACTCGTGCCTAGCTCTAGCCATCGAGCAGGGAGGAAGGGTTTGGGATTTGGGGCTCGGCCAAGAAGGGAGAGAGAAAGAGGGGAGAAATGAATTTTGAAAAGGGGGTTAGTCAATTATCGAGTGGTCTGCCAAATCAATGGTTTGGATCACCAAGCCACTGTGTCCCAGATGTACTGAATCATTGGTGTCATCAAATTGGAGAATGTTGTGATCATGTAACACCGTAGTTTCTCTTCATGTGCGATGTACCTCAATAAAAATGGGACACTGATTAGGGAAGGGGTTGCGTCCTGCTCCCATCTGGATGGTATTGGTCTAAGCAGGGGCTTTGTGGGGCTCACCATGATGTATGGGTTTTATCCACGCCATTCATCTATTTTCCACATTATTTTAGGTTAAGAGGTGCCCAAAAAATGAGGTAGAGCCAAGGCTCAAGTGGACCACACAATGGAGATTGAGTATCCACCATTAAAAACTTCTAATGGGCCGCGAAAATTTTGGATCAAGCTAACATTTGTGTTTTCCCTTCTAGGTTTATGTGACGTTATGATCAGGTTGGGTCGCAAATACATATCATGGGGGCCTGGGAAGGTTGCAATGGTGGGAGTCATTATCACTGCTACTTCCTACGGTGGGGTAAACTTAACCTTGGATCCACCTCATTTTTGGGCTCACACCTTAAAATGATCTAAATAATGGATGAACAACGTAGATAAAATTCATACATTACGTTGGGCCCCACAAATCCCTTGTTAGGATAGACTTTCGGCTTGAAGGAGCAAGGCCCAATCTGCTTTTACGAATTAGGTAATGTACCCAAATAGGATAGCTCGTGACTGAATCCTTGACTCGTGAGTTTTATTTGATCAAATTCTATTTCAACTCACCTAATTTCATCCATTCTAATAAATACTCATAGCCAATTAAAAATAATAATACTTTATTTATTCTTAATAAAGTCATGTCTATAAATCAATAATTCATCCAACATTTAATGAATTTCTTTTATATTGATATTCAAAAATCAAACTAATCCGATGTAAAAAACAATAATTTAAATATAAACTAAACTTAACTAATAAAATAGAGATCAAGAAAATGTTCAAATTGTTCAAAGTACTTTAAATATCTATATGCAAAACAATATGAGGAGGTGTAAGCGTGACAGCTTTAAGGTCCTATTATTCCCAAATTGAAAATTTTATGTTAATATCAAGTATAAACTCAATGTAACAAACCGAATCAATCACAATAAATTGATATTAACATTTCCCATAATAATAACTTGAAATTTATAATAATGAAGAAAACTAAAATAAACAAATTAATTCTTCTTAATCCCTTTAGGGCAAAGCAATTGTTTAATATATTGATCTTTTTTAAGGGTATAACACAGATTACCAATAAAATGCAATGATCCTTTTAGGGTAGAGCACCTATAAAATGCAATGATCCTTTTAGGATGAGCATCTGTAACGTAAACATGTACCAATAATCAAATTTTCAATGAATAACATCCTCATAAGTGCCGCACAAAAATAAATTACACTTACATCCATTTTACATAGCGATACATCTAATGACTAGATTTAAATCGAAGTGTTACAACTAAAATTAAAGCATCTACAAATATCAATTGAAGAGACAATGACACACACTAACCAAATTAAATCCAATATATTCACAACATCAAGTGAAACCATAACACATGTTAAACACGATCTAAATCCACATATCTACTATATCAATCATGGTAAAAATGAATTAACCCAATATATCAACCACGTCAAAAAAAAAAGAAGACAATATGACGACAATATCTTATATTAAACAATACTGAATCATTATACTTAACAACAACAAGTAATAGAGCATTAATACTTAAGCTCAGCATATAGTGTACACGTAAGAATCTCAAGTCAGGAAGATCACCTATCCGAAGAGATGCGCAACGATCTGATCTATTGTCGGTGGTATGTATGCTCAATTCGGGATTGGTTCTAGTTATACATGGTTCGACACACTTATATTGGAGGTGACTTGGTAGGTGTGTTGATGCAAATAAGTGGGATCTTCTAATAAGAGAGGGATTCCCACTAATAAAAAAAGAATCTTGTGCTAATTAATCTTTTAGGTGTCATGGTTAATTTTAAACTTGGCCAAGCCATTCTTACACTTGCCATGGATGTGGGCACTCCATGGACCCCGCTACATGGGGTCCATGACCAACATCCAACCTATTAATATGGTTACTTAGGGCCTGTTTGGTTGCACAACCTAGAGTCTAGAGAAAATCTAGATTCCACTGTTGGAATCCAAAATTGCAGAAACTAGAGTGGAACCAGGTTTCATCCCTAACTTGCTGTTTGGTTGAAAACAGTGTAATAGAGATTTTGCTCCAACTGTTGCTTGTGGCATGGCCCACTTAAGCATCATATCTGCCTGAGAACCTTACCCCTGGCTTGTTGTAGTCCCGTAAGATAGATGACCAGGTTGGACGGTAAATAAACATTATAGCGGGCCCTAGGCAGTTTTTAATGGTGGACGTTCAATCAACACTGTTTTCTTGTGGTGTGGCCCACTTGAAATTTAGATCTGCCTCATTTTTTGTCCAATGCACTTAATTCAGATTTCAAAACTAATGGACGGTGGGGATATAAAACACATACAAAATAGATGTACAACACATACATGGAGGTGGTGACGCTCACTACCGCCTCTTTTTCCTTCCGTTTCACCCCCACCATTTCCACTAATCTCGATTCCACTCAATTAAGGTTTTCAGACAGAATCATATTTGGTTGGAACTTGCCACCAAACACACCAGTTAAAATCAAATAATGCTGGAATCCAGATTTTAAGCTAGAAACGGTTTCCAGATGCCAACCAAACGGACCCTTAAGAGTTATAAAGTAAAAACACAAATACTAACTAGATCCAAAGCTTTTGTAGTCTCCATGTAGTGTAGTTTTAATGACGGGCGTTCAATTTAATGGTGGGCATTCAATCACCACTGTTTCTTATGTTGTGTCCACATGAGTTTTACATGTGTTGCATTTTTTGGGTTCAAGCCCTAGGTATGGCCTAATGGATATAAAACACATAAATTATGTTGGCCCAGAACGCCCAACACATCCACACACCGCCCCTAGGGAGTGATGTTGGCAACACCATATGATCCAACCGTTGATCTAATTGGACAAAAAAAAAAAAAAAAAAAAAAGGCTGTAAGAGAGAATATGAGCCTTAGTGATGAAATAATATCTAATCTGGACCAGTAACCTGAAGGGACCATTGTGGATGGGAAATCCCTGTCACAGACTGGAGTAGCCTTACTCTCCGGCCGATTGACTAAAAATAGACGGTCAATAAAAAACTGTAAAATACGTTTCGTCCTCGTCAAACAAATCGAAAAAACAAAAGAAAAGAAAGAAAGGAAAAGGTAAAGAAAAAGTGAATACTTGGGCAACACGCATGGACCATTCTTCACTCTGATTAAAGCTTTGAGTTAAGAAGATTCCAATTGCGTAAGTTTCATTTCCTTCCTCTTAGCTTACGTAGTGGACACGGCGGTGCTACGTTGGGCCCTGTTCGTCTATGTGTATGCGTGTGTTCTATATCCATGCGGTCCGTCCATTTTGCCGGTTAATTTTAGGGCATGAAGCAAAAAATGAAGCAGATCCAAAGCTCAAGTAGACCACACCACAAGAAATAATGATGATTAAATGCCTATCATTAAAAACTTCTTGGGCACTTTTGTATAAGTTTAAACTTGTGCTTTTCCTTTATCGTGGTCTGTGTGGCTTTATCAACTAGTTGGATAAAAAATAAAAATTATAGTGAGCTCTAGGAAAGTTTCAAATGTTGGTTGTCATTAGTGTCTCGTCTGCTAGCCCAAGTGGAAGACGCCTGGTGTGCAGGTGCATTGTGTGATTAACTGTGTGGGTGCATTGCGCAGCTAATAAGGTGGGTGCATTGCATGACTAACAAAAGAAATATTAGGTGTCATTAGTCCCACAATTTCCTATGTATGAAACGTTTTGAGATATGGATTTTCTTTAATTTTTAATCAATGAGCTAAAGTAAGCTGGAAAAATAGATAGACGGTGTGGATAAAAAATATATACACCAAGGTGGGCTGCACAGCGCCCAACACACGGTGTGGGCAACACCAACTGATCCACCTAGTCAGTACTGGCAGGTGCTTTGTGAGCTCCACCATGATGCATCATGTGTTCTATCACGCGTCCATTCATTTTTTATAGCTAATTTTAAAGCATGGCCTAAAAGAGAAGCAAATCCCACATGGAATGCGCATGATAAAAAAGTGGTGATTGAAAATTTGCCCTTATGCAAATTGCCTTGCCACTGTTACAACTGATGATTTAGAGGGCAGCTCAATTTGTGAATCTGATCTTAATTATTTCATTTCAATGCGGGTACCAATGTCCAATCAAACATTGAATTGAGTATTACTTTGGCACGCTGGTACTTTCTAATGGCATACATAAACCAAATACAAATGTCGACCCTGATGTATGCATTTTGTTCATGCTGTCCATCCATTTTCCCAGCTCATTTCATGATAAGAAAATGAGAAGGGGCCAGATGAGTATGCATTTTGTTCATGCTGTCCATCCATTTTCCCAGCTCATTTCATGATAAGAAAATGAGAAGGGGCCAAATCTCATCTGGATCCGACCACAAGAAATAGCGGTGATTTAATGCCCACCATTTAAAGTTTTAGGTCTGCTCATATCTGTGTTTTCCCTTCATTTGGTCTGTGTGACCTAATCAACGGGTTGGATGGCAAATAAACATTACTATGGGCCCCAGGAAGTTTGTAATGGTGGGCGTTCAATCACGGGTCTCATGTGGTGTGGTCTACCTGAGATTTAGATCTGCCTCATTTGTGTGGCCACGCCCTATTATAATCTGATAAAATCGATGGACGGAGTGGATAAAACATATACATCATGGTGGGGTGCACAGCACCGACCAGTGCAGTGATCTCTGTACTGGAGGGATCACTACCGTGTCAGAGGACGCGAACCACAGGTGTGCGGTGGGACCACGTAACGAGGTACACGGATTCCGGAAGCCCACCAGCGGTGTAACAAAGTAAATAATAATAATAAAAAAAGAATATAGTCAGCGAAGGGAAACCATATTCGCTCCATCTCTAAAGAAAAGCATAGAAATGGAAGAGCCGTAGAAGCAGCAGCTTCGTTTCTGCAGAAAACCCTAGAAATAGAAGAGAGGAAGAAGAAGGAGACTAAGGAATGGAGGTGGAAGTGGGGTTGGTGGGTCTCTGCATCGATGCCGCGAGCGAGAGCAGAGAAAGCGTTGAGAAATGGCGGAGGCAGCGCCGGACCCTTGAGCGAATGCCCACTCAACTCGCACAAGCGCTTCTCCGACGTCTCCTCCGGCGCCGCCTCGTTACTCCTTCCTTGCTCGAGTACTCTCTCTCTCTCTCTCTCTCTCTAGATCTCGATCCGTGAAATGGTGGATTCTTGGTGGAATTTGATGCTTTTGTGTAAACCTTAACCCTAAATTTTCTTTTTCCTAAATTGGAGGAATTAGATCTATTTATATTGTTAGGGTTTGGAAGTCGATGTTATATCCAGTAGTTGGATACCTTGTGCTCGTGGTTTCCCTTATTTGTTGATCTGGACCGTGCATCTGGTGGGTTGGGCGATCACTGATGATTCGTTATTTTTCCTATCATTTTCAATTAGATGATCTTTAATATCTGATTGTTGGGTCTGGAAATGGACGGTAGCATTTGCAACAGCCTACATTGGAAAGGTAAAGGACCACACTCAAATTTCTCTGCAACAGCCACTGGATATAACCTCTTCTTGAAGACTTTTCATTATTTGCCATAGAGAAATTGTAAGGTCCGGATGCATCAGAAGGTAACTAGTGTCTGGTGCATCGATTCGGGTAAATTGTGTGTGCTTGAGTGATCTAAACCGTTGATCTGATGGATCTCATCAATGCTTCTAAAATCCCCCAAGTTGGAATTCTAACCATTTGATCAGTGGCCTAACAATAGGCAGTTAAAAGAAAAAATTAAAAAAATAAATACAACAGTAGTCCAGAAAATGGCCAGAGTCTGGATGGCCAGAATCTTAAGGTTAGGAATATTTTAGTGGTGTCTATTGCAGGAGCTATCAGGTCAATGGTTCTCATCACTTAACCAACCCGCCACTTGTTCCAAGCGGACACATCGGAGCACTATTTGGCGGGATCCACAATCTCTGTTCATTCGAGTCCCATCCTGCCCCAAGTGCCTGTGATTATTGATCTGAATGAGAATGAGTTAAGAGCTCTCACGGTGCAATTTGCCTCTTGCAGAGTGTTCCAGCACTGTATAGAGGAGATTGATTTGAAGGGTGAAAGCTTTGTGGATGCAGAATGGATGGCATATTTGGGCGCTTTTCGCTACCTTCGTACTCTAAATATTGCGGGTTGCAAATCTATCAATAATTCTGTTCTTTGGTCCATTACAGGTATTCACTTTTGCTGTGTGACATTGCCTAGATGTCATATCTTCATTTCTGGAATTAAGTACCATTTTTAGGTCATTTCTGGAATTAAGTAGCACTTTTAGGCCATGTTTGGCAGACACCTGAAAATAAGTCCATCTCATTTTAGTTAAAAGTAATTATGTATTAGAGATGAAGATCTCTAATACATAATACTGTTAACATGAACTCATTATGTATTAGAGATCAATATCTCTAGACTCTAATACATAATTACCGCTATCTAAATAAAATTAGATGAACTCAGTTTTAGGCCTGTACTGAACAGGGCCTTAGATTATTTGTGGAAAATAAGCTTCAAGTTTTTTGTAAAAAAAAGTTTCAAGTTTTCCTCTGATGAAATGATGTTTATCATTTTGGGTATTATATCATGCTTGGTTGAATGAAATGGAAGTTTTGTTCTGTCAAGTGAGCATACAGGTGGGACCTGCCTTTTGGAGATCCCGACTGCTGGTGATCCATTGTGGGTGGTCCATTCCTAAAAGGATAGACTAGGTAGTCTCTGACAGATAATTTTAAGTTCCTGATCTTTTTCCTATCAACATTTGAGCTGCCTGAATTGTGGCCTGAAGTGAACAGGTTAGCTATTTGTCCACATTCATTAACTATCCACTGGCACTGGTCTTATGCTAATGTCTTCTGGTGGGTAGTTTTTCCTAACACGATCAGTGAATGATAGAAATAACCAGACGAGCAGCTTCAATTATGGAACCGTAGGCCATGAGGATAGTTGTTAACTGTGCTAGAAATGCCATTTAGCTCGGCTGAATGTTGTATAGTTCATCTTCTAAGTTGGGCTACTTTTCACATGTACCCTTTCCCAATATAATTAGATTACATGGTACAGAAATTCTGTTTGGTGCATTTCTGGTGAAAAGAAAAAGATTCCTGTTTATTCAGTCACTTGATTTTGCGCATCTTAGTCTGTTTCCCCCACCCCCCCTTTTTTTTGTTTAACATCCATTACCCATATACGAGTGGTCTTGAGAATGAATAAATGATCTCATGTTACTTTATCCAGATGTAGAACTGTGTTAGGAATCGGTATTTATGGTCGGTTGATGTTAAGTATAGAGGTGCTTATTTATTGCTTTTATGTTTCATCATTTCAGGAATGATGAGTTTACAAGAGCTGGATCTATCAAGGTGCTCGAAGATCACTGATGCTGGCATTGAGCATCTCTTATCCATTCCAAATTTGAAGAAACTGTGGATTTCAGAGACTGGCCTGACCACGGTTGCAGTCAAGCGCCTCTCCTCTCTTAGAAAACTCTGTGTATTGGATTTGGGGGGGTTACCCGTCACAGATCAGGCAATCTGTTCATTGCAGGTATTCAGTTTTCTATCTCTTGATTAGGGGTGCAATTCGGGCAGGTTGGTTGTGTTTAGGGGTCAACCCGAGCCTGAACTACCTCAAGAGGACCCAACCTGCAACCTGACCTGACCCGAATTACAACCCGAGGTGCCCAACCTGAACCTAACCTGCATTTCTCTATACTCCTAAACTGTCCCAACCCGACCCAAACAAACCAGAGCTAAACACATGTGATTATTCCCAACCTGATCTGACCCAACCCAAATTTGCTCAACCTGAACCGAACCTGATTTCAAATCGGATTGGAGTTTTCCAACCCTAATTTGCCCGGGGACTCCGACAACCCGGCCTGAACTCGGGTTGGGTATTGAACCCAAGTTGCAGCTCTACTCTTGATATAGTTCTCTCTCACCGTTCTCCCAAGGCCTGATTTCATTTGCCTTTTTTTCTTGTCTTAATGTTTTTCTTTATTTGTGCGTTTTTGTCTGGGAATCCTTCAATGTGATTTTTTTGTAGGTTTTTACTTCTCTAGGTAGTGGAATGAATACCTTTCTTCCTTTTGTTTCTTTACTGATGCTAGATTGGATGTAATTGATGATTGATTGTCTTTTATCCATTCTAATTTCAAGTCGCGTTCTTGTAGCTGACCACCTTGACTTCTTTAACTGTTTTATTTCTAGGTACTGACACAACTGGAGTACTTGGATTTGTGGGGAAGTAAAATTTCCAACAAGGGAGCTGCCATTCTTTCATCATTCCCCAACCTGAGTTTTCTGAATCTTGCTTGGACTAATGTCACTAAGTTACCGAAGCTGCCCTCTCTTAACTGCTTAAACATGAGTAGGTGCACCATACAATCAATATTTGAGGGAGATGATGAAGTTAGAGCTCCTCTAACAAAGCTGCTTGTCACTGGAGCTATGTTTGTAGATGTGCGTGAAGCCTTCTCTTATATGGATGCAAGCCACCTGTCTTTCCTCGATATATCTGGCTCCCCTATTCAAGATTTCTGTTTTTTAGCAAACATGGACAGACTGGAACATTTGGATCTCAGTTTTAGCAGAATGGCAGACAATCTAATCGAATCGGTGGCAAGCATTGGAGCGAGTTTGAGAGATTTAAATCTTGCCAATACAAGAGTCAGTTCTGGGGGGATAGCTATTTTAGTGGGAAATGTTCCGAATCTTGAGATACTATCCTTATCCCATACAGCTGTTGACGACACTGCTCTCTCATATATCAGCATGATGCCTTCTTTAAGGACAATCAATTTGAGCAACACAAATATTAAAGGTATAATCTCCACCAAAGATTGCATTTTACATGTACTGACTTACAAGATAATTTATTTACTGTTGTAAATGCTGGAATGCCAGGTTATATCTATCAGGCAGGGCACAGTCCAGATAGGTTTCTCTCACTTACTGCACTCCACAATCTCGATCATTTGGAGAGCTTGGATTTGGAAGACACCCAAGTTAGAGATGACGAGTTGCATCCTCTATCCGTTCTCAGAGAGTTGAGCCATTTGTCTCTCAAAAGCGATTTTCTGTCAGACATCACTTTGCATGCTTTGTCATCTCTCCCAAAGTTAAAGTCTCTAGGATTTCGAGGTGCCGTTTTGACCAATGCCGGACTCCATTCGTTTCAGCCACCGGCAATGCTGCAGAAGCTGGACCTGAGTGAATGTTGGCTTTTATCTGCCGATGCAATTTTGGTGTTTTGTAAGAACCATCCTCAACTTGATGTGAGGCACGAACATTTTCAGATGTCCTCAGTGTCTCAAAACATGGGCGATAGTCCATCCCCGTCGCGGGGACGGCCACTGCAATCCACCCCAAAAGGGGGCAAATCATTGCAGACCCCAAATAGGTTATTCCATAAAGAGAATTTCATGGGTAAGATATTCAAGGTGATTTTTATTTTTTAAAGATGTTGCAAACATCCACTACTATAATCTTATTTCTTGTCTAAAAATATTTTTGAAACAGATGAAAGGATAAAGTACAGCAGGGATGAATTGCTGGAGTTGCAGTTTACACTTTCGCAAGATCCATCTCTTCTGGGTATGGGTATTGTGCTGCCGACGATGCTGTTGAATGAGTAAAGGCATTCGATTCTACTCATCATGTTTATTAGGTGCATGCACTGTATTGATCGTTGTTATACACTGATAAATCAGTTCAGTTTATGTTGTTGTAACATAAATTCAAGGGGCCTTTCTTTATTTTTTGAGATGGTTGGTGAGGGTAGAAAATGGCAGGAAAGGTGAAAATGATTGGGAAAAATCCAATGCTAACCCTACTTAAAACTCATAATTTCATGTTTCAATGTGGCACAACCTGGGTTGTTGGAGGTGGTGGGAAGCTCGGAAAAAAGAGGTGGAGGCTAGGCCTGCTTGCAGCCCTGTGGGCCATCTGGTTGGAGAGAGAATCGTGCTGCTTCAACAATGTCAATAGCTTGGTCAGTGGAGTCTTGTATAAGGTGTTTCAGTCCAGTAGGGAATGGGCCCCTGGTTAAATTTTGTGGGCTGGGCTTGGGTTTGAGCCCTTTGTTCTTGTAATTTTCTGTGTTTTTTTTTTTTCCTTCTGTTTTTCTTTTAGCTCTTTGTTTTTTGGCCTTCCTGGCCTTTTAATAATATTCGTCACCTTCCAAAAATAAATAAATAAATAAAAAATGTGGTACAACCTGGCTGTCCATGAATGCATTACTAACATGCAAGTAGGGTTGGCTCCTTATGGCCCAGGGTGGTGCATTGGCGGTGAGCCTGCCCAATGAACAGGTTTAAGCTTGCTCATGTGACATGTTGGCATGTGAGGTGGCTGGCACTGATGAATGCAGGTGCAGGACTGGGTTCATAGATCCTGTACATGGGCCAATTTGCGAGATGTTGCATTTAGGCAAACCTTGTGCTGGTGCTGAAATAATTAATATATTTGTAAAGTATATGATATTATTATTAAAATTAACTAGACCCAACCTGATTTTAATTGGGTCCAAGATGGCGAATGCTGACCTGGAACTGGCCAGACCTGGTTTTAACCCGACCTGATGTCTAAACAGGTGGGAGAATGCTCATTCGGATGGCTGCAGATCTGCATACCTGTCGACAACCCGAGTGCAAAGTGAAACCAGGGAGAATATAAAGGGGGGAGGTCCAAGATGGGAACAGTTTTGCCAAGGCTATATCCTTGTAGAGTTCAAGATTGCCGCAAATATTGAGAAAAAGAACTGTGGAATTAAGATTTTCACACTTGAATTGCTTGCTTTCCAAAGGTCATTTGAATGCTCAAAATCTGCTAGTGCCAAATCATATTCACTTCCCTTCTCAACTTACGGTGCTATATTAAGCATGAGATCATTGAAAGGAGCAGCTGTAGCACAAATCATTTACTTGAACCAACATGGACGATTTGAAAACTCTATTGTATCCATGCAAAAGGAAGAGGTTTTTTGACTCATGATTTCACTGTGACCAGGTCGTGTTTGAAGTTGATATGGATCTGTTGGCTGTGCTGTTCCCAATTTATCAATCGAGATCTTATATCAGGTGATGGGAAGGGGAGTGTGCCAAAAAATAAGAAGAAGAGGCGGATTATGACCCTGAGGCATCTAAGAATTGTGAGATTGTCGTCCCCAGTAGAAGGCTCAAGTCAACAATATTTGGGTTTTGAAAGAGAAAGGTGGTTCTCCAGATGGTCTGATACGCTGTGAATTTGAATTTAAAATCTAGAAGACGAGATTAAAAATTGTACAATAACCCAACAACTAGAAACTCATTTACCAGTCAGATATTGACGAAGATCATCAGCAAATAACACATGAATGATAAAAAGTGACATAGAAGAATTAGTAATTAATAAGCTAATTTCACAGTGTGAAGATCCTGTACTTTGTTGATAATGGCTATGAAAGAGTTTCCGAAGAGGAAGATGGGTTATTATGCTGCTCATGTGATTTACGATAATGAGACACCTTGGGATTATAAATCCATGTTTTGGTGGTGGACTGTCCAGTGGTCGGAAGTCATCTGAGCTGTTAACAAGATCTCTGATGATTCATCACCAGAGCTTTAAGATATATATCTTGCCTTGGGTGCAAAACCTGCCATCAGGTATAGTCAGCTTCACTTGGGCTAGAAGGTGATGTGACATCCCAGTTGATACTTTTCCATGCTTATGGAGTTCAGGTTTTAGGTTTAGAGATTGCACAGTCCCCGCCAGTTAAAAGCTTCATCATTTCACCGCCATTTCATGTATATCACCAGTAATCGCCACAGGAACAGATGCCATTCTTAATATGATGAAAGCGATTCGAGTCCCTCACGATTATTTCTCGACCGGAAGACATGGAAATTAACTTAATGGCTGTGTGACAGTCTCCACAGACGCGGAGGTTCTTAAATATCCGAATCGGTTTCGGTGGTGATGTTCCAATAAGACCAAAAGCAACAGCAAGCTTCTCACTATGTTGGAACAGATACTGCTCCTTCTGTTCCTCCTCCACGTCATGTAAAACAAAATTCGTGTCAGGCACATAGCCGATCCCCTTTATTTCACCAGCCAATTGATCCAACTTCATGAAAATCTCCTGCGCCTGTGGATGAGTAGTATCCCCTACAAAGAATCTGTGAACATTGTTGTCTATCTCCATCCAGCTGCAGCCAGCTTCTTTGCTCAGTTTCCTCTCTTTCATCCTTCTTCTGATGTCTGCAACGTTGTCCCATTGGGCAGTCGCAGCATACAGATTTGACAGTAGGACATATGCTGCTGGGTCATGTGGTTCCAGCTCTAAGATATGGTTAGCTGCCAGTCCTCCAAGATCCATATTGCCATGAATACGGCAAGCTCCGAGCAACGTACGCCATACCAAAGCATCAGGCTTAATGGGCATTGAGTTGATGAACTCGTAGGCTTCCTTGAGGAAGCCTGATCGACCGAGTATGTCAACCATGCAGGCATAATGCTCCATTCTTGGGACAATGCCGTGATCGGTATACATGGAATGGAAGTATTTCCATCCTTCGTCGACCAAACCCACATGGCTACACGCCGATAGAACAGCAATGTAGGTAACCTCGTTTGGCTTCAAACCCGTCCTGACCATTTCCTGAAACACCTCAAGTGCTTTTCTTGCATGCCCATGTTTAGCAAAACCTGTTATCATTGAAGTCCATGAAATTACATTCCGATTGGCCATCTCATTAAAAACTTGGGAAGCATCTTCTATGCTCCCACACCTAGAATACATGGACACAAGGGCATTACTGATGCATTGGTCTGCCTCAAATCCAGCTTTCAGTAATCGAGCATGGAGTTGCTGACCTTTTCCCATTGCACCGATGCTTGCAGCTGCACTCAAAAGACTAGCAAATGTGAAAGCACTGGCCCCAACTCCTGTGTTCTCGATTTGATGGAAGAGTTCGAAGGCTTCTTCAGAATTCGAGTTCTTCGCATACCCATCAACCATTACATTGTAGGAAATCAGATTCTTCTCGAACAGAATATTGAAAGCTTTCCTGGCCTCTTCCATCCTACCCGATCGAGTATACATCCCAACAAAAGAATTCCCGATGCAATTAATTGATGCAAGACCGGCTTTAACCACATGGGCATAAATCTGTTCGCCCATTTCAGAATCAGACAGATTTGCACATGCCTTGAGAACACTTGAGAAAGTGAAATGATTTGGCTGAACTCTTCCCTTCTTCATTTCGCAGAAGAGCTCAATTGCTTCCTTATCACGTCCTCCACTCTGCACATATCCTGTGATAATCGCAGTCCAAGACATGACATTATGTACAGGCATCTGATCAAAGACCCTCCTTGAATCATCCACCGATCCCTCCTCCGCACATTTTACATACATATCCACCATACTGCATCCAACACAAACATCTGAAGCCAATCCCGTTCGGATGGCTTGGGAATGCAATTGTCGACCGAGCTGAATCGATTCCAATTCAGCACATGCTGAAATCACACTGCTTAGACTGAACTGATCAGGTTCAAACCCGCTCAATTCCATCTCCAAAAACAAACCGACTGCATTTTTTGCAAACCCGAACTGAGAATACCTAGTGATCATCAATGTCCACGCAACAGCATTTCTCTCCGGCATTTTGTCGAATACCAGGCGTGCATGCTCCAAGCTGCCACCCTTCGCAAACATATCAATCAGTGCGCAGCCAACACATACATCAGATGCTAAGAAACCAGTTTTTATCACAAACCCAAAAATCACTCTCCCAATCCATGCATGCTGCATGTTTGAACACGCCTGGATCACACTAGCAAAGCAGAACTGATTCGGGTACTGACCCGATTCGAGCATCTTATAAAATATCAATATTGCTTCAATTTCACGGTTATTATGAGCAAAACAAGAAATCATCGCACTCCATGAGACCAAATCTTTCTTGGTCCCCATAGCCTCGAAGATCTCTTTCGCTGCTTCCCAATCCCCACACTTCGAATACAAGCTAATGAGAGAATTCAAGACGACAGAGTCGAGTTCCAGGCCGGATTCAAGCAGGAGGGCGTGGATGAGTTTTCCACGGTCAAAATCACGTGAACGGATGCACGATTTGAGGAGAACAGAGTAGGTGACTAGATCGGGGGGAATTCCTTGTTGGGTCATGAGATTTAGAGTCGAGAAAGCTGATTCAAGGCGGCTACTGTCGAGGGATCGGATCAAACGATGCTTGAGAGGCTCGAAAGTCGGGTGTTTTCGAGGGTTTTGGTATAAGATATTTTGGCGGGAAGGGTTGGGCCATTTGAGGGGATAGGGTGCAATTTTCGCGGGAATGCAGAGGGTGGGATTCATGTTCACTGCAACGGCTACTCTCTGTTTCTGGAAGATTTGAATTTATAATGGCAACCGGCTACTTCAGATTACAGGAGCGGTAAAGGGCTTCTCTTCTAAGAGCTTGGGAGTGATATGGTTGTTGAAGGGGGGAAAGTCTTTAGGAGAGCTACTTCAATAACTCATTTTTATTCAGCTCTGTTTTAAATAAGTTCGTTTTATTGAAAAAAAAAAAAAAAAGGGGGGGAAAAGCTCTTAAAAAAAAAAAAAAAAGAGAGAAAAGCGTGTTTTTTTTTTTTTTTTTTTTTTTTTAAGGTAATTGATGTCATTTTTAAAGATCACGACAACTTTAATATAAGAGCAATTCAAATGATCATTTTGGTGGACCATCTATCATGTGAGGCCCAACATTCCTAATTGTTTTTTCCGTGGGGCCCCTTATTGTCCATTACCCATCACCCATCACGTGGACTCCAAATTTGATGTGTCCATAGTGTGGGCCCTACCTTGGAAGTGAATTGTCCATCATGTGGGGCCCACTTTTGATATCCACCATTCATCATGTGGGGTGCACCTTCTATATGGATCATCCATCAAACGACCCACTTTGGATATGAGTCATCCATAATGAGAGACCTTAGATGTGGACTGTCCATTGGTGGGGCCCACTTGATGTGAACTGTCCATTATGAGGGGCCACACTTTTATGTGGGTCATCCATCATGTGAAGCCCACTCCATCCATTATGTGGGCCCACCTTGATGTGGACCATTCATTGTGTGGGGCTCACCTTTATTATGTGTCGTTCATCATGTGGGCCCATCTTTGATATCAACTAACCATCATGTGGGCCCACCATCAATGACTATCAGCCATCACGTGGGTCCCACCTTTGACGTGGACTGTCCATCAAATGGGACCCACTTGATGCCCATGTTTCATCATGTGGGGCCCACCTTTGATGTGAACCTTTCATTATGTGGGCCCACCTTGATGTGGGGCCCCACTTTAATATGAATCATTCATCATGAGGGGCCCATCTTTGGTGTCCACCATCCATCATGTGGGTCCCACCTTTGTCGTGGACCACTATCATGTGGGGCCCACTTGATGTGGATAGTCCATCATGTGGAACCCACCTTTGATGTCCACCATCCATCATGTACATCCCACCTTGACTGTGGACCGTCCATCATGTGGGGCCAACCTTTAATATGGGTCATTCATCATGTAGGCCCACCTTTAATGTTAACCTTCCATCATGTGGTCTCACATTCAATGTCCACCATCTATCATGTGGGTCCTACCTTTGATGTGGAACGTCCATCATGTGGGTACCGTATTTGTTGTGGACCATCTATCATGTGGGGCCCACTTGATGTGGATAGTCCATCATGTGGGACCCACCTTTGATGTTCACCATCCATCATGTAGGTCCCACCTTTGCTATGGACCACCCATCATGTGGAGCTGAACCTTCGAGATGGGTCATTCATCATGTGGGCCCACCTTTAATGTCAATCTTCCATCATGTGGTCCCACATTCAATGTCCACCATCAATCGTGTGGGTCCCACCTTTGATGTGGACCATCATCAGGTAGGGCTTGCTTGATGTGGATCGTTCATCATGCAGGGCCACACCTTGATGTGACTATGCATTATGTAGGCCCACCTTTAATATGAGTCATTCATCATGTAGGGCCCACCTTTACTATGGGTCGTTCATCACGTGGGCTTTTCTTGAAAAACCATAAAAAGAAGAGAAGAGGGTAAGATAGGAATTACTTTAAGAGTTTGAAGGTAAACTTGTTCAAAAATTAATGTCTACCAAATAAGCTAAATAAGCTCCATTTCAAAAAGTAGCCCCTTCCCAACTTATTCCGTTTAAAAAAGTGGCCCCTCTCCCACTTATTAAATCAGAGCTTATCTGTTACTTTCTAAAAGAAAATAAGAACTTCATTGCACTTTTACTGAACGGGTTAAAAGTTTATTTGTTTAGAAATAAGCCAATCAACTCTTATTTGTTGAGATGCCAAACGCCCCTAAGTGTCTAACCTATGCGGGAATGCTAGGCACTCCATCGTTCAGGCCCCGCAAATCGACCGTCCAAATCGTGGAACCCATTCTGGATGAAGCGTGGCCTGAAACGCACACTGATCGGACGATCTTAGCCCTCTAATTTCGCCCATTTAGTTTGGATGGTGACCGCTTTCCTTTCAACAGTCCATTTGATGGCACCAATTCGTCTGACCGGCATGATTTTTGGATCCCACTTTGGGAAAACTGTGGACCTCAATCTGATGGTTAGAGTTATCGGATGAAGGAGCTTCTAGGGAGGACCAATATTTGGATTGCTGACGGGGGGCCCCACTTGAACACTTGGCCAATTAAAATGCTCCAGCTAGCTCTGTACAATTCCTATTTCATTCTGAAGATGAGAGAGAGAGAGAGAGAGAGAGAGAGAGAGCATCTATCATATTTTCTACCATGGTACCAATTTTGTACAGTGGCTCATCTACCCTTTGGCCCACCAGATGGACTGGTTTGATCACCTGATGAAAAATTGCTGGGACCATTCCACTGGTTGGTATTGTGTCCAGTGGGCCAGGAAATTAGCTGGCCTGAATTGCTTATGAGTAGGTGTATTTATTCCAGGTATACATAAAGTCGTCCATTCCACTGGTTGGCAGTGTGTCCAGTGGGCCAGCGAATTAGCTGGCCTGAGTTGCTGCTGAGGCAGGTTCTGGCCAAGCTAAATGGGAAGTGGGTTGGGCTCGGGATTAAAAAAGAAAAAAAAAAAAAAAATTGCGCCACAGGGCTTGAGTTAAACCCTCCCAATTTGACCTACCATTGTGGGTTAACTTTCTTCTTCTTCCTCATTCTTCTTCTTCTTCTTCTTCTTTTTTTTTTTTTTTTTTTTCAGAGGCACTCATACCCCACACACCCCCACCCACTTACATTACAATGGCTTTTTTATACCACATTGGGTAATCAAACCCATGACCTTATGTTGAAACTCTCATAGTCTACCACTGAGGCATGAGTAAGTACCCTCATTGTGGGTTAACTTTTAGAAACTTGCTGAAGCATAGAATAGAACCAAACAAGATAATCACAATCGCACAAATATATCAACACAAGAGAACATGCCAAATTTACGTGGAAAAATCCTTTATGGAAAACAACAACGGCATAAAGCGATAATGAACTATGAATCAGAAGTTACAAGAGATGAAATCTTATCCGGATTAAAACCCAAAAGAAAACCTTAATTTTTCTCTTTCCAAAACTCTATCAAACTCTTAAACACGTGTTAGAATTACCTTAATCTCGATTAAACCCACTTATATAGCAATAGAATCGAATTAGGAAACAAAATAGCGCAAAACTACAAATTGTCTGTCAATCAATCGATCGACCAACTAACTATGCAACTTCGATCAATCGAATTCGCACAAAACTGTCCAGAGAACTCGCTATATAAAATCACAAACTTCTAATATAATATAGTGAAAACTATAAGGTAGTAAAGTATCATAACCAGTGTTTTCTTGAAATCCTAAACTTATTCTTACATGCAGATCTTATCTCATATGAAAAAGAGTACTGGGTAGAAAAAAAAGAGAGCCAAGGATGTTCCAACCTTTGGTCCATGGCTATTGTGTCCACTCACAATTTTCAAAGGATATCTAAAGGAACCTCTCTCTTTTAGCCCATGCATATCTACCTTTATGATATTCCTACGTATTAATATGGCATAATTACATGCCTATACAGGATCCATGGTCATAATGGTCTAGGGTCAAGATCATCAATATCATCGGATACATCCAATGTCATCAATGGATAAGATTCACATTGATTTTCAAGAGCTAGCACAACTCCAATAATAAGGTGAGAAATGTTTACGCATTTTGACCCTTATAATTAGTCGTTAGGGCAAAAATCCTTCGTCTAGACCCTTATAATTAGTCGTTAGGGCAAAAATCCTTCGTGTAGACCTGCAACTGGGTCTATTTTTGTCCTTCTAACTCCTTGAGTAGCCTTCATCCACTTCTTCTCTTCTTTACATAGCCTGCATCGGAGTAGGCATGGGTTACACACCTTCAAAATCCAGATCATATTGAAGTAGGCATGGGTTGCACACCTTCAAAATCCAGATCATATTAGGATGTCAGCTTAAAATAAGGCCAATCTAAAGCTCGAGTTGTCATAGCACTGAAAAAAATAAGCATGGGTCACCCACCTTCAAAAATCCTTCTCTTTCTATGTCGGTGTAAAACCCACATATATGTAGCCATACCCTTTTCCCTCACACTCTCCTCTTACTCTCTCAGCATCCATATGTGCTATACCCTAGTAGTAGATAAATATAGACACACCTATGATGTATGTACATAGGTATCCACTCATTGGACTCGGTTGGACAGCCATTTAGTCCTTGCTCATTTAAAACTTGAATTGGGTCGTGCCTGCTCGGGTTGGGTTGGTCAAGCCACCCGACTCATTTACGATAAAATAGGTCAGGTGAGGCTTGGGCTTAATGAATTTTAGGCGGGTTGGGTCAGGCAAAAGGGTAATGGATCGTGGGTCTGGTTTGAGCCACGATTCTTGACCTGTTTAGTAAGAGATCTGACTTGGGCTGACCTCAACCCAACCAATACTTGACCCAATGCCACCCCTACATTCCATCCTAGTAGGACCCACCGGTGGACCCTTTCAAATTCCAACCATATCTGGCTATGAAGACACATGGCCCGGCCATCATGGATACACTAGGGTTCCATGGACTCTTCGTATTGCTAGTTGCCAGAATATATTCAACATTTTCATTTCAGACATACATGGATTTATTCATATTAGCTTAGGCTCTGGTTGTCCTGCTAATCCTTGTAAATGGAGATTAAGCTGAATCCTGATTTCCATGCCGGATTTGCCGGCATTTTCCTCAGAAAATCCTACGTGGAGGGCATGGGGCCCACCAAAATTTATGAGGTATCTCCCTGTCCAAACGACCCTTAAATATATGATTTTGTACTCTTAGAGAGACATGGTTGCATTCAAGATGAAACAATACAAAATTTCTTGGTTAGCTCGCTGCGCTCTCAACAAAGAACTCGAAACAAATACTAAAACATATAAAGAGAAACGATCCCAGGCTTTCCGAGAGCTACAATTAACAGTGAAATTACGGCACTTGCACTGCCCAATTGATCAATCTGGTCTGTCCATTAGTCCAGAACAGGTTTCATGAGCTAACATGCAAAAATGACAGCACAGATGATGTCTAACCATCCGATCTTAAGTGAAGATCATGTAGAAGAAATGGCCCTATCTAAAATTTGAGCCATATCCATTTGTTGGAGCCATGATGGATTTCTCATGTTACCAAAGAATCACTTTTACAGGGTCCCACCGATTGGCTGGAAAACAGACGCTTATTAAAAGAGAAGGCCAATTTACAGAAGAATCAGATCATCTAATCACTGTACTAGGTGATCTATTCACCTAGTAGCACATGGAATTTGTTTCTCACCTAACGGAAGGTCCAGATAGATCAATTGCACTGTCCAAGTGTTTCAGTGCTCTTTCAATACTACTAGGAGCACTATTACTTGTACTACTCTAGGATCACTTGAATCAATTATCATACAGAAATGAACTATGCATGTTTTTTAGAAGCCGGCCCCTTTTGTTAAAATTACTTAAGTAACAACAACTGCTTTCTTGGCTTTAATGACAGCCGTCCAACTTCCCTACTATAAATTGAAGGGTTTACAGAGGCCATTATCCAAGAAGAGAGAGCTTCTCATCTTGTAGAGAGAGAGAGAGAGAGAGAGAGAGAGAGAGAGAGAATGGCCAACAACAAAAGAGTGATGTTCTTCAACTTGGTTTTGATGCTCTCTTTTCTTCTCATCATTTCCATGGCTGAGGCCAGATTCTTTCAAAGTAAGTTTAGGCCTTCTTTTTGTAAATTAGAGGTTTGCCACTGATCTCAAGTGCAACTTTTCCCACACACTTTTTTTTTTTTTTGGCAAACCTCGCATATTAAGACATCTAAGTGGTGCGTAATTAAGGTGACCTTAAGAGAAAAAAAAAAAAAAAAAAAAACAACCAGGCTAGTCCACTCATTGGGTGGGCCGCCCTTGTTAAAAGAAATGGATAAGCAAAACTCGCCATGGTCTTTAAATGTGCATATGTGGCCCACCCAGTGTGTGGACCGACTTCTGATTGTGCCATCTTCATGGTGTAGCACACCCTATGCACTGCTAGATTTGTGATACGCGTGTTCGCACCTCCAGGCGGCGCAAAGAGCATGTGGGGCAACCAAAATCTCAATACCGTTTTAGTTCTTTAAATTCAAATTTGAAATGACATGGTAGTGGAAATTTGCCTTGGTCCATCCATCAAGATTGGATCATTAAATGGCAAGCGGGCCACCGTTTCTTTCGAAGTTGTACGAGATGGTGCAAGTGGGGCTCAATATTCATTCCCCCACTGAACTTCCACTGCAGGAATGAATATCACACAAGATCATTCCCTAGCAAATTTGAGCTAATCTTGTTAGCTTCATTAATTTTGTTCTTGCATTTTTATGTTCTGTTAAGTAATGCCATTTTATTTTGCTTTGATCATGTAATAAAGCAGAGATTGGAAAGGCTGCAAACACCACACCAGTGTGCAAATCGGTGTTTGGATTCCGATCAGGCGACACGTGCTTTGGGGTCACACAATTGTTCAACCTGACCACTGATTTCTTCAGCTCTCTCAATCCCAACCTTGTTTGTGATAAGATCTTTGTGGGTCAATGGCTTTGTGTTGATGGGTCAGTTTGAGCTGACCACCTTCTCCGCTTTCAAGTATATATCTCAAATTTTTTACCTATTCATGTACGAATAATGGAGATAATCCAAAAACTCTCCAAATTAAGGTATAGTGTGCCATTTCTTGTGTGATTTCTGTGATTCGCAATGTTGCTATTAATTGAAAGTTCTTAAGCTCTCTCTCTCTCTCTCTCTCTCTCTCTGAAGGATTTCTTTTCACGTGCTTGCCATGTTAGACTAGACCCAAGTCAAGTTGGGGCTCACCTGACTCCGGGCTGAATCGGACCGAGGGTGACTCATGGTATCGAACCAGATCAGGTACTACTGATTAGTGATTACCAGTTGACTAGGACGTGTCATATGGGACTCATCCGAGTCTTAAAAGCCATGATTCTGAAAGGAGGGAGAATTTCTTAAAAAAGAAAAAAAAGGTGAATGCTGTTACTAATGCCAGACGATTGTACACCACCTTTGCCGGAGTCTTTGAGTTTATGAAAGTGGGGCAAGTGGTTCAAATGTCTAGTAATCCAAACGGTAGATTATCTATGCCCCACTGCGGCCGGAAGTTACACCCTACGGCAATTTCTGTTTCTACTGATGGGCATTGTTGTTCAGTGAACTAAACCATTGATTTCATGGGCCCAGTTGTGGATGGACAGTTAATCGAAAATATACCAGAGATAAATTTTTTTAACACTTAATAGGGGACCATCAAATACGAACACTGCCAACAGACAAACGGCAATATTCTATTGCTGGGAATCTAATTTGGTCAATTTGTGTGCATCAGCCATTCATGAGGAAAGACCCATTGTATCAACTGATTTGATCACTAAACCATGGGACCCACTGGTTCAAACTGCCAAATCCTGAGCTCATTGTATAACACCTACTTTGAAAAGATATTAGGAGGATCATCTTCAATGCTTTTAAAATTAGCTTATTCTATAAATGTCGAAAGTGGATTCCAGCTATGGTGTACGTATCGCATTTAACCGAGTTGTGTGGCCATGAAAGTGAGGCGCCCCAAAAATTTGGCTGGTCCAAACATGATGTGGGCCACTGCACATATTTGAAGGTTTTTAGGTGGCAATTCATCCCTTTTGACAGTGTGGCCCACCTAATGATTTAATAAGCCTTATGTTTTGTATATATGATTATCATGGTTGGGCTCACTAGATTTGCGGGTTGGATTGCATAGATACAACACGGAGGAGACGTCATATAAAAAAAATGTACAACCACCCAAAAACTTTGGATTCAATGAAAAATATAGGTTTTTGAAATTTCCACATTTTGTTGATTAAGCCCTAAGGATTATTGTTTACATATTGTCAAGTTTTTAGAAAGACGAAAGTAAATGAATTCATGAACTAGCATTGCCTAACTGGAGAAATTCCAAAACCGTTGATGTTGTTCTTCAAAATTAGGAAGCCTCCAATACATGAAAAATGACATAAATTCATGGACTTAGGCGTTGAAGACGACCTCAAATTTTTGGAAGTTGAAAATGCAATTTGATGGCATGAAACCCTTCAATTGGGCTGATTTTTTTTTTTATCCCCAATTTAAAAAAAAAAATTCGATGGCCCATGCCTATCGAATAACTAAAATCCCTAAACATCGATGACCAAGGGCTGCTGAATAACTAAAAAAAATATTCGAATGTCAAAGGCTGTTGAATTTTTTGGTCGATTTTACACCATTTTCATGTAGTGCTGTCTCCAAACTATTTCATATAAAGGAGAGGATGAGAGCTAGTATGAACTTCATAAAGCACAACTAATGGAGAATGCATAAAGCCACCCTCAAGTGTGGACATGTAATGAAGAAGAGAAGGAGAGATGGAATGTGTGTGTGTGTGTGTGTGTGTGTGACGGCTAGCGATTATGGATGTTCAGGCTCCCTCTAGTTCAGGACTCCTCTTCATTTGGGAAAGAATCTATATATAACAAGGAGTTATAGTTTTATGAAACATCAGTTATGTTATATCACCCAACATTCTTAAATATGTCCTCATACATTAGAATCCTGCGATCTTGCCTTAAATCATGCACGTATCAATATCTGATTCAATCTCTCCACTATTGTGGCTGTCTACCATAGACTTAATGCACAAGTAGATAAGTGATGGACCAATCTAAACCACTAGATCATCATCAAGTGCTATCGAAATATTTTAATGATTAAAACAAAGGTTTAATGGTTGAAAACATTTATAAATCCTTTTAAAACGTTTTGTGTTGTAGTTGTGCCCTTAAAAACCAATGTGAATCTTATTTGCTAATGACATGAATTGGTGTTTGTTGATGCCTAATCTCACTGCATTAGATCAAGCGATAAAAATGATGGCATGTGGCAATGATATCTTAAAATAAGACAAATAAAAGATCTTCTTGGTTGCACTAACGGCCAAATTCATTCGAAATCTCAGATGTTATGAGTAATCAGAAAAGGTTGAAGTCCTAGTCAACTACTTCCATGAGGACATAAGTCATGACATGATCGAGATGCATGACAGAGTCGTCTATCCACTTTAGTGATTGCACGGCCGATAGAAGATAATGGCCAAAGTCAAGTCAAGCCAATGATAAATTTGGCTGATGCATTATAACATCGTCTAAAGGAGATCTTTATAGCCGAAAGAGAAAAAAGGAGCTATGTAACAACAATGTCAGGTAGGCAAATTTTCATGGCGCACATTACATGTTCAAGCAAACAGAAGGATAACAAATGTTTACATGTGGTAGAGCGAGAGAGCCTCCAACTCCTGCGGTATCAAAGCCAATAAGCAACAAACCCTTTTTACACATGGAAAAACAAGATGGCTTGTGACTCTTCGATGGCTCGTGACTCTTCATGGCCCAAACAATTATTCCATGTCAGCAAATGTGATAAGTGACTACACAAATCACACTCCAACAATGGCTGAGAAATATTATAGATAGGAGAAAGGTCAAAGAGCTCTGAACCCTTACCAACACAGTCAACCTACATGGCCACATGCCTGTTTTAGTTTAGTGTAATATTGTTTGTTTATGCTATCATGCAGGACCAACAATTGTTTAGTTTAGTATAATCTGGTCCGTCTACACTACCACGTTGAACTGACCTTAGCTTAGTTTAGTGTAATCCTATTCCTCTACGCTACTACGCTGGACTAATAGTGTAATTCTCTTTGTTTCCACCACAATTGCTGGACTAAGGAAGACTGTAACTTTAAGACCTTTTAGTGTAATTTCCTATTAGCTCATGTAAGTCTCAACGGACTTTGAGGATGCAACCAACTATACTCTTTTGTTGCTCATATATATGGTGACCTAGCAAGCCAACCATATGTAATTAAGATGTTGGTTTCTCACATATCCTCAAGTCTTAAAGATAATACGTCCTCAAATTTATCATAATCCAAGCATGATGGGTCTCCCGATCTAGGGATTTGACCACAATCCACCAATTCTAGTACCCAATAGGTCCAACCCAATAGCCTATATATATATATATATATATATATATATATATATATATATATATATATATATATATATATATATATATATATGTCACAATCATATGTGAGGTAGGGCAAAGGTGGGCCGACTCGTCGCCATGCTCAATGGTGGAGACGTTCCTCCCTGACTTGTCATTAGTTCACATACAATGGATGATCACATAGAAAGTAATAATTGATTCTTGGATCACCGTCCACGAGATGGTTGTCTATACCTTCGTTAGTTACCATCGGCCTGAGGGCAGTCCTTTCTTTGATATCACTTGAAGCAGGGAGGAATGAAATGAGGTCGATCACCATTTTCTTCAAGGGATAACTACTCTGAATCCATAGAGCTCTCCGGAATCCTCGACGGAGCTTTCTCGAATCCACGACGGAAAAACTTTGAATCTACAAGATGGAGAACAGCGAAAGTCGAATTTTGATTAATAATAATGAAGATAATCTAAACAATGTCTTAAGCATGTTTAAATACTAACAAATAAATCCTAATTACAAATTGAAAGAGTCCTAAACGAAAAAAGAAAGAAATCTGTAAATTCGTGGAAATCTGCGTCACTTGTCGACTGGTCAAAGTTGAGTTTCGACCCATCGACCTAATTGGTTAAAACAACCTAAAATTGTCCAGGGAGTTCAACCAACTCTCTATATAAATCCGAGTGGCTTTCGATCGGTCGACCAGAATTGTTGACAGGTTGAAAGTGACAGAATATGTACAAAGAGTTTGATTAAATCTCGGATAATTTTCAATAGGTTTTGATTTGGTTCGATCAGTCAACCAAACTGTTCAACTGGTCAAACTATACTGTCGACTGTCGATTCTTTTTTATCTTCTTTTGGTCCATCTCTAATAAGAAGGTGCTTGATCCACACCCTTCATCAGAGGGTTCTTGCTCCACATCAGGTATCACTAATTAGTCAAGGTTGGACATCCATTTAGTCCTTTGCTTCACATTTAAACTTGAGTTGGGCCGTGCCTGATTAGTTTTGGGTTGGTAGAGTGACCTGACTCATTTATGATTACATGGGTCAGGTCAGGCTTGGGTTTGCTGAATTTTAGGTGAGTTGTTAGGCCTAGGTGTATTAGGTCGTAGGTCAGTTTGAGCCCCGATTATTGTTCTGTTTACTGAATTGTATCAGACTTGAGCTGAACTCAACCAAACCCATACTTGACCCAATGCCACCCCTACATTCCACCCAAGCAGGGCCCATCAGTGGACCCTTCCGAATTCCAACCATCTAATAATGAAGACACATGGGCCATCATGGAGAGACTAAGGTGGTGGACCGCTGGTTCCATTGAGGCAAACTGTCCTCTTACTTCACAAATGGCAAAAAAAAAAAAAAAAAAAACTCTGCGAATTTTGCATTTGAGATCACTCGTCCTGTTGCTAGTTGCCAGCATATATTCAACAGATTCATTCAAAATGTACATGGATTTATTTCATATTAGCTTAGGGTTTGAATAGCTTAGCATCTGTTCTTTGTAAATTGAGATTAAGCTTAATCCTGATTTTGATAGGCTTATGCCCTCCACCTCAAAATTACACCCCTAATTAATGTGGCTTTTTCCTGGGCAAAAGTGCAATTAGCAAAGTTTTATTTAAAAAAAATGAAATAGCTTTAATTGCATTTATGCTGAGGAAATCATCACTTTAGCGGGGCACAGATCCTACGCAGATGGTGTGGGGCCCACCAAAATTGGATTAGACTTAAACCCCATTATGTGGGATCTCCCTATCCAAACGACCCTTAAATATATGATTTTTTCTTAGAGAGATATGATTGCATTGAACGTGAAACAATACAAAATTTCATGGTTAGCTCGTTGCACTCTCAACAAAGAACTCGAAACAAATACTAAAACACACAAAGAGAAATTAGGGCTGTAAATGGTCAGGTTCGGGGCGGGTTTAGACAAAACCAGACCCGCCCATTTACTAAACGGGTCTGGGTCCAAATTTTAGACCCATACACTTTTACTAAATGGCCGGGGCAGGGTTGGGTCCGAGTCAACCCATCAGACCCATTTATAAATGGGTCTAGGTCTGGTAGAGGGAGATCCACCCAGACCCATTTATAAATGGGTCGGGTCTAAAGGGTCCGAGTCTGGATCAAGTATGCAAGCATTTTACAAGGCTTAAAACCGGATTTGGACGGGTCCCTTGAAACATAGATCAAACTAGCCCACTTACTAAATAGGTTCGGGTCGGGTCGGGCCTAATATAAAAGAAACTAGACCCAGACCCGTTTAGCAACTGTTCTGTTCTTGGACCCAGACCCATACCATTTAATAAATGGGTTGGGTCTAGGCCAGGTCTAAATGGGTTGGGTCCGGGTACCCCATCGGTCCGTTGACCCATTTACAGCCCTAAGAGAAATGATCCCATGCTGTCCGAGAACTACAAGTCATAGTGAAATTACGGTACTTGCACTGCCCAATTGATCAATCTGGGCTGTCCATTAGTCCCGGCGCAGGTTTCATGAGCTAACATGCAAAAACGACACAGCCCAGACGAGTCTAACCATCTCAGGTGAAGTATAGATCAAGTAGAAGAAATGGCCCCATCTAAAATTTGAGCCATCCATTTGTGTGATCCATCACATATTTCCCATTGTACCAAAGAATCACTTTTACTGGATCCCGTCGATGGGCTGGTAAACAAATGACTGAAAAAGAGAGGCTAATTGACAGATCCAATCGGATCCTCTGATCGCTGTACTATTCACAAGAAATGGACAGTCCAGATGCATCAATTGCACCATTCAAATGCCCCAACGCAACTAGGAGCACCGTAACTTATAGTGCTCTTGGATCACTTGAATCAATTATCATATACAAATGAACTATAAATGTTACCTGGAAGCCGGCCCCCCTTGTTAAAACACAAGAAATAACAACGCTTCTTGGCTTTAATGACAGCCGTCCGTCAACTCCCCTACTATAAATAGGAGGGGTTTTTAGAAGCCACATCCAAAAAGAGAGCTTCTATCTTATTGAGAGAGAGAGAGAGAGAGAGAGAGAGAGGAGTATGGCCAACAACAGAAGAGTGATGTTCTTCAACTTGGTTTTGATGCTCTCTCTTCTTCTCATCATTTCCATGGCTGAGGCCAGATTCTTTCGAAGTAAGTTTAGGCCTTCTTTTTGTAAATTAGAGGCTTGCTAGTCTCATGTGCACCTTTTCCCATACATTTTTTTTTGCCAAACTCGCATATTAGGTCATCTAAGTGGTGTGACTAACAGGGTGAGTGTACGAACAGTGGGATCGTGTGTAATAACCCAAAAGAGGTGTGGGGGGGGGGGGGGGGTCATCTAAGTGGTGCATATAAGGTACGGCTGACAATTAAGGTGGCCTTAAAAAACACCAGGTTAGTCCACTCATCAGGTGGGCCGACCTTGTTAAAAAAATGGTTAAGCAGAACTCGCCATGGTCTTTAAATGTGCATATGTGGCCCACCCAATGTGTGTACTGACTTCTGTTTGCGTCAAGTCATCTTCATGGTGGAACCCACCTTATGCACTGCTCAGATTTGTTACAAGCCTGTTCGCACCAGCAGGCCGCGCAAAGTGCATGTGGGGAAAACCAAAATTTCAATACCATTTTAGTTTTTTAAATTCATGGTAGTAGAAGTTTGGCTTGGTCCGTTCATCAAGATTGGATCATTAAATGGCAAGTGGGCCACCCTTTCTTTTGAGGTTGTACGACCGGGGCTCAATATTCATTCCCCCACTGTGAACTCCACTGCAGGAATGAATATCACACAAGATCATTTGCTAGCGAATTTGAACTAATCTTGTATAAGCTTCATTTAGTTCTTTCATTTGTATATATGTTCTGTTAAGTAATGCCATTTTTTTTTATTGCTTTGATCATGTAACAAAGCAGAGATTGGAAAGGCTGCGGTCCCCACACCAGTGTGCGAATCGGTGTTTGGAGTGCAGTCAGGCGACACGTGCTTTGGGGTCACACAATTATTCAACCTGACCACTGATTTCTTCATCTCTATCAATCCCAACCTTGCTTGTGACAAGATCTTTGTGGGTCAATGGCTCTGTGTTGAAGGGTCAGTTTGAGTTGACCACCTTCTCCACTTTCAAGTATCTAAAAAGTTCAACGTATTCATGTATGAATAATGGAGATAATTCAAAAACTCTCCAAAGGTTGCATGCCATTTCATGTGTGATACTTGTGATGTTGCTATTAAATTAAATCTCTCTCGCTCTCTCTCTCTCTCTCTCTCTCTCGGATTTCATTTGATGTGCTTGCCATGTTAGACTCGACTTGGTCGTGCCCAAATGAAGTTGGGGCTCACCTGGTTCAGGGCTGAATCAGCCTGACTCACCTGTTTCTGGGGGTGACTCATGGTCTCAAACCAGATCGATCGGGTAGTACTACAGATTCGTTGATGACTTGGACATGTTGTGGGACTTATCAAAGCTTAATTCTGAAAGCAGGGATTTCTCGAAAGCATGAATTTCTTATATTAAAAAAATGGATGGACGGTGTGGATATAACACATACATCATGGTTGGCCCACAAAACTTGGTGACGTCAACACACCACCCAGGTCGGTGGTATGTGGCACACCACGCATGGCCGCGTTGTGTGGGCAAGTGTTTCCATTGTCTAGTAATCCATCAAAAAGAGTTGTGTGGCCATGAAAGTGAGGCGTAAGTTAGGGTAGTCCAAAGATGATGCGGGCCACTGCATATATTTGAAGGTTTTTGGGTGGCAATTCATCCCTTTTGACATTGTGGCCCACCTAATGACTTAATAAGCCTTATCCTTTGTATATCTGATTATCATGGTAGGGCTTACTAGATTTGCGGGTTGGATTGCATAGATACAACACGGGGACGCCATATAAAAAAAATGTTCAACCACCCAAAAACTTTGGATTCAATGAAAAATATAAGTTTTTCAAATTTCCACATTTTGTTAATTAAGCCCTAAGGATTATTGTTTATGTCAAGTTTTTAGAAAGACCAAAGTAAGAGAATTTATGAACTAGCATTACTTAATTGGAGAAACTCCAAAACTATTGATGTCATTCTTCTAAATTAGAAAGCCTCCAATACATGAAAAACAACAAAATTTGGCGGCAATATGAACTTCATATATAAAGCAAGAGAGAGAGAGAGAGAGAGAGAGGGAGAGAGCCGAACCCTAATCGCATTGATTTTTTTATCTGCAATTTTCAAAAATTAAATTGCACATGCCTATCAAATAACTAAACCCTAAATATCGACAACCAAGGGTCTTGAATAACCAAAAACAAAAAAAAAAATTTCGACAACCAAAAGCCGTTGAATTTGCTGGTCGATTTTACATTATTTTCATATTGCTCTTTCCAAACTATTCTAGATAAAGGAGAGGATGCAAGCCAATACGAACTTCATTTGGGATAGAATCTATATATAATGAGGAGTTATGGTGTTAAGAAACACCAGTTATGGTGTTATATCACCCTTAATATGTTGGAATCTTATGATCCCGTTTGATCTCATGTATCCATATCCCATTCAATCTCTCCGCTATTGTCGTTGTCTACCATAGAATTAATGCATTAGCAGATCAAGTGATGGACCAATCTAAACCATCAAATCATCATTAATTGCTATCAAAACCATTTTAATAATTAAAACAAAGGTTTAATGGTTGAAAACATTATAAATCATTTTAAAATTTTCCCTCCTAACTCGTTGTCATGCTCAATAGTGGAGACGTTCCCTCCTGACTCATCATCAATCCACATACATTGGATGATCACATACAAAATAATAACCATATGTTTCTCCTACAACCTAATAGATAGTCATGGTATAATAGAGTACTAAAATCTATGGTGTACAACACTCTTTGAGTCAGTGATCATCGTGTCCTCTCAAGTTCCCTAAGACAACCGAAGAAATCTCTCTTTTTAATCCAAGCAATTGTACAATTGTGATATTGCGACATATTATAGCACAATCACTTGTCCATCCAAAATCCATGGTTATCATGATCTAGGGCCAAGATCATCAATATTACTGGATACATATATGTTATCAATGGATAACATTCACATTGATTTTTCAGATAACAACTCCAATTGGTGAGAAGTGTTTGGACATTTTTGTCCCTACAATTAATCATGGGGTAAAAATCCTTCAGTTTTTTCGTTCTTGTAGCCCTTCACCTTAGTGTATTTTTGTCCTTTCAACTCCTTCCTAAGTAGCCCTCATATGCTTCTTCTCTTCTTTACATGGCCCCATGGAGAAGGTAGTACTACTAGGAAATTCATGCAATAAAGGCTCCGTGGGGCCCACTGTGATGATTCCATAACATTCACACTGTATATCTATCATGCTAGATCTTGTAATTATGATGCGACCTAAAAACAAGGCCAATCTAAAGCTCAGAGTTGTCATATCACTAAAAACACTAAAAAAAAAAGCGGGCATGGGTTGCCCATCTTCAAAAACCCTTCCCTCTTTTCTCTGGGCATGGGTTGTATCTTCAAAACCCTTCCCTCTTTTTCTCTGGGCATGTAGCCCACATTCGTGTAGCCATATCCTTTTCCTTCGGTTACTTACCTTACTTTCTCGACGTGCAATGCAGGTGCCATACCTTGGTAGAGATAAATATAGACACGTGTATGACCTATGTATCCACTAATTAGTCTAGGTTGGACAAAAATTTAGTCCTTTCCTCCACTTTTAAACTTGACTTAGGCCATGCCTAGTTGAGTTGGGTAGGTAGAACAACCTGACTCATTTATGATTAAATGGGTCAGGTCAGGCTTGGGTTCGATGAATTTTAGGCGTGTTGGTCATGCCAAGGTGTATTAGGCCGTAGGTCGATTCTTGTGTTGTTTACTGAATGGGTCAGACTTGAGCTGAACTCAACCAAACCCATACTTGACCCAATGCCACCCCTACAATCCACCCAAGTAGGGCCCATCAGTGGACACTTTCGAATTCCAACCATCTAATAATGAAGTCACATGGGACATCGAGGATATAGACTAAGGTGGTGGACTGCTGGTTCCATGGAGGCAAACTGTCCTCTTACTTCACAAATGAAAAAAAAAAAAAAAAAAAACTCTGCAAATTTCACATTTGAGATCACTCTTCTTGCTGCTGGTTCCATGGAGGCAAACTGTTCTCTTACTTCACAAATGAAAAAAAAAAAACTCTCCAAATTTCACATTTGAGATCACTCTTCTTGTTGCTCGTTGTCAGCATATATATATTCAACACATTCATTCGAAATGTACATGGATTTATTTCACATTAGCTTAGGGTCTGATTAGCTTAGCGTCTGATCTTTGTAAATTGAGATTAAGCGTAATCCTGATTTTGGTAGGCTTATGCCCTCCACCTCAAATTTACAGCCCTAATGTGGCATTTTCCTGGGCAAAAGTGCAATTACTTAGCAAAGTTTTATTTAAAAAAAATGAAATAGCTTTAATTGCATTTTGTTGGAAACGTACGCCTCAAACAACATGCACAGATGCCACCGACCGATCGGTCACGGTGAAGATGGAAACAGCAGCTCGCTAGACCGATTTTGGGTTCTGTCGGCCGGTTGGCTGACTGGTCGGCAGGGGCCTCGGTCGGTTGATGGGTCTCCTTGTTGTAATGGATTTGTTATGCGATTTTGTACAAGGAGTTTCTATTTTCAGTTTTTCTCCTATTAAAGGAGTGCATTACGGGACTAGAGGTATCCTAGACGTGAAAGGGGATTGAGAGAGGTTCTAGGGGAGAGAAAGAGCTTGAGAAGAGGGTTTTCTTCTTGGAAAGCTTGAGTTTCTCTTGTGGGCTTGTGATCTTGGGTTTTGGGTTCCATCTCTTTTAACTTCTGATATCATAGTGGATTGGTGTCGCTCTGTGCCATGGTTTTTTTTTTTTACCCGTGAGGGGTTTTTTCACGTTAAATTCGGATTGTCTATGTGTGGTTGGTTGTATGCATTGTGTTGCTTGTTTGAACCAATTTGCTGCTTATGTTCGGCTTTGCTTCCGCTGCCGGCCTTCCTATCCTAACAACTGGTATCAGAGCGATCGTTGGAGTGTAACAGAAATTCGGATCTGAGATAAGAGCATGGCATCGGGCATGATGTTCGACATAGAGAAGTATTCAGAAAAAAATAATTTTAAACTTTGGAAGGTGAAGATGAAAGGCCTTCTAGTTCAGCAAGGATTGCAAGATGCGCTCCTTGGAAAGCGACCGGATGCTACGAAAGAAGAATAGTGGAAGAAGATCGATAAAAAGGCCAATGTTTCAATCCAATTGTGCCTGGCAGATGAGGTCCTTTATAACGTCACGAAAGAGAAAATTGCGGCTGAAACTTTAGCGAAGTTGGAGAATATCTATGCGAAGAAATCTCTGAAAAATCACATATATTTGAAGCTTCAGTTGTATAATTTGAGGATGACGGAGGAGGTCGATGTTAAGAGCCTCATCAGAAATTTTAATAGGTTTATTTGCAAGTTGATGAATGTAGATGAACCGATGAAGGACAAGGATCAAGCGTTTATCCTGTTGAATTCTCTTCTAGAATCATATGAGTCACTCAAGGACTCATTGTGCATAAGTAGGGAGACTATTAGCGTAGAAACCATTATCTCAGCCCTTCAGGCGAATACGATGAGAAGAAAAAGTGGTGGCGTGGGTCTTTCTACGGATGAGGCATTGGTTATGAGAGAGAGGAATTCTAAGCGGGGTGGAGGATCTCTGTCATCGAGTTCTAAATCAAATGACAAGTGGAAGTACAAAGTGAAATGCTGGAATTGTAGGGAAGAAGGGCACGTGAAGAGGGATTGTTCGAATTCCAGAAAAAGGCGGGAGAAATCTGGAGATTCTTCTAGGGAGGGAGCTAAAACCATAGAGGACGGTGGTGATGGTTGTGATGTATTAACTGTATCTGGCATAATCTCCTGGTGGAGAGTGTCTCGTGGATTCAGGTGCATCATGTCATGTATGTCCTGATCGGAGTCATTCATGTCATACAAGGAGTATAATGGTAGATCGGTGTTTGTGGGTGATGGTTACGCCCGCAATGTGGTGGGTATTGGTTCGATGCGCATTAGGATGTTCGATGGAGTCAAACGGATCCTTGAAAGTGTGAAGCATGTCCCTGAGATGAAGAGGAATGTGATATCTCTTAATGCACTCGAGGCGAAAGGGTGCAGGTTCATCGGCTGTAATTGGTATTGTAAAGTAGTGAAGGGAGCACTTGTGATGATAAAGGCACGGAGGTGCGATAATCTTTACAAGGTGATCGGGAACACAATTCATGGTGGAGCTGTAGGATCGGCAGCGGGATCCACGGTTGCTCGTATGTGGCAAGAGAAAAAGGGCCACATGAGAAGAGCAATAAGGCGAGTGAAGATGCATGGATAGAGTCGATGGGGCAAGAGAAGCGACGGGACTATAATGATGACGAGTAGAGATGGAGGTTGTGCGTGACAAGGTGGTGCATGATGATTTGAGTTGTGGTGGAGTTTATTGGAAACGGACACCTCAAACAACATGCACAGACGCCACCGACCAATCGGTTATGGTGAAGATGGAAATAGCAACTCGTTGGACCGATTTTAGGTTCTGTCGGCCAGTCAGTTGACTAGTCAGCAGGGGCCGTCAGCCGATTGACGTTGAGCTCTAGCTAGTCGACGGGTCTCCTTGTTGTAATGAGTTTCTTGTGCGATTTTGCACAAGGAGTTTCTATTTTCAATTTTTCTCTTATTTAAGGAGTGCATTACAGGACTACAGGTATCCTAGATGTGAAAGGGGATTGAGAGAGGTTCTAGGGGAGAGAAAGAGCTTGAGAAGATAGTTTTCTTCTTGGGAAAGCTTGGGTTTCTCTTGTGGACTTGTGATCTTGGGTTTTGAGTTTCATCTCTTGTAACTTTTGATATTATAGTGAATTGGTGCCGCTTTGTGCCGTGGATTTTTACCCGTGAGGCGGTTTTTTCACGTTAAATTCAGATTGTCTATGTATGGTTCGTTGTATGCATTGTGATTGCATTGTGTTGTTTGTTTGATTCAATTTGCTGCTTGTGTTCGGCTTTGCTTCCACTGTCGACCTTCCTATCCCAATACATTTATCCTGAGGAAAGGCAAATCCTATGTGAATGGTGTGGGGCTCGCCAAAATTGAACTAGGCTTAATCCCCATTATGTGGTATCTCCCTATCGTTTGGACCCTTAAAATGTATGATTTTGTCTTAGAGAGAGATGATCTCATTGAACATGGACCAATAGAACATGAAACGAGCAATAAAACATATAAAGAGAAATGATCCCATGCTTATCGAGAGCTACAAGAAATAGTGCACTTGCACCATCTTCCTCACCATCCATTAGTCCCAGCAAAGGTTTCATGAGTTAACATGCAAAAATGACACAACCCAAATGAATATTGAGCACCATCCAAATCTGAACCATCCATTTGTTGGAGCCATGATGGATTTCTCATGTTACCAAAGAATGAGAAATTTCCCCCTGTAAACCTCACTTTTGACTGACCAGTCCAAGTAAAGCCCCAAAACTTTAGTTTCCATTTCTAAACCTATGAGTTTTTTCGGACTAAAATGCCTTCTAAAACCCTTTTTCTTCGTTTTTCTTCTTGAAAAACCCATCTTCTTCTTCATTTTTCTTCCTGAAAAAACTCGTCTCTTCTTCTTTGCTTTTCTTGATCGAAATATCATTAGGGTTTGCTCGAGTACAGTGAATAATGAATGGAGGTGGAAATGGTATATGCGAATGGTGAATGGTATATGTGAATGATGAATGGGAGGTTTAAAATGTGAATGGTATATGTGAATGATGAATGAGAGGTCGAAAATGTGAATGGTATATGTGAATGATGAATGGGTAGTCGAATACATAAATGTTGAATGACAAAGAATGATGAACTGTAAAAATGATGGGAATTGACAACATGAATTCAGTGAATTCACCGATCACAATGTGAAATTTGGTGAATTCATGATGCACAGTGAAAATTCACCGATCACAGCATGAATTCATCGAATGCACAATGGTGAGTTTAGTAAATTCACATTGTGATCGGTGAATTTTCACTGTGCATTCAATGAATTCACCAAATTCAGACTGAATTTGAATTTGGTGAAATCACGCTGTAATCGGTGAATTCATGTGTGATCAGTGAAATTTCACTGTGCATTTGATGAATTCACCGTTCATAGCGTGAATTCACCAAATGTACAATGGTAAATTCGGTGAATTCACGCTATGATAGGTGAATTTTCATTGTGCATTCGGTGAATTCACCAAATTTAGTGATAGACTATGGTCGTCGTTTTCTCGCTATTTGGCATATTTTCTGAAAAAATGAAGAAGAAGATGGGTTTTTACAAAAAGAAAATTGAAGAAGAAGAAGCGTTTTTTCAAGAAGAAAATGAAGAGGAAGATGAGTTTTTTTTAGAGAGAAATGAAGAAAATAGATTTTTTCAAGAAGAAAAACAAAGAAGAGGGTGGGTTTTTTCAACAAGAAAAATGAAAAATATGGGTTTTTTAGGAAGAAAATTGAAGAAGAAGATGAAATTTTAAGTTTAACTGAAGAAAAAAACGTAGAGAAGATGGATTTTTTAGGTTTTTTGGTTTAGCCGAAGAGAAGAATAAAGAGAAGATATGTTTTTGGGTTAGAAAGAAATAGAACAAAAAAAACTAGGGGCATTTTCGTCCGAAAAAAGCCCATAAATTTAGAAATGAAAACTAAAGTTTTTGGAGGGCTTACTTTGGCTACTGAGCCAAAAGTGAGGTTTATAAAGGGAAATTTCTCCCAAAGAATCACTTTTGCAACTTTTTGGCATTTTAAAAAAGTAGTGCCTTTTAAAAGAGAAGGTTTTTGCCAAATTTAAACCGTTCGAAAATTCTAAAATATCAACATTAGACTAAAACACCAAAGACCAATAAAATATTCATGATGGTTATGTTGATTTATGAGTAGATTAGTAATTCAGGCTTTTGCTTAGACTCTACATACAACAACATACGCGAGTTGAACTGATCGTCGAAAAGCTCTTCCGAGCTATGAGATTAATTTTCCAACTCTTATGTTAATTCCTTCCTCTCCTTGGGCAAAATCACTTGTTTTGGTTCCAAATAAATGTGAACATAGGTGCGGGCATACACTATAATTGACAAATCAAAAGTAATGCCTAAGGACTTTCACTTCCCAAGTTAGCGAAAATCTGGGGCGTTACAGCTATTCAATGACCAAGCCTAGCTCGAACATGGTTGAGCTTGGCTCGTGCTCAGCTCTACATATTAGCTTAGGCTCTAGTTGGCCTGCTAATCCTTGTAAATGGAGATTAAGTTGAATCCTGATTTCCAAGCCGGATTTGCCGTCGTTTTCCTCAAAAAATCCTACGTGGATGGCATGAGGCCCACCAAAATTGGATTAGACTTAATTCTCATTATGAGGGATCTCCCTATCTAAACGACCCTTAAATGTATGATTTTGTACTCTTAGAGAGAGATGATTGCATTGAACATGAAACAATACAAAATTTCTTGGTTAACTCGTTGCGCTCTCAATAAAGAACTCAAAACAAATACTAAAACATATAATAAGAGAAACAATCCGATGCGTTCTGAGAGTTACAAGTAACAATGCAATCACGACACTTGCACTTCCCAATTGATCAATATAGGCTGTTCGTTAGTCCCAGCACAGGTTTCATGAGCTAACATGCGAAAATGACATAGCCTAGATGAGTCTAGCCATCTTAGGTGAAGATCAAGTAGTAGAAATGGCCCCATCTAAAATTTGAGCCATCCATTTGTGTGATCCATCACAGATTTCTCATTGTACCAAAGAATCGCTTTTACTGGATCCCATCGATGGGCTGGTAAACAGATGGCTGGAAAGAGAGAGGGGTTTTGGGGGAGAGATATATGATTTTGATCGGCCCTCAGCTAGTGGGAAAAAATGAAAAAAAAAAATCTGAAATACTTATCCTGTTTTCAACAAATAAGTAACTATTAAGTTTATATTAACCAAACTAACTTACACATGGCCCATTTGTTTAATCTGAAGTATGAAGTTTGAACCTGAAATCTGAATCTGAAGTCAGAAAATTAGTATTGAATATAGAATAACCTATTTGTTAACTAACATCTGAAATGTTTAAAATATGTTAATGTGACATATTTGCCCCTATGAAACAACCATAATTGAATCCCTATCATTAAAAACTTCATGAATTGGACTGAAATATTTATTTGCCATACAACCTGTTGATAAGGTAAAAAAGACCTAGATGAAAAGACCACACAAATATCATATTAATCCAAAGCTTTTGTAGCCCACTAGAAAATTTTTAATGGTCATTTACCATTGTTTCTTGTACTATAGTCCATTTGAGATTTGGATCTGCTTTATTTTTTTGGATCATGCCCAAGAATGACCTTGCAATACGGATGGACAGCATAGATGTAGTCACATACATCATGGTGGGCCCTATAGTCAGGGGTCCTACTGGCCTTGGTGGATCTGACTTGTGTACTTATGATGTGAGTAGCCCCGGATATTGGATGGTGCTGTATGGCCCCCATCATAATGCATGTGTTCTATCTAGGCCGTCCATCCATTTTCCAAATCATTTTAGGAAATGAACCCAAAAATGAGGATGTTCCAAATCTCATTTGGCTTAGAACTTTCGTGGCCCATTAATGGTCAATCACCACTATTTCTTGTACTATGGTTCATCTGCGATTTGGAGCTGCTTCATTTTTTTGGATCATGCTCTAAAATGAGCTTTCAATATGGATGGATGGTGTGGATGTATTAAAAATACATCACAATGGATCTCACAGTCAGGGTCTCACCCACCTCGGTGTATATCCAGGCTGTTCTCAGGTGGATTATACCAATAGAAACAATGATGAGTAACAATTAGAAACGTTTTGTGGGTGAACAAAAGTTTTGGATCAATTTGATCTTTCTAATTTCCCTTCAACTAGATCTTCTTAACGTTATCAACAGGTTGGCTTGCAAATAAACAATAAGAATATGTTACAGTGGGCCCTTTGGAATTTTTAATGGTGAGGTACTCAATCACCACTGTGTTTTCTGTGGGGAATCACTGTCCCGACTATTTACTGTGGTGGAGTCCATTTGAGCTATGGAATTGTCTTATTCTTTGGCTCATGCCCTAAAATGATCTCTCCAAATGGATGGACTGCATGGATATAACACAACATGGGAGCGGATTGCCAGTGACCCAGGCACAGAGATATCTCTGTGCCCGGAGCTGTGTGGGGCCCATTGAGATGTCCATTACAAATCCACTCCGTCCATCTGTTTTGAAAGACCACGATAGGACGGGATTATAAAAATCAAGAAGATCCAAAACTCAGGTGGGCCACACCAACAAAACAGTGGGAACACCAACATCCACCATTGAAACCTTCCTGGAACTGACCATGATATTTATATGCCATCCAAACCGTTCAAAGAATTATTAACACTCAGATAAACTATAGGAAAAAATATCATCGTGATGCAAAACTTATGTCACCGCTAAGTGTTCAATACCCACGCATTCATGTGTTATGGCCCACCTGTGTATTGTATCTGTGTGATTTTTATAATCCTGTACTCTCATGGTCTTTCAAAACAGATGGACAGAGTGGATTTGTAATGGACATCTCTATGGGCCCCACACAGCTCCGGGCACAGAGATATCTCTGTGCCCGGGGTCACAGGCAATCCGCTCCCAACACATATATCATGGTGGGCCTACAGAATTTGGTAACATCACTTCAGTAAAGAATCTCGCTACTCACGCTGCGTTAGGGGAGCGGATTAGGTGAGACCGCGGATCTACAGAGGTGTGTGGGACCCCTGATTATGGGTCTCACAGTGATATATCTACCTTAAATCCACACCATCCAACAGCTTTGAAAGCTCATTTTAGGGCTTGATCCCAAAAATGAAGCAGATCCAAATCTGATGTGGCCAATACCACATGAAACTGTAGTGATTGAATCCTTACAATTAAAAACTTCGTGAGGTCTACCGGAATGTTTATTTTCCAGCCAACTTTTGATAAGTTCACAAAGATTTAGATGAAGAGACCACACAAATATCAGATTGATCCAAACTTTTGTGGCCACGGGAAGTTTTTAATGGTCAATTACCATTGTTTCCTATATCATGGTCCACTTGACATTTGGACCTGTTTTATTTTTTGGACCATGCCTTAAAATAAGCTTTCGATACGGATGGACAGTGTCGAAGCAGTCACATACATCACAGTGGGCCCCACAGTCAAGGGTCCCACCTACCTCGGTGGATCCGGGGTCTAACGTAACCCACTCCACTGTTGTGGCTAATCCGCGTTCCAAATCCAGGCGGAGATTGCCCACTACCCTCGCCCGAAGCTAGATCCGGACGATCCTGTTAAAAATCTCTGTGGGGCCTACTGTGATGTATATGTTTTATCCAACCATCCTTTCGATTTTTCATGTTAGGGAACATAACAAAAAAATAAGGAAGATCTAAGCCTCTAGTAAGCCACACTTGACACTACGAAATTAAGTGCCTACCATTTAAAACTTCTTGGACAACAAAAGGCTCTAGATTAATACAAAAAAGTTGATAGATGGTGTGGATCTAACACATAAATCATGGTGGGCTCAAAGAAGTACCACACATTATTAGGCAAAAGAGAAAATCTAGAGAGCATGGTAGATTTGCCATTAAGTTAGACCTTTGAAAGTTTTGCAAAAATTCATGAAGTGCTTTCCACGGCTTTCCACATTCAATGTTAACAAACAACACTAAATGCATTACATTCTTCCAGGTAGAAATTTTCAGCGATAACAAACAGGCCCTTGAGAAACAAGCCCTTGTATAACATATATAAGTAGCTAAACTATACAGCATAAGTAGCTAAACAACTGCTGTCAGTAAAAAACAACTTATTTCCCTGCATAAGTAGCTAAACTATACAGCATAAGTAGCTAAACAACTGCTGTCAGTAAAAAACAACTTATTTCCCTGCATCTAAACGGAGCATTAGTGACAGATCAATCGAATCCTCTGATCACTGTACTAGGTGTACTATTCTCCTAGTGGCCTATGAAATTTGTTTTGCACCCAATGGACAGTCCAGATAGATCAATTGCACCATTGATCAAATGCCCCAGCGCAACTAGGAGCACCATTGCTCTAGGATCACTTGAATCAATTATCATATACAAATGAACTACTATGTTACCAGCTGGAAGCCGGCCCCCTTGTTAAAACACAAGAAATAACAACGCTTCTTGGCGTTAATGACAGCCGTCCGTCAACTTCCCTACTATAAATAGGAGGGGTTTATAGAAGCCACAATCCAAGAAGAGAGAGCTTCTATCTTGCTTAGAGAGAGAGAGAAAGAGAGGACTATGGCCAACAACAAAAGAGTCATGTTCTTCAACTTGGTTTTGATGCTCTCTCTTCTCCTCGTAATTTCCATGGCTGAGGCCAGATTCTTTCAGAGTAAGTTTAGGCCTTCTTTTGCAAATTAGAGGTTTGCTACTCTCAAGTGCACCTTTTCCCACACGCTTTTTATTTTTATTTTTTTGCCAACCTCGCATATTAGGTCATCTAAGTGGTGCATATAAGGTAGGGCTCACAATTAAGGTAGCCTTACAAAAACACCAGGCTAGTCCACTCATCAGGTGGGCCGCCCCTGTTAAAAAAATGGTTAAGCAGAACTTGCCATGGTCTTTAAATGTGCATATGTGGCCTACCCAATGAGTGTACCGATTTCTGTTTGTGTCAAGTCTTCTTCATGGTGGAGCCCACATTATGCACTGCTCAGATTTGTAGCAAGCGGGTTCGCACCCGCAGGCCGCGCAAAGTGCATCTGAGGCAACGAAAATCTCAATACCATTAATTTAGTTCTTTAAATTCATGGTAGTGGAAGTTTACCTTGGTCCATCCATCAAGATTGAATCATTAAATGGCAAGTGGGCCACCCTTTCTTTTGAAGTTGTACGAGACCATGCAGGTGGGGCTCAATATTCATTCCCCCACACTGAGCTTCCACTGCAGGAATGAATATCACACGAGAACATTCCCTAGCAAATTTGAGCTAATCATGTAAGCTTCATTTAGTTCTTTCATTTTTATGTTCTGTTAAGTAATGCCATTTTTTTTTATTGCTTTGATCATGTAACAAATTAAAGCAGAGATTGGAAAGGCTGCGGTCCCCACACCAGTGTGCGAATCGGTGTTTGGAGTGCGGTCAGGTGACACGTGCTTTGGGGTCACACAATTGTTCAACCTGACCACTGATTTCTTCATCTCTATAAATCCCAACCTTGCTTGTGACAAGATCTTTGTGGGTCAATGGCTCTGTGTTGAAGGGTCAGTTTGAGCTGACCACCTTCTCCACTTTCAAGTATCTGAAAAGTTCAACTTATTCATGCCATTTCATGTGTGATGTTGCTATTAAATTAAATGAATGTTCTTAAGAATCTCTCTCTCTCTCTCTCTCTCTCTCTCTCTCTCTCTCATTTCATTCGATGTGCTTTAGTTGAGGCTCACCTGGATCAGGGCTGAATCAGCCCGACTCACCTGAGTAAGGGGGTGACTCATGGTATCAAACCAGATCGGGTAGTACTACAGATTCGTAGTTGACTTAGACGTGTTGTGGGACTCAAAAGCTTAGTTCTGGAAGCATGGATTTCTCAAAAAGCATGAATTTCACAAATAAAAAAAAATGGATGGATGGTGTGGATATAACACATACATCATGGTGGGGCCCACAGAGCTTGGTGATGTCAACACACCACCCAGGTCAGTTGTATGTGGCACACCACGCAATCCGCATAGTGGGGGCAAGTGTTTCCATTCTCTAGTATGTTGGGAAAAAACCGGTAGCGGAAGCGAAAGCCGAAACGCGTGGAGTAATTTGAGATTAAACGAGTAAACAAGATGCAATCAAGCTACACACAAGCATACACCACAAGAGACTCCAAATTTATGTGGAAAAACTCCTCAAAGGGTAAAAAACCACGCCACAAAGCGATCCACTATGAATTAACAGAAGATTACAAATATTGAAGAAACAAAAACACCCACAAGAGAAATCCCGAGCTATCCAAAACTTGTTCTCACATGAAACGGACAAGAACAATCATTTTCTTCATCCCAGAGAACCCCCAAGCTTTCCCCAAGCTCTTTCTCTTACCCTAGAATCCATCTAAGAAACACAGCCCAATGGCGGCGGCTCTAATCCCGCATTACATCCCTTAAATAGGGAAAAAACCCAAATTGAAAACCTCTTGCAAGAGATTGTCTCCAACAAGGAAATAGATTCAATCCTGCTGACTCACCACCAACCGGTTGCCCCCTGTCGACCGGTCAGATCCCCCTGTCGACCGGTCGCCCAAGCGACCGATCGAGGGCACCATAGAAATTGTTGCTGTCAAAACTATGCATCTGGGCCACGTCCATTAGACCAGTCACCCGACCGGTCTGAGCACCCAAAAACATGCATCACATTTGAAGGCTCTCCAACATAGTAATCCAAACAGTAGTCAAAACCATTGATTTTTCTTGCCCCAGTTAGAATGGACAGCCAACTGAAAATGCACAAGAGGGAATATTTTTACAATTAAAAAGTAACCATCAAATTCGAACAATGTCGACAGAAATGCTCTATTGCTGGGAATCTAATTTGGGTAATTTCTATTCATCGGCCATCGACAAAAAGACCCATTGTATTAACTGCTTTGATCACTAAACCTTGGAACGCCCATTGCATAACACCACTTTGAAAAGATATTAGCAGGAATTGATTATGGATCATCTGCAACGCTTGTCGAATTAGCTTGTTCTACAAATGTTGCAGGTGGATTCAGCCATGGTGTACCCCTACGGCCCTATGGCTCAGTGGTAGACTCACAAGAGTTTCAATACGAGGTCATGGGTTCGAACACAGTTTATGGTGTAAGTGCATGGGCATGTGTGGGGTGTGTGAGTGCGTGTGCAATAAAATAATAAAAAAAATGCCATGGCCTACGCATCGCATTTAACCCATCCAAAGGAGTTGTGCGGCCATGAAAGTGAGGCGCCCAAAAAGTTAGGGTAGTCCAAAGATGATGCGGGCGTGCATATATTTGAAGGTTTTTGGGTGGAAATTCATCCTTTTTGACAGTGTGGCCCACCTAATGACTTAATAAGCCTTATGTTTTGTATATCTGATTATCATGGTAGGGCTCACTAGATTTGCAGGTTGGATTGCATAGACCCAATACAGGAAGACGTCATATAAAAAAATGTATAATCACCCAAAAACTTTGGATTCAACGGAAAATATAAGTTTTTAAATTTCCACATTTTGTTGATCAAGCCCTAAGGATTATCTTTTATGTCAAGTTTTTAGAAAGACCAAAGTAAGAGAATTTATGAACTAGCATTACCTAATTGGAGAAACTCCAAAACTATTGGTGTCATTCTTCTAAATTAGGAAGCCTCCAATACATGAAAAACAACAAAATTCGACGGCAACATGAACTTCATAAAATGAGAGAGAGAGAGAGAGAGTCGAACCCTAATTGCATTGATTTTTTTATCCGCAATTTTTAAAAATTTGACGGCCCATGCCTGTCGAATAACTAAACCCTAAATATCAACAACCAAGGGTCATGAATAACTGAAAAAAAATATTCAACTACCAAATATATTCAACTACCAAATGCCGTCAAATTTGGTGGTCAATTTTTCACCATTTTTACAGTGCTCTTTCCGAACTATTCTAGATAAAGGAGAGGATGCGAGCCAATATGAACTTCATATAGAAAGCAGAACTAATGGGGAATGCACAAAGCCATCCACAAGTGTGGACATGTAATGAGGAAGGGAAGGATAGTTGGAATTTGTGCGTGCGATGGCTAGGGATTAGGGATGTCCAAGGCTCACTCTAGTTTAGGACTCCTCTTCATTTGCAAATCTATATATAATGAGTTATGGTTCTAAGAAACACCAATTATGGTGTTATATCACCCTACATTCTTCAATGTCCTAAAACATTGGAATCCTAAGATCCTGTCTGTCTGATCTTTTGTATCCATATTCCATTCAATCTCTCCACTATTGTGGTTGTCTACCATGGACTTAATGCATTAGTAGGTCAAGTTATGGACCAATCTAAAGCATCGAATCATTATCAAGTGCTATCAAGACCATTTTAATAATTAAAACAAAACATTTAAGGTTGAAAACATTTATAAATCCTTTTAAAACGTGCCCTCCTGACTTGCTATCATGTTCAATGGTGGAGATGTTCCCTTTGACTCGTCACCAATCCACATACATTGGATGATCACATACAAGGTAATAACCATATGTTTCTCCTACAACCTAATAGATAGTCATGTTATAATAGAGTACTAGCACTCTCTGAGTCAGTGATCGTTGTGTACTCTCTCAAGTTCCCTATGACAACTGAAGAAATCTCTCTTTTTTAACCCAAGCCTGTGTACATTTGTGATATTCCGACATATTAATTATAGCAAAATCAGTTGTCCATCCAAAATCCATGCTTGTCATGATCTAGGGCCAAAATCATCAATATTACTGGATACATATATGTTGTCAGTGGATAAGATTCACATTGATTTTTAAGATAACAACTTCAATAGGCGAGAAGTGTTTGGACATTTTTGTGCCTACGATTAATCATGGGAGTAAAAATCCTTCAGTTTTTTCGTCTTGTAGCCCTTCATCTGATGTTATTTTTGTCCTTTCAACTCCTTTCTAAGTAACCCTCATGCACATCTTCTCTTCTTTACATGGCCCCATGGAAAAGGTAATGTTAGGGAATCCGTGACATAAAGGCTCTACGAGGCCCTCTGTGATGATTCCATAACATCCACATTGAATATCTGTCATGCTAGATCGTCTTAGGATGCGACCTAAAAACAAGGCTGGTCTAAACTTCGAGTTGTCATATCACTAAAAAAAAGTGGGCATGGGTCGCCCATCTTCAAAACCCTTTCCTCTTTTTCTTTGAGCGTGTAGCCATATCCTTTTCCTTCAGTCTCTTACCTTACTTTCTCAACGTGCATGGCATGTGCCATACCCTGATAGAAGATAAATATAGACACACGTATGACCTATGTACATGGGTATCCACTAATTAGTTTAGGTTGGACAAAAATTTAGTCCTTTCCTGCACATTTAAACTTGAGTTGGGCCGTGCCTGGTTGAGTTTGGTTGGGAGAGAAACCTGACTCATTTATGATTAAATGGGTCAGGTCAAGCTTGGGTTCGATGTATGTTAAGTGTGTTGGTCATGCCAAGGTGTATTTAGGTCGTAGGTCAGTTTGAGCCATGATTCTTGTGTTATTTACTAAATGGGTTAGACTTGAGTTGAGCTCAACCAAACCCATACTTGACCCAATGGCACCCGTTCATTCCACCCAAGTAGGGCCATCAGTGGACACTTTCAAATTCCAACCATCTAATAATGAAGACACATGGGACATCAAGGATAGACTAAGGTGGCGGACCGCTAGTTCACAAATGAAAAAGAAAAAGAAAAAAAAAAACCGCTGCAAATTTCACATTTGAGATCTCTCTGTGTTGCTAGTTGTGAGCGTATATTCAACGTATTCATTGGAAATGTATATGGATTTATTTCAAATTAGCTTAGGGTCTGATTAGCTTAACATCTGATCTTTGCAAATTAAGATTAAGCTTAATCCTGATTTTGATAGGCCTATGCCCTCCACGTCTAATTTATTACCCTAATGTTGCATTTTCCTTGGCAAAAGTGCAATTAGCAAAGTTGTATTTAAAAAAAAATGAAATTTCTTTAATTGCATTTATGCTGAGGAAAAGTAAATCCTATGCTGATGGTGTGGGGCTCGCCAAAATTGAACTAGACTGAATCCCCATTATGTGGGATATCCCTATCCAGATGACCCTTAAAGTGTATGATTTTGTCTTAGAGAGAGACGAGTGTTTCGAACATGGAACAATACAAAATTTATTAGTGAACTCATTGTACTCTCAATAAAGAATAGAGCTGGGCAACGACTCGATTCGCGTCGAACATGGACCAGATCGGATTAATTGTTCGACTGCTTGAGTGGGTGTGTTCGAACAAACAATTGAAAAAGGTGGCTCTGTTCAAATTCAGTTTGGTTTCGCCCAACCCATGTTCGAACAAATGGATTTCAAATAATTTTTACGAGTTCGAACAAGTTTGAACAATTTGGCTTTTTTTTTTTTGTTGAAAATATTTTTTCTACTACTTTGCAGTGAATACCGATTTGTTCACAAATTACATATCACAAATGGCAAATCCCAAGGTTTAAAGTTTTTAACTAACTAAATAAAAAACCATAATATAAATAGTTAATATTTATACTTTTGCTCGCTTGAAGGGGGAAGAGTGAAGACTGAAGCGAACCCTTAATGGTTCAATATTCTCCATATGATGAGTGACTTCTCTACATAATAAAATGAAATAATGAATCATTTCATGGAAGCAAGCATCCAATCAACATAACAGTTGAATAACATAAAATAAAATAACATAACCAACATATCAATTGATTTATTGAATCAATCTAAACATAGAACTCTTCGAAATTACATTAAAAATAACAAAATTAAAATTCAACTATCAAGTTTCGAGAGTAATATCAAAATGAAAAATCACATATTCATGCAATTGCAATCTCACCTAAGTCTCAAAATCATCATAAAACTACAGTCTCGCCTTCAATCACTATTATTTCATGTGTTATAATCCACCTAAGATTTCCACCTGGTTCATTTTTGGGTCAATACCTTAAAATGTGCTTCCAAAATGGATGGGCGGAGTGGATCTATAGCACATACGTCAAGGTGGACCCATAGTCACGGCCTAATCATATTGGGTGTTTTACCCGCTGCATACTTTTCCGGTTAGATCTTTTAGAAATGCAGGACTTTAACCTACACCATAGCCACCTGAATGGCCCACTTAAATCATTGATCGGGCTGATGTTTGGGCCCTACAGTTAAATTAGGGTGAGTCACTTGATGATTGGGGTGGATTTCGCTTAAATAATAAGGTGAGGCCCACTTCAACCAATCGCACCTTAAGATCGTAGATCAGGTCCATATCTCTCTCTCTCTCTCTCTCTCTCTCTCTCTCTCTCTCTCTCTCTCTCTATATATATATATATATATATATATATATATATATATAACGAGTGGAGTCCAGTCGGTCAGTATTCGAGTCAAGAGCTCGAGTTCGAATCTAGTTAAAAAGAGGACGTGTGCTCAATTCAGGATCGGTTCTAGTTATACATGGTTCGACACACTTATACTCAACGGGATCTTCTAATAAGACAGGGATTTCCACTAATAAGACAAGAACCTTGAGCTAACTAATTTTTTAAGTGTCATAGTTAATTTTAAACTTGGCCAAGTCATTCTTAGACTTGCGATGCGTGTGGGCACTCCTATGGACCCCACCAAATGGGGGCCATGATCAACATCCTACCTATTAATAAGGTCACTTGGACTTATAAAGCTAAAACACAAATACTAACAGATCTAAAACTTTTGTGGCCTCAGGTAGTTTTAATGGCCGGCGTTCAATTTAATAGTGGGAATTCAATCACCACTGTTTCTTATGGTGTGGTCGGCTTGAGCTTTCCATGTGTTGTATTTTTTTGGGTTCATGCCGTGGGGACGGCCTAATGGATATAAAACACATAAATTATGTTGGGCCCAGAACGCCCATCACATCCACATGCCACCCCTGGGGAGTGATGTGGGCAACACCACATGATCCAACCGTTGATCTAATTGGACGAAAAATAAAGGCTGTAAAAGAGAACATGAGACTTCGAGATGAAATAATTCTAATCTGTACCAGTAATCTGAAGGGACCATTGTGGAGTGGAAATCCCTGTCACAGACTGGAATAGCCTTACTTTCCGACACGTGGACTAAACATAGACGGTCAATAAAAAAAACTGTAAAATACGTTTCGTCCTCGTCAAGCAAGTCGAAAAAAGGAAAAGGAAAAGGAAAAGAAAAAGAAAAATTGAGTACTCGGGCACCACGCATGGTTGGGATCGATCCTTCTGGAACCCTTGTTCGCTCTTAAGCAAAGCTTGAGTTAAGAAGATTCCAATTCCCTTCCTCTTAGTTTGCTTGGCGGACACGGCAGTGGTATGTTGGGCCATGTGGGACTACGTGTATGCACGTGTTCTATATCCATGCCGTCCATCCATTTTACCAGTTAATTTTAGGGCAAGAAGCCAAAAATAAAGCAGCTCTAAAGCTCAAGGGACCGCATCACAAGAAACAATGATGATTAAATGTCCACCATTAAAAACTTCCTGGGCCCACAGAAGTTTTGGATCAAGTTTATACTTGTGTTTTTCCTTTATCGAGAGGTTCGTGTGACCTTATCAATTGGTTGGATAAAAAATAATAATTAGGGCTCTAGGAAGGTTTAAAATGGTTGGTGTCAATGTGTTACTACGGTATGGCAGCACACTTAAGCTTTGGATTTACTTCATTTTTTAATTCATCAGCTAAAATGAGCAGGAAAAACAGATGGACAGTATGGATATAAAACATATACACCAAGGTGGGCCGCACAGTGCCCGACACATGGTGTGGGCAACACCAACTGATCAGCGTAGTCGATCTGGTAGGTCCTTTGCTCCACCATGAGGCATCATGTGTTCCATCAACGGTATCCATTCATTTTTACAACTCATTTTAGGGCATGGGCCTAAAAAAGAGGCAGATCCCATATGGACCATGTGCATAAGAAATAGCTGTGATTGAAAAGTCTGGCTAAATTGCCCAGCCACTGTTACAACCTGTGTTTTAAAGGGTGCTCGAATTTGTGAATGGGATCTTAAATTGTCCATCTCAATGTGGGGACACCAATACCAATGTTTAATCAAACAATGGTTGAATACTATTATACCCTATTTTTGGCAGGTGGAAAATGAACCAAACAGGTAGTTTCATGTGTGATTGTAGGGCATGCGAAGTGGAAAATCAAGAAGAGAAATCGGAATTACATTTAATATCGTAGAGATATAGCCATTACTCTGAGATGATGACATGTCACCATGGGAGATGAAACAGTAGTAGTTCGATGGATTGGTAACAAAAATGAGTTATGAAGAAATAGAGGCGTGGGAGATCAATCGTCTAGAAGAATGAAGACGTTAGAAGGAAGAAGTCCATACAAACGAGAAGGAGCAACAGAGAAAAGGGTCAACACCAACCAAATTAAATCCAATATCTTAATTTATCATTTCTAGTCTATCTTTACTCTATTTTATCTTTTGCATAATCTTTCTTTAGATTAAATCACATTTCACTTCGGAAGGTGAACTGTTGTAGACTGCCAATTGTAATTATTTCCTTTTGTTATTTGATTCGCATTATCTAGTTTTATATCAATAAGTTGCTTTTTATATAAGACAAAAGTGTAATCCATCTTTGAAGGATGAAACCCACTATCCAAATATTGCCTGATCTCATTAAAACAACCAAATGAGTGGCTGAATAGGCGACCAATCTTCACAGATTTTGTTCATATACAATCGATCACAGGATATTTGCCTATTTTCGCGCTTGGGGTCATCTTTTTTTTGTTGGAATCGAATTGTACAAATCAGTTCTGGCACACCCACACACATCTCACAGGCAAATACAACTCAGCGCACCTACACTTTTTAACCGCACAATTAAACACATATGGCCTTATGTTTGATTGACTTGAGCAAACAAGGCCCACTGTATTCTTTCCATGAAATCGGCTTTGTCTACCAGGTGAAATCTTTTCTATCAATGAACCAGGCAAAAATTAACGTATCAACAATTTAGGTGGGCCACAAAACATGGAACAATAGCAAGAGGAGGCGGGATTCGGTAGTGAACCCTCCTGTATTAGATCGGTGCTAGAAAAGCTACTCAATCCACCATGATGTATGCATTTTATCCATGCCGTCCATCAATTTTCCCAGCTCATTTCATGTTAAAGAAAAGAGAGAAAGATCTAGATCTCAGGTGGACCACACCACAGGAAATAGTGGTGATTGAACATCCACCGTTTAAAACTCTACAAAAGTTTTGGATATGCTCATATTTGTGTTTTCCTTCAATCGGTCTGTGTGACCTAATCAACGGGTTGGGTGGGAAACAAACATTACCGTGTCCTCAGGAAGTTTGTAATGGTGGGCGTTCAATCACCGATCTCATGTGGTGTGGTCAACCTAAGATTTAGATCTGCCTCATTTGTGGGTGCATGCACTAATATAAACTGATAAAATCGATGGACAGAGTGGATAAAACATATACATCAGGGTGGGGCGCACAGCACTGACCAGTACCGAGACCTCGGTACTCGAGGGGTCAGTAACATGTCCGAGGACGCGAACCACAGGTGTGCGGTGGGACCACCAAAGGAGGTACAAGGATTCCGGAAGCCCATCAGCGGTGTAACAAAGGAAATAATAATAATTAATAAAGAATATATAGTCAGCGAAGGAATGCCATTTTCGCTCCATCTCTGAAGAAAAGCATAGAAATAGAAGAGCCGAAGAAGCAGAAGCTCCGTTTCTGCAGAAAACCCTAGAAATAGAAGAGAGGAAGAAGAAGGAGACAAGGAATGGAGGTGGAAGTGGGGTTGGTGGGTCTCTGCATCGATGCCGCGAGCGAGAGCAGAGAAAGCGTTGAGAAATGGCGGAGGCAGCGCCGGACCCTTGAGCGACTGCCCACTCAACTCGCACAAGCGCTTCTCCAACGTCTCCTCCGGCGCGGCCTCGTTACTCCTTCCTTGCTCAAGTACTCTCTCTCTCTCTCTCTCTCTCTCTCTCGATCCGTGAAATGGTGGATTCTTGGTGGAATTTGATGCTTTTGTGTAAACGTTAACCCTAAATTTTCTTGTTTTCTAAATTGGAGGAATTGGATATATTTATATTGTTAGGGTTTGGAAATTGATGTTATATCCAGTCGCTGGACCTTGTGCTCGTCGTGTTCGTTATTTGTTGATCTGGACCGTACATCTGGTGGGTTGGGCCATCACTGATGATTTGTTATTTTTCCTATCATTTTCAATTATATGATCTTTATTATCTGATTGCTGGGTCTGGAAATGGATGGTAGCATTTGCAACAGCCTGCATTGGAAATTTAAACGATCACACTCAAATTTCTCTGTGTTGCCCAATTTCTCTGCAACAGCCACGGGATATAATCTCTTGAAGACTTTTCATTATTTGCGATAGAGAAATTGTAAGGTCCGGATGCATCAGAAGGTAAATAGTGTCTGGTGCATCGATTCGGGTAAATTGTGTGTGCTTGGGTGATCCAAACCGTTGATCTGATGGGTCTCATCAATGCTTCTAAAATCCCCCAAGTTGGAATTCTAACCATTTGCTCAGCGGCCTAATAATAGGCAGTTAAGATAAAAAATAAAATAAAATAAATACAGCGGTAGTCTAGAAAATGGCCAGAGTCTGGATGACCTGAATCTTAAGGTTAGGAATATTTTAATGGTGTCTATTGCATTAGGTATCAGGTCAATGGTTCTCATCACCTAACCAAACCGCCACTTGTTCCAAGCGGACACATTGGAGCACTATTTCGTGGGATCCACAATCTCTGTTTGTTTAACAGATCAAACAAATTTGGGCAGAGAGAGCAACCATCTTTTTTTTTTTTTTTTTTCTTTTTTTTCTTTTTTTTTTCCCTTTCTCTTTGAGCAAATAACTAAAAATGCTAACTGTTCATTCGAGTCCCATCCTGCCTGCTGTGATTATTGATCTGAATGAGAATGAGTTAGAGCTCTCATGATGCAATTTGCCTCTTGCAGAGTGTTCCAGTGCTGTATAGAGGAGATTGATTTGAAGGGTGAAAGCTTTGTGGATGCACAATGGATGGCATATTTAGGCGCTTTTTGCTACCTTCGTACTCTAAATATTGCGGGTTGCAAATCTATCGATAGTTTTGCTCTTTGGTCCGTTAGAGGTATTCACTTTTGCTGTGTAACATTGCCTAGATGTCATATCTTCATTTCTGGAATTAAGTAGCACTTTTAGGCCATGTTTGGCAGACACCTGAAAATGAGTCCGTCTCATTTTAGTTAAAAGTAATTATGTATTAGATCATCCATTATACTGTTAACATGAGCTCATTATGTATTAGAGATCAATATCTCTAATACACAATTATTCTCATCTAAATAAAATGAGATGAACTCATTTTTAGGCCTGTACCGAACAGGGCCTTAGATTATTTGTGGAAAATAAGCTTCAAGTTTCTCGTAAAAAAAAGTTTCAAGTTTTCCTCTGATGAAATGATATTTATCATTTTGGGTATTATATCATGCTTGGCTGAATGAAATGGAAGTTTTGTTCTGTCAAGCGAGCATACAGGTGGGACCTGCCTTTTGGAGATCCCAACTGCTGGTGATCCATTGTGGTTGGTCCATTCCTAAAAGGATAGACTAGGTAGTCTCTGACAGATGATTTAAGTTCCTGATCTTTTTCCTATCAACATTTGAGCTGCCTGAATTGTGGCCTGCAAGTGAACAGGTTAGCCATTCGCCCACGTTCATTAACTATCCATGGCCACTGGTCTGATGCTAATGTCTTCTGGTGGGTAGTTTTTCCTAACATGACCAGTAAATGATAGAAACAACCAGATGGGCAGCTTCAATTATGGAACTGTAGGCCACAAGGATAGTTGTTAACTGTGCTAGAAATGCCATTTAGCTCGGCTGAATGTTGTATAATTCATCTTCTTAGTTGGGCTACTTTTCACATGTACCCTTTGCCAATATAATTAGATTGGATCATGGTACATAAATTTCTGTTTGGTGTATTTCTGGGGAAAAGAGAAAGATTCCCATTTATTCAATGACTTAATTTTGTGCATCTTAATAGAAAAAATTTCAGCGCTAAAAAAAAAGTGTTCGTCTTAACCCCCCCCCCCCCCCCCCCCCCCCTGCGCGTTTTTATATACGTGTGGTCTTGAGAATGAATAAATGATCGCATGTTATTGTATGCAGATGCAGAACTGTGTTAGGATTCAGAGTTTATGGTCGCATGATGTTAAGTATAGAGGTGCTTATTTATTGCTTTTATGTTTCATCATTTCAGGAATGACGAGTTTACAAGAGCTGGATCTGTCAAGGTGCTCAAAGATCACTGATGCTGGCATTGAGCATCTCTTATCCATTCGAAATTTGAAGAAACTGTGGATTTCAGAGACTGGCCTGACCACAGTTGCAGTCAAGCGCCTCTCCTCTCTTAGAAAACTCTGCGTATTGGATTTGGGGGGGTTGCCTGTCACAGATCTGGAAATCTGTTCATTGCAGGTATTCAGTTTTCTATCTCTTGATTAGGGGTGCAATTCGGGCAGGTTGGTTGTGTTTAGGGTCAACCCAAGCCTGAACTACCTCAAGAGGACCCAACCTGCAACCCGACCCGAATTCCAACCAGAGGTGCCCAACCTGATCCTAACCTGCATTTTTCTATACTCCTAAACTGTCCCAACCTGTCCCAAACAAACCAGAGCTAAATACATGTGATTATTCCCAACCCGACCCGACCCGACCCGACCCGACCCGAATTTTCTCAACCTGAACCCAACCCGATTTCAAATCGGATTGGAGTTTTCCAACCCTAACATGCCCAGGGACTCTGACAAGTGACAACCCAACCCAAAGTCGGGTTGGGTACTGAACCCAAGTTGCAGCCCTACTCTTGATTTACTTCTCTCCCACTGTTCTCCCAAGGCCTCGTTTCATTTGCCTTTTTTCTTGTCTTAATGTTTCTCTTTACTTGTGTGTTTTTGTCTAGGAATCCTTCAATATGAATTTTTTGTAGGTTTTTACTTCTCTAGGAAGTGGAATACCTCTCTTCCTTTTGTTTCTTTACTGAGGCTAGATTGGATGTAATTGATGATTGATTGTCTTTTATCCATTCTAATTTCAAGTTGCATTCTTGAAGCTGACCACCTTGACTTCTTTAACTGTTTTATTTCTAGGTACTGAAAAAACTGGAGTACTTGGATTTGTGGGGAAGTAAAATTTCCAACAAGGGAGCTGCCGTTCTTGCATCTTTCCCCAACCTGAGTTTTCTGAATCTTGCTAGGACTGATGTCACTAAGTTACCGAATCTGCCCTCTCTTAACTGCTTAAACATGAGTAGGTGCACGATACAATCAATATTTGAGGGAGATGATGAAGTTAGAGCTCATCTTACAAAGCTGATTGTCGCTAGAGCTACGTTTGTAGATGTGCGTGAAGCCTTCTCTTATCTGGATGCAAGACATCTGTCTTTCCTCGATATATCTGGCTCCCCTATTCAAGATTTCTGTTTTTTAGCAAACATGGACAGACTGGAACATTTGGATCTCAGTTTTCGCAGAATGGCAGACAATCTAATCGAATCGGTGGCAAGCATAGGAGCGAGTTTGAGAGATTTAAATCTCGACAATACAAGAGTCAGTTCTGGGGGGATAGCTATTTTAGCAGGAAATGTTCCGAATCTTGAGATTCTATCCTTATCCCATACAGCTGTTGACGACACTGCTCTCTCATATATCAGCATGATGCCTTGACAATCAATTTGAGCAACACAATTATTAAAGGTATAATCTCCACCAAAGATTGCATTTTACACGTACAGACTTTTTAAGATAATTTATTTACTGTTGTAAATGCTGGAATGCCAGGTTATATCTATCAGGCAGGGCACAGTCCAGATAGGTTTCTCTCACTTACTGCACTCCACAATCTCGATCATTTGGAGAGCTTGGATTTGGATGACACCCAAGTTAGAGATGAGGAGTTGCATCCTCTATTCGTTCTCAGAGAGTTGAGCCATTTATCTCTCAACAGCAATTTTCTGTCAGACATCACCTTGCATGCTTTGTCATCTCTCCCAAAGTTAAAGTCTCTAGGATTTCGAGGTGCTGTTTTGACCAATGCTGGACTCCATTCGTTTCAGCCACCGGCAATGCTGCAGAAGCTGGACCTGAGTGAATGTTGGCGTTTATCTGCTGATGCGATTTCGGTGTTTTGTAAGAACCATCCTCAACTTGATGTGAGGCATGAACATTTTCGGATGTCCTCAGTGTCTCAAAACATGGGTGATAGTCCATCCCCATCGCGGGGACGGCCACTGCAATCCACCTGAAAAGGGGGCAAATCATTGTGCACCCCAAATAGGTTAATCCCATAAAGAGAATTTCATGGGTAAGATATTCAAGGTGATTTTTATTTTTTATTTTTTAAAGATGTTGCAAACATCCACTACTATTATCTTATTTATTGTCTAAAAATATTTTTGAAACAGATGAAATGATAAAGTACAGCAGGGATGAATTGCTCGAGTTGCAGTTTACACCTTGGCAAGATCCATCTATTCTGGGTACGGGTATTGTGCTGCCGATGATGCTGTTGAATGAGTAAAGGCATTCGGTTCCACTCGTCATGTTTAGTAGGTATTAGCATGCACTGTATTGATCGTTGTGATACACTCCGATAAATCAGTTCGGTTTTGTAACATAAATTCAAGGGCTCTTGCTTTATTTTTTGAGATGGTTCGTGAGGTTAGAAAATGGCAGGAAAGGTGAAAATGACTGGGAAAAATCCAATGCTAACCCTACTTAAAACGCATTATTTCATGTGTCAATGTGGCAGCTCGGTCACCGTGAAGATGGAAACAGGAGCTCGCTGGACTGATTTTGGGTTCTGTTGGCCAGTCAGCTGACCAGTCGGTCGACCATCGATGGGCTGGAAAACAGACAGTTATTAAAAGAGAAGGCCAAGTTACAGAAGAATCGGATCATCTGATCACTGTACTAGGTGTGCTACTCACCCACTAGCACATGGAATTTGTATTTCACCCAACGGACAGTCCAGATCGATCAATTGGCCTGTCCAAGTGTTTCAATGAAACTAGGAGCTAGCACTATAACTTGTAGTACTCTAGGATCACTTGAATCAATTATCATACAGACATGAACTATGCTTCTTAGAAGCCGGCCCCTTTTGTTAAAACTAAAGCAACAACAACGGCTTTCTTGGCTTTAATGACAGCCGTCCAACTTCCCTACTATAAATTGGAGGGTTTTTAGAGGCCATTATGCAAGAAGTGAGAGCTTCTCTTCTTGTTGCGAGAGAGAGAGAGAGAGAGGGAGGGAGAGAGGAGTCTGGCAAACAACAAAAGAGTGATGTTCTTCAACTTTGGTTTTGATGCTCTCTCTTCTTCTTATCATGTCCATGGCTGAGGCCAGATTCTTTCAAAGTAAGTTTAGGCTTCTTTTTGTAAATTAGAGGTTTGCTACTCTCAAGTGCACCTTTTCCCACACGCTTTTTCTTGGCCAACCTCGCATATTAGGACATCTAAGTGGTGCGCAATTAAGGTGACCTTTAAAAAAAAAAAAAAAAAACCCAGGCTAGTCCACTCATTGGGTGGGCCGCCCTTGTTAAAAGAAATGGTTAAGCAAAACTCGCCATGATATTTAAATGTGCATATGTTGCCCACCCAATGTGTGGACTGACTTCTGATTGTGCCATCTTCATGGTGGAGCACACCCTATGCAATGTTAGATTTGTTATACGTGTGCCTGCAGGCGGCGCAAAGTGCATGTGGGCAACCAAAATCTCAATAGTTCTTTAAATTCAAATTTGAAATGACATGGTAGTGGAAGTTTGCCTTCGTCCATCCATCAAGATTGGATCATTAAATGGCAAGCGGGCCACCATTTCGAAGTTGTACGAGATGGTGCAAGTGGGGCTCAATATTCATTCCCCCACTGTGAACTTCCACTGCAGGAATGAATATCACACAAGATCATTCCCTAGCAAATTTGAGCTAATCTTGTAAGCTTCATTAATTTAGTTCTTGCATTTTTATGTTCTGTTAAGTAATGCCATTTTATTTTGCTTTGATCATGTAATAAAGCAGAGATTGGAAAGGCTGCAAACACCACACCAGTGTGCAAATCGGTGTTTGGATTCCGGTCAGGCGACACGTGCTTTGGGGTCACACAATTGTTCAACCTGACCACTGATTTCTTCATCTCTCTCAATCCCAACCTTGTTTGTGATAAGATCTTTGTGGGTTAATGGCTTTGTGTTGATGGGTCAGTTTGAGCTGACCACCTTCTCCACTTTCAAGTATATATCTCAATTTTTTTACCTATTCATGTACGAATAATGGAGATAATTCAAAAACTCTCCAAATCAAATTAAGGTATAGTATGCCATTTCTTGTGTGATTTCTGTGTTACGCAATGTTGCTATTAATTGAAAGTTCTTAAGCTCTCTCTCTCTGAAGGATTTCTTTTCATGTGCTTGCCATGTTAGACTAGACCCTAGTCAAGTTGGGGCTCACCTGACTCAGGGCTGAATCGGACCGACTCACCTGATGAGTTGGGGGGGGGGGGGGGGGTGGGTAGCCATAATTCTGGAAGGAGGGAGAATTTCTTAAAAAAAAGAAAAGGTGAATGCTGTTACTCATGCCAGACGATTGTACACCACCTCTACCAGAGTCTTGAATTTATGAAAGTGGGGCAAGTGGTTCAAATGTCTAGTAATCCAAACGGTAGATTATCTATGCCCCACTGCGGCCGGAAGTTACACCCTACGGCAATTTCTGTTTCTACTGATGGGCATTGTTGTTCAGTGAACTAAACCATTGATTTCATAGGCCCAGTTGTGGATGGACAGTTAATCGAAAATATACCAGAGATAAATTTTGTTAACACTTAATAGGGGACCATCAAATACGAACACTGCCAACAGACAAACGGCAATATTCTATTGCTGGGAATCTAATTTGGGCAATTTGTGTGCATCAGCCATTCATGAGGAAAGACCCATTGTATCAACTGATTTTGATCACTAAACCATGGGACCCACTGGTTCAAACTGCCAAATCCTGAGCTCATTGTATAACACCTACTTTGAAAAGATATTAGGAGGATCATCTTCAATGCTTTTAAAATTAGCTTATTCTATAAATGTCGAAAGTGGATTCCAGCTATGGTGTACGTATCGCATTTAACCGAGTTGTGTGGCCATGAAAGTGAGGCGCCCCAAATGTGGGCCACTGCACATATTTGAAGGTTTTTAGGTAGCAATTCATCCCTTTTGACAGTGTGGCCCACCTAATGATTTAATAAGCCTTATGTTTTGTATATATGATTATCATGGTTGGGCTCACTAGATTTGCGGGTTGGATTGCATAGATACAACACGGAGGAGAGTCATATAAAAAAAATGTACAACCACCCAAAAACTTTGGATTCAATGAAAAATATAGGTTTTTCAAATTTCCACATTTTGTTGATTAAGCCCTAAGGATTATTGTTTACATATTGTCAAGTTTTTAGAAAGACGAAAGTAAATGAATTCATGAACTAGCATTGCCTAACTGGAGAAATTCCAAAACCGTTGATGTTGTTCTTCAAAATTAGGAAGCTTCCAATACATGAAAAATGACATAAATTCATGGACTTAGGCGTTGAAGACGACCTCAAATTTTTGGAAGTCGAAAATGCAATTTGATGGCATGAAACCCTTCAATTGCGCTGATTTTTTTTTTTTTTTTTATCCCCAATTAAAAAAAAAAAATTCGATGGCCCATGCCTATCGAATAACTAAAAACCCTAAACATCAACGACCAAGGGCTGTTGAATAACTAAAAAAAATATTCAAATGTCAAAGGCCGTTGAATTTTTTGGTCGATTTTACACCATTTTCATGTAGTGCTCTCTCCAAACTATTTCATATAAAGGAGAGGATGAGAGCTAGTATGAACTTCATAAAGCACAACTAATGGAGAATGCATAAAGCCACCCACAAGTGTGGACAGGTAATGAAGAAGAGAAGGAGAGATGGAATCTGTGTGTGTGTGTGTGTGTGACGGCTAGCGATTGTGGATGTTCAGGCTCCCTCTAGTTTAGGACTCCTCTTCATTTGGGAAAGAATCTATATATAACAAGGAGTTATAGTTTTATGAAACATCAGTTATGTTATATCACCCAACATTCTTAACTATGTCCTCATACGTTAGAATCCTGCGATCTTGCCTTAAATCATGCACGTATCAATATCTGATTCAATCTCTCCACTATTGTGGCTGTCTACCATAGACTTAATGCACAAGTATATAAGTGATGGACCAATCTAAACCACTAGATCATCATCAAGTGCTGTCGAAACATTTTAATGATTAAAACAAAGGTTTAATGGTTGAAAACATTTATAAATCCTTTTAAAACGTTTTGTGTTGTAGTTGTGCCCTTAAAAACCAATGTGAATCTTATTTGCTGATGACATGAATTGGTGTTTGTTGATGCCTAATTTCACTGCATTCGATCAAGCGATAAAAATGATGCCATGCGGCAATGATATCTTAAAATAAAACAAATAAAAGATCTTCTTGGTTGATCTAATGGCCAAATTCAATCGAAATCCCAGATGTTATGAGTAACCAGAAAAGGTTGAAGTCCTAGTGAACTACTTCCATGAGGACATAAGTCATGACATGATCGAGATGCATGACAGAGTCGTCTATCCACTTCAGTGATTGCATGGCTGATAGAAGATAATGGCCAAAGTCAGGTCAAGCCAATGATAAATATGGCCGATGCATTATAACATCGTCTAAAGGAGATCTTTATAGCCGAAAGAGAAAAAAAGGAGCTATGTAACAACAATGTCAGGTTGGCCAATTTTCATGGCGCACATTACATGTTCAAGCAAACGGAAGGATAACAAATGTTTACATGTGGTAGAGCGAGAGAGCCTCTAACTCCCGTGGTATCAAAGCCAATCAGCAACAAACCTTTTTGTACACATGGAAAAACAAGATGGCTCGTGACTCTTTGATGGCTCATGACTCTTCATGGCCCAAACGATTATTCCATGTCAGCAAATGTGATAAGTGACTACACAAATCACCCTCCAACAATGGCTGAGAAATATTATAGATAGGAGAAAAGTCAAAGAGCTCTGAACCCTTACCAACACAGTCAACCTACATGCCCACACGCCTATTTTAGTTTAGTGTAATATTGTCTGTTTATGCTATCATGCTGGACCAACATTGGTTTAGTTTAGTATAATCTTGTCCGTCTATGCTACCACGTTGAACTGACCTTAGCTTAGTTTAGTGTAATCCTATTCCTCTACGATACTACGTTGGACTGATGGCCCGTTTGGCACCATGGATTTGAGGAGAAGTGAGGAGAAGTGGATTCCATGATATGAATTCTCATCAATTCCAGTTCTTACCAATTCCAGATTTTCTGTTTGGCAGTCAATATTTGGAGAGAAATCAAACATGAAGGAATGGATGGTGTAAATTTTAATCCCACTGTATGCCCACCGTATTAGCCTCAATTTTTAAATCCATGCCATTCATCTATTTTTACAAATCATTTATGCCAAGATCCAAAAAATAAAGCAAATCCACATCTAAAGTGGACCATAAAACAAGAAAAAATGGAGAGTGAAACCTTTATGATGCACAAAAGTTTTGGATTAAACTGAAATTTGTATGGTCCCTTCATCCAGGTCTTTGTGACCTTATCAACAAGTTGGATGGAAAATATACATCAGGTTGGGTCCCATAGTTAGGGACACAGTACGGTGGGTCCCATGTTGAGAAGGATTTCTCTTCGAATCTCACCTTTTTTGGGGGATTTGAAAAAGGGCTAAAAGTGCCTTTTTGAGTTCTCCTTGGATTCCTCTCAAATCCACTTCTCATCAAATCCATGGTGCCAAACAGAATAAAGTAACCAGTTTCTCCTCCTTTCTCCTCCTTTCTCCTAGAATCCATGGTGCCAAATGGGCCATAATAGTGAAATTCTCTTTGTTTACACCACAATTGCTGGACCAAGGAAGACTGTAACTTTAAGAACTTTTAGTCTAATTTCCTATTAGCTCATGTAAGTCTCAACGGACTTTGAGGATGCAACCAACTATACTCTTTTGTTGCTCATATATATGGTGACGTAGCAAGCCAACCATATGTAATTAAGATGTTGGTTTCTCACATATCCTCAAGTCTTAAAGATAATACGTCCTCAAATTTATGGCATGATGGGTCTCCCAATCTAGGGATTTGACGACAATCCACCAATTCTAGTACCCAATAGGTCCAACCCAATAGCCTATATATATATATATATATATATATATATATATATATATATATATATATATATATATATATATATATATATATATATATATATGTCACAATCATATGTGAGGTAGGGCAAAGGTGGGCCGACTTGTCGTCATGCTCAATGGTGGAGACGTTCCTCCCTAACTTGTCATTAGTTCACATACAATGGATGATCACATAGAAAGTAATAATTGATTCTTGGATCACTGTCCACGAGATAGTTGTCCATACCTTCGTTAGTTACCATCGGCCTGAGGGGAGTCCTTTCTTTGATATCACTTGAAGCAGGGAGGAATGAAATGAGGTCGATCACCATTTTCTTAAAGGGATAACTACTCTGAATCCATAGAGCTCTCTGGAATCCTCAACAGAGCTTTCTCGAATCCACGAGGGAAAAACCTTGAATCTATAAGATGAATGACGAAAGTCGAATTTTGATTAATAATAATGAAAATAATCTAAACAATGTCTTAAACATGTTTAAATACTAACAAATAAATCCTAATTACAGATTGAAAGAGTCCTAAATGAAAAAGAAAGAAATCTATAACTTCGTGGAAATCTGCGTCACCTGTCGACTTGTCCACTGGTCAAAGTTGAGTTTCGACCCGTCGACTTGATTGGTTGAAACAACCTAAAATTGTCCAGGGAGTTCAACCAACTCTCTGTATAAATCCGAGTGGTTTTCGATCGGTCGACCAGAATTGTTGACAGGTTGAAAGTGACAAAATATGTACAAAGAGTTTGATTAAATCTCGGACAATTTTCAATAGGTTTTTATTTGGTTCGATTGGTCGACCAGACTGTTCAACTGGTCAAACTATGCTGTCGACTGTCGATTCTTTTTTATCTTCTTTTGGTCCATCTCTAATAAGAAGGTGCTTGATCCACACCCTTCATCAAAGGGTTCTTGCTCCACATTAGGTATCACTAATTAGTCTAGGTTGGACATCCATTTAGTCCTTTGCTTCACATTTAAACTTGAGTTGGGCCGTGCCTGATTAGGTTTGGGTTGGAAGAGCAACCTGACTCATTTATGATTACATGGGTCAGGTCAGGCTTGGGTTTGTGGAATTTTAGGTGAGTTGTTCAGGCCTAGGTGCATTAGGTCGTAGGTCAGTTTGAGCCCCGATTCTTGTGCTTTTTACTGAATTGTATCAGACTTGAGCTGAACTCAACCAAACCCATACTTGACCCAATGCCAACCCTACATTCCACCCAAGCAGGGCCCATCAGTGGACCCTTTCGAATTCCAACCATCCAATAATGAAGACACATGGGCCATCATGGAGGGAATAAGGTGGTGGACCGCTGGTTCCATTGAGGCAAACTGTCCTCTTACTTCACAAATGGCCAAAAAAAAAAAAAAACGCTGCGAATTTTGCATTTGAGATCACTCGTCCTGTTGCTAGTTGCCAGCATATATTCAACATATTCATTCGAAATGTACATGGATTTATTTCATATTAGCTTGGGTCTGAATAGCTTAGCATCTGATCTTTGTAAATTGAGATTAAGCTTAATCCTGATTTTGATATGCTTATGCCCTCCACCTCAAATTTACACCCCTAATTAATGTGGCTTTTTTCCTGGGCAAAATTGCAATTAGCAAAGTTTTATTTTAAAAAAATGAAATAGCTTTAATTGCATTTATGCTGAGGAAATCATCACTTTAGCGGGGCACAGATCCTACGCAGATGGTGTGGGGCCCACCAAAATTGGATTAGACTTAATCCCCATTATGTGGGATCTCCCTATCCAAACGAGCCTTAAATATATGATTCTTTCTTAGAGAGATGATTGCATTGAACGTGAAACAATACAAAATTTCATGGTTAGCTCGTTGCACTCTCAACAAAGAACTCAAAACAAATACTAAAACACATAAAAGAGAAATGATCCCATGCTGTCCGAGAACTACAAGTAATAGTGAAATTACGGCACTTGCACTGCCCAATTGGACAATCTAGGCTGTCCATTAGTCCCAGCACAGGTTTCATGAGCTAACATGCAAAAATGACACAGCTCAGATGAGTCTAACCATCTCAGGTGAAGTATAGATCAAGTAGAAGAAATGGCCCCATCTAAAATTTGAGCCATCCATTTGTGTGATCCATCACATATTTCCTATTGTACCAAAGAATCACTTTTACTGGATCCCGTCGATGGGCTGGTAAACAAATGACTGAAAAAAGAGAGGCTAAGTGACAGATCCAATCGGATCCTCTGATTGCTGTACTAGGTGTACTATTGACAAGAAATGGACAGTCCAGATGGATCAATTGCACCATTCAGATACCCCAACGCAACTAGGAGCACCATAACTTGTAGTGCTCTTGCATCACTTGAGTCAATTATCATATACAAATGAACTATATATGTTACCTGGAAGCCGGCCCCCCTTGTTAAAACACAAGAAATAACAACGCTTCTTGGCTTTAATGACAGCCGTCCGTCAACTTCCCTACTATAAATAGGAGGGGTTTATAGAAGCCACATCAAAAAAGAGAGAGCTTCTATCATATTGAGAGAGAGAGAGAGAGAGAGAGGAGTATGGCTAACAACAGAAGAGTGATGTTCTTCAACTTGGTTTTCATGCTCTCTCTTCTTCTCGTCATTTCCATGGCTGAGGCCAGATTCTTTCATAGTAAGTTTAGGCCTTCTTTTTGTAAATTAGAGGTTTGCTAGTCTCATGTGCACCTTTTCCCATACTTTTTTTTTTTTTTTTTTGTGCCAAACTCGCATATTAGGTTATCTAAGTGGTGTGACTAACAGGGTGGGTGTACTAACAGTGGGATCGTGTGTAATAACCCAAAAAAAAAGAGGGGGTCATCTAAGTGGTGCATATAAGGTAGGGCTGACAATTAAGGTGGCCTTAAAAAACACCAGGTTAGTTCACTCATCAGGTGGGCCGACCTTGTTAAAAAAATGGTTAAGCAGAACTCGCCATGGTCTGTAAATGTGCATATGTGGCCCACCCAATGTGTGTATTGACTTCTGTTTGCGTCAAGTCATCTTCATGGTGGAACCCACCTTATGCACTGCTCAGATTTGTTACAAGCCTGTTCGCACCAGCAGGCCGCACAAAGTGCATGTGGGGAAACCAAAATCTCAATACCATTTGAGTTCTTTAAATTCATGGTAGTAGAAGTTTGGCTTGGTCCGTTCATCAAGATTGGATCATTAAATGGCAAGTGGGCCACCCTTTCTTTTGAAGTTGTACGACCGGGGCTCAATATTCATTCCCCCACTGTGAACTCCACTGCAGGAATGAATATCACACAAGATCATTCGCTAGTGAATTTGAACTAATCTTGTATAAGCTTCATTTAGTTCTTTCATTTGTATATATGTTCTGTTAAGTAATGCCATTTTTTTTTTATTGCTTTGATCATGTAACAAAGCAGAGATTGGAAAGGCTGCGGTCCCCACACCAGTGTGCGAATCGGTGTTTGGAGTGCAGTCAGGCGACACGTGCTTTGGGGTCACACAATTATTCAACCTGACCACTGATTTCTTCATCTCTATCAATCCCAACCTTGCTTGTGACAAGATCTTTGTGGGTCAATGGCTCTGTGTTGAAGGGTCAGTTTGAGTTGACCACCTTCTCCACTTTCAAGTATCTGAAAAGTTCAACGTATTCATGTATGAATAATGGAGATAATTCAAAAACTCTCCAAAGGTTGCATGCCATTTCATGTGTGATATTTGTGATGTTCCTATTAAATTAAATCTCTCTCTCTCTCTCTCTCTCTCTCTCTCGGATTTCATTTGATGTGCTTGCCATGTTAGACTCGACTTGTTCGTGCCCAAATGAAGTTGGGGCTCACCTGGTTCAGGGCAGAATCAGCCTGACTCACCTGTGTCGGGGGGTGACTCATGGTATCAAACCAGATCGATCGGGTAGTACTACAGATTCGTAGATGACTTGGACATGTTGTGGGACTTATCAAAGCTTAATTCTGAAAGCAGGGATTTCTCGAAAGCATGAATTTCTTATATAAAAAAATGGATGGACGGTGTGGATATAACACATACATCATGGTGGGCCCACAAAACTTGGTGACGTCAACACACCACCCAGGTTGGTGGTATGTGGCATACCACGCATGGCCGCGTTGTGTGGGCAAGTGTTTTCATTGTCTAGTAATCCATCAAAAAGAGTTGTGTGGCCATGAAAGTGAGGCGTAAGTTAGGCTAGTCCAAAGATGATGCGGGCCACTGCATATATTTGAAGGTTTTTTGGGTGGCAATTCATCCCTTTTGACAGTGTGGCCCACCTAATGACTTAATAAGCCTTATGCTTTGTATATCTGATTATCATGGTAGGGCTTACTAGATTTGCGGGTTGGATTGCATAGATACAACACGGGGATGCCATATAAAAAAAATGTTCAACCACCCAAAAACTTTGGATTCAATGAAAAATATAAGTTTTTCAAATTTCCACATTTTGTTAATTAAGCCCTAAGGATTATTGTTTTATGTCAAGTTTTTTGAAAGACCAAAGTAAGAAAATTTATGAACTAGCATTACTTAATTGGAGAAACTCCAAAACTATTGATGCCATTCTTCTAAATTAGAAAGCCTCCAATACATGAAAAACAACAAAATTTGGCGGCAATATTAACTTCATATATAAAGCGAGAGAGAGAGAGAGAGAGAGAGAGAGAGAGCCGAACCCTAATCGCGTTGATTTTTTATCTGCAATTTTCAAAAATTAAATTGCACATGCCTATCGAATAACTAACCCTAAATATCGACAACCAAGGGTCTTGAATAACTAAAAAAAAAATATTTGACTACCAAAAGCCATTGAATTTGGTGGTCGATTTTACATTATTTTCACAGTGCTCTTTCCAAACTACTCTAGATAAAGGAGAGGATGCGAGCGAAATACGAACTTCATTTGGTATAGAATCTATATATAATAAGGAGTTATGGTTTTAAGAAACACCTGGTGTTATATCACCCTTAATACGTTGGAATCTTATGATCCCGTCTGATCTCATGTATCCATATCCCATTCAATCTCTCCCCTATTGTCGTTGTCTATCATAGAATTAATGCATTAGCAGATCAAGTGATGGACCAATCTAAACCATCAAATCATCATTAAGTGCTATCAAAACCATTTTAATAATTAAAACAAAGGTTTAATGGTTGAAAACATTTATAAATCCTTTTAAATTTTACCTCCTAACTCGTTGTCATGCTCAATAGAGGAGACGTTCCCTCCAGACTCATTATCAATCCACATACATTGGATGATCATATACAAAATAATAACCATATGTTTCTCCTACAACCTAATAGGTAGTCATGGTATAATAGAGTACTAAAATCTATGGTGTACAACACTCTTTTAGTCAGTGTTCATTGTGTCCTCTCAAGTTCCTTAGGACAACCGAAGAAATCTCTCTTTTTAATCCAAGCATGCGTACAATTGTGATATTGCCACATATTATAGCACAATCATTTGTCCTTCCAAAATCCATGGTTATCATGATCTAGGGCCAAGATCATCAATATTACTGGATACATATATGTTATCAATGGATAACATTCACATTGATTTTTCAGATAACAACTCCAATTGGCAAGAAGTGTTTGGACATTTTTGTCCCTACAATTAATTATGGGGTAAAAATCCTTCAGTTTTTTCGTTCTTGTAGCCCTTCACCTTAGTGTATTTTTGTCCTTTCAACTCCTTCCTAAGTAGCCCTCATATGCTTCTTCTCTTCTTTACATGGCCCCATGGAGAAGGTAGTACTATTAGGAAATTCATGCAATAAAGGCTCTGTGGGGCCCACTGTGATGATTCCATAACATTCACACTGTATATCTGTCATGCTAGATCTTGTAATTAGGATGCGACCTAAAAACAAGGCCAATCTAAAGCTCAGAGTTGTCATATCACTAAAAACACTAAAAAAAAAGCGGGCATGGGTTGCCCATCTTCAAAACCCTTCCCTCTTTTCTCTGGGCATGGGTTGCATCTTCAAAACCCTTCCCTCTTTTTCTCTGGGCATGTAGCCCACATTCGTGTAGCCATATCCTTTTCCTTCGGTTTCTTACCTTACTTTCTCCACGTGCATTGCAGGTGCCATACCTTGGTAGATATAAATATAGACACATGTATGACCTATGTATCCACTAATTAGTCTAGGTTGGACAAAATTTTAGTCCTTTCCTCCACATTTAAACTTGACTTGGGCCATGCCTAGTTGAGTTGGGTTGGTAGAGCAACCTGACTCATTTATGATTAAATGGGTCAGGTCAGGCCTGGGTTCGATGAATTTTCGGTGTGTTGGTCATGCCAAGGTGTATTAGGTCGTAGGTCGATTCTTGTGTTGTTTACTGAATGGGTCAGACTTGAGCTGAACTCAACCAAACGCATACTTGACCCAATGCCACCCCTACATTCCACCCAAGTAGGGCCCATCAGTGGCCACTTTCGAATTCCAACCATCTAATAATGAAGTCACATGGGACATCAAGGATAGACTAAGGTGGTGGACTGCTGGTTCCATGGAGGCAAACTGTCCTCTTACTCCACAAATGATAAAATAAAAAAAATAAAAAACGCTGCAAATTTCACATTTGAGATCACTCTTCTTGTTGCTCGTTGTCAGCATATATTCAACATATTCATTCGAAATGTACATGGATTTATTTCATATTAGCTTAGGGTCTGATTAGCTTAGCGTCTGATCTTTGTAAATTGAGATTAAGTGTCATCCAATTTTGGTAGGCTTATGCCCTCCACCTCAAATTTACAGCCCTAATGTGGCGTTTTCCTGGGCAAAACTGCAATTACTTAGCAAAGTTTTATTTTTTTAAAAATGAAATAGCTTTAATTGCATTTTGTTGGAAACGGACGCCTCAAACAACATGCACAAATGCCATCGACCGGTCGGTCACAGCAAAGATGGAAACAGCAGCTCGCTAGACCGATTTTGGGTTCTGTCGGCTGGTCGGCTGACTGGTCGGCAGGGGCCTCCGTCAGTTGATGGGTCTGCTTGTTGTAGCAGATTTCTTACACGATTTTGTGCAAGGAGTTTCTATTTTGGATTTTTCTCCTATTTAAGGAGTGTATTACGAGACTAGAGGTATCCTAAACGTGAAAGGGGATTGAGAGAGGTTTTAGGGGAGAGAAAGAGCTTGAGAAGAGGGTTTTCTTCTTAAGAAAGCTTGGGTTTCTCTTGTGGGCTTGTGATCTTAGGTTTTGGGTTCCTTCTCTTTTAACTTCTGATATTATAGTGGATTGGTGTCGCTCTGTGCCGTGGTTTTTTTACCCGTGAGGGGTTTTTCCACGTTAAATTCGAATTGTCTATGTGTGGTTGTTTGTATGCATTGTGTTGCTTGTTTGATTCAATTTGCTGCTTATGTTCGGCTTTGCTTCCACTGTCGGCCTTCCTATCCCAACAACTGGTATCGGAGCGATCGTTGGAGTGTAGCAGAAATTCAGATTTGAGATAAGAGCACGGCATCGAGCATGAGGTTTGACATAGAGAAGTATTCGGGAAAAAAATAATTTTGAACTTTGAAAGGTGAAGATGAAAGGCCTTCTAGTTCAGCAAGGATTGCAAGATGCGCTCCTTGGAAAGCGACCGGATGCTACGAAAGAAGAAGAGTGGAAGAAGATCGATAAAAAGGCCAATGTCTCAATCCAATTGTGCCTGACATATGAGGTCCTATATAACATTATGAAAGAGAAAACTGTGGCTGAAACTTTAACGAAGTTGGAGAATATCTATGCGAAGAAATTTATGAAAAATCGTATATATTTGAAGCTTCAGTTGTATAATTTGAGGATAACGGAGGGGGTCGATGTTGAGATCCACATCAACAATTTTAATAGGTTTATTTGCAAGTTGATGAATGTAGATGAACTGATGAAGGACACTGATCAAGTATTTATCCTGTTGAATTCTCTTCCAAAATCATATGAGTCACTCAAGGACTCGTTGTGCGCAGGTAGGGAGACTATTAATGTAGAAATCGTTATCTCAGCCCTTCTTGCGAAGGCGATGAGAAGAAAAAGTGGCGGTGTGGGTCCTTCTACGGATGAGGCATTGGTTATGAGAGGGAGGAATTTTGAGCAGGGTAGAAGATCTCCGTCATCGAGTTCTAAATCAAAGGGCAAGTGAAAGTACAAGATAAGATGCTGGAATTGTAGAGAAAAAGGGCACATGAAGATGGATTGTTAGAATTTCAGGAAAAGGCAGGAGAAATCTGGATATTCTTCTAGGGAGGGGGCTAATACCGTAGATGACGGTGGTGATGGTTGTGATGCAGTAACTGTATCTGGCATAGAGTCTCCCAGTGGAGAGTGGCTCTTGGATTCAGGTGCATCATGTCATGTATATCCTGATCGGAGTTCATTCATGTCATACAAGGAGTATAATGGTAGATCGGTGTTTGTGGGTGATGGTTATGCTCGTAATGTGGTGGGTATTAGTTTGGTGCTCATTAGGATGTTCAATGGAGTCGAACGGATCCTTGAAAGTGTGAAGCATGTCCTTGAGATGAAGAGGAATGTGATCTCTTGGTGCACTCAAGGCGAAAGGGTGCAGGTTCATTGGCTATGATTGGTATTGTAAAGTGGTGAAGGGAGCACTCATGATGATAAAGGCACGGAGGTGCGATAATCTTTACAAGGTGATCGGGAGCACAATTCATGGTGGAGGAGTAGGATCAGCAGCGGGATCCACGGTTGCTCGTATGTGGCAAGAGAAAAAGGGCCACATGAGAAGAGCAACAAGGCGAGTGAAGATGCAAGGATAGAGTCGATGGGGCATGAGAAGCGACGGGACTATAATGATGACGAAGTAGAAATGGAGGTTGTGCGTGGCAAGGTGGTGCATGATGATTTGAGTCGTGGTGGAGTTTATTGGAAACGGACGCCTTAAACAACATGCACCGACGCCACCGACCAGTCGGCCGACTAGTCGGTCACGGTGAAGATGGAAATAGTAGCTCGCTAGATCGATTTTGGGTTCTGTCGGCTGGTCAGCTGACCGGTCGGCAGGGGCCGTCAGCTGATCAACGTTGAGCTTCGGCCGGTCGACGGGTCTCCTTGTTGTAATGGGTTTCTTGTGCGATTTTGCACAAGGAGTTTCTATTTTCAATTTTTCTCTTATTTAAGAAGTGTGTTACGAGACTAGAGGTATCCTAGATATGAAAGAGATTGAGAGAGGTTCTAGGGGAGAGAAAGAGCTTGAGAAGATGGTTTTCTTCTTGGGAAAGCTTGGGTTTCTCTTGTGGGCTTGTGATCTTGGGTTTTGAGTTTCATCTCTTGTAACTTTTGATATTATAGTGGATTGGTGTCACTTTGTGCCGTGGTTTTTTACTCGTGGGGGGTTTTTCTACGTTAAATTTGGACTGTCTATGTATGGTTCGTTGTATGCATTGTGATTGCATTGTGTTGCTTGTTTGATTCAATTTGTTGCTTGTGTTTGGCTTTGCTTCCACTGCCGGCCTTCCTATTCCAATACATTTATCTTGAGGAAAGGCAAATCCTATGCAAATGGTGTGGGGCTCACCAAAATTGAACTAGACTTAATCCCTATTATGTGGTATCTCCCTATCGTTTAGACCCTTAAAATGTATGATTTTGTCTGAGAGAGAGAGAGAGAGAGAGAGAGAGAGAGATGATCTCATTGAACATGGAATAATAGAACATGAAACGAGCAATAAACATATAAAGAGAAATGATCCCATGCTTATCGAGAGCTACAAGAAATAGTGCACTTGCACCATCTTCCTCACCATCCATTAGTCCTAGCAAAGGTTTCATGAGTTAACATGTAAAAATGACACAACCCAAATGAATATCGAGCACCATCTAAATCTGAGCCATCCATTTGTTGGAGCCATGATGGATTTCTCATGTTACTAAAGAATGAGAAATTTCCCCCTGTAAACCTCACTTTTGACTTACCAGCCCAAGTAAAGCCCCAAAACTTTAGTTTTCATTTTTAAACCTATGAGCTTTTTTTGGACTAAAATGCCCTCCAAAACATGTTTTCTTCGTTTTTCTTCCTGAAAAAACTTGTCTCTTCTTCTTTGTTTTTCTTGATCGTATTATCATTAGGGTTTGCTCGAGTATAGTGAATAGTGAATGGAGGTGGAAATGGTATATGTGAATGGTAAATGGTATATGTGAATGATGAATGGGAGGTCTAAAATGTGAATGGTATATGTGAATGATGAATGAGAGGTCGAAAATGTGAATGGTATATGTGAATGATGAATGAGTAGTCGAATACGTAAATGTTAAATGGCAAAGAATGACGAACTGTAAAAATGATGGGAATTCACAACATGAATTCAGTGAATTCACCGATCACAATGTGAAATTTGGTGAATTCATGCTATGATCGGTGAGTTTTCATTGTGCATTCGATGAATTCACCGATCACAGCATGAATTCATCGAATGCACAATGGTGACTTCAGTATTTCACTGTGCATTCGATGAATTCACCGAATTTGAATTTGGTGAAATCACGCTGTGATCGGTGAATTTTCACTGTGCATTTGGTGAATTCACTGTTCATAGCGTGAATTCACCGAATGTACAATGGTGAATTCGGTGAATTCACGCTGTGATAGGTGAATTTTCACTGTGCATTCGGTGAATTTACCAAATTTAGTGATAGACTATGGTCGTCGTTTTCTTACTATTTGGCCTATTTTCTGAAAAAACGAAGAAGAAGATGGGTTTTTAAAAAAAGAAAACTAAAGAAGAAGAGGCGTTTTTTAAAGAAGAAAACGAAGAAGAAGATGAGTTTTTTTCAAAAAGAAAAATAAAGAAGATGGATTTTTTCAAGAAGAAAAACAAAGAAGAGGGTGGGTTTTTTCAACAAGAAAAATGAAGAAGATGGGTTTTTCAGGAAGAAAAACAAAGAAAAAGATGAAATTTTAAGTTTAGCCGAAGAAAAAATGTAGAGAAGATGGATTTTTGAGGTTTCTTGGTTTAGCCGAAGAGAAGAATAAAGAGAAGATAGGTTTTTGGGTTAGAAAGAAATAGAACAAAAATACTAGGGGCATTTTTGTTTGAAAAAAACCCATAAATTTAGAAATGGAAACTAAAGTTTTTAAATGGTTTACTTTAGCTGCTGAGCCAAAAGTGAGGTCCATAGAGGGAAATTTCTCCCAAAGAATCACTTTTACATGGTCCCATTGATGGGCTGGAAAATAAAAGGTTATTAGAAAAGAAGGCCAAGTTATAGAAGAATCGAATCATCTGATCACTACTAGGTGTACTATTCACCTAGTAGCACATGAAATTTGTTTTGCACCCAATGGACGGTCCAGATGGATCAATAGCACCATTCAAATGCTCCAATGCAACTAGGAGCCCTATAACTTATAGTGCTCTAGGATCACTTGAATCAATTATCATATACAAATGAACTATGTTACCTGGAAGCCGGCCCCCTTGTTAAAACACAAGAAATAACAACGCTTTCTTGGCTTTAATGACAGCCGTCCATCAACTTCCCTACTATAAATAGGAGGGGTTTATAGAATCCACATCCAAGAAGAGAGAGCTTCTATCTTGTTTAGAGAGAGAGAGAGAGAGAGAGAGAGAGAGGAGTATGGCCAACAACAAAAGAGTGATGTTCTTCAACTTGGTTTTGATGCTCTCTCTTCTTCTCATCATTTCCATGGCTGAGGCCAGATTCTTTCAAAGTAAGTTTAGGACTTTTTTTTTTTTTTTTTTTTTTTTTTTTTTTTTTTTTTTTTTTGTGTGTAAATTAGAGGTTTTCTAGTCTCAAGTGCACCTTTTCCCACACGCTTTTCTTTTTTTTTTTTTGCCAATCTCACATATTAGGACATCTAAGTGGTGCATAAGGTACTCAGTACTGTGAATTAAGGTGACCTTACAAAAACACCAGGCTAGTTCACTCATCAGATAGGCCACTCTTGTTAAGAAAAATGGTTAAGCAAAACTCACCATGGTCTTTAAATGTGCATATGTGGCCCACCCAATGTATGAACTGACGTCTGTTTGTGTCAAGTCATCTTCATGGTGGAGCCCACCCTATGGACTGCTCAGATTTGCTACACGCATGTTCACAGCCATCAGGCCGCGCAAAGTGCATGTGGGGAAACCCAAATCTCAAATCTCAATACCATTTTAGTTCTTTAAATTCATGGTAGTAGAAGTTTGCCTTGGTCCATCCATCAAGATTGGATCATTAAATGGTAAGTGAGCCACCCTTTCTTTTGAAGTTATACGACCGGGGCTCATTAATATTCATTCCCCCACTGTGAATTTCCACTTGCAGGAATGAATATCACACAAGATCATTCGCTAGCAAATTTGAGCTAATCTTGTATAAGCTTCATTTAGTTCTTTCATTTGTATGTTCTGTTAAGTAATGCCATTTTTTTTATTGCTTTGATCATGTAACAAAGCAGAGATTGGAAAGGCTGCGGTCCCCACTTGCGAATTGGTGTTTGGAGTGCGGTCAGGCGACACGTGCTTTGGGGTCACACAATTGTTCAACCTGACCACTGATTTCTTCATCTCTATCAATCCCAACCTTGCTTGTGACAAGATCTTTGTGGGTCAATGGCTCTGTGTTGAAGGGTCAGTTTGAGCTGACCACCTTCTCCACTTTCAAGTATCTGAAAAGTTTTACATATTCATGTACGAATAATGGTGAGAATTCAACAACTCTCCAAAGGCAGTATGCCATTTCATGTGTGATTTCTGTATTTAGGAAATGTTGCTATTAAATGATTCTTAACACTCTCACTCTCTCTCTCTCTCTCCCTCTCTCCTCTCCCTGCAATGATGCTTGCAAAATTAGCTGGATCATCTGCAATGCTTGTAAAATTAAATGGGGGATACCAGGAATTGATTGAGGCTGGATCATCTGCAATGGTTGTAAAATTAGCTTATTCCACAACCATTGCGGGTGGATTCCAGCCATATGCGGATGCATCCCATCTAACCCATCCAAAAGAGTTGTGCGGCTAAGAAAGTAACACACCCCAAAACTTAGGTTAGTCTAAACAAGATGTGGGCCGTTGAATATATTTGAATGTTTTTGAGTGGCCATTCGTCGTTTTTTACAGTGTGGCCCACCTAATGACGTCATAAGCCTTAGGTTTTGTATATCCAATCATCATGGTAGGGCTTACTGGATTTGCAGGTTGGATTGCATAGAAACAATACAGGAGGACATCTAATAAAAAAAAAAGTACCACCACCCAAAACTCTAAAGTCAACCGAAAATAAAAGTTTTCTAAATTTCCACATTAATTTGTTGATTAAGCCCTTGATGAAAACAGACGTGTTAATTTTATGTTTCACAGGGCCAAAACTAGGGTTTTTCTCTTGTGAGACAAAGTTAGGGTTAATTATACAGTAATAAGGTGGAATTAGAAACAAATCCATGCAAACCTGAGCAAACCGACATACGAACGGTTGGTCGATCGGCACCGTTCAACCGACCCTTGATCACCCGATGACTACACCATCGGTCACAAAAATATGTAAAATTGTCCAAAGAGTTTACTATACAAAATCCGTTGTGGTTGATCGCTCGATGAGTCTGGTTAATCACCGGACAGCCTTGTAAAACATATATTTGAGATATCTATTTTCAACAGCCCTAAGAATTATTGTTTAGATGTTCTCAAGATTTTAAAAAGACCAAAGTTGAAGAATTCATGAAGTAGCATTACCTAATGAAGAAACTGCAAAATTGCAGATGCCATTCTTCGAAACTAGGAAGCCTTTCACCAATCTATTCGAAATGAACCAAAGAATGAGAGCCAATACGAATTTCATAGTGTAGCTAATGGAGAACGCAGGAAGCCATCCACAGGTGTGGATCCACATGTGTGGACATGTACTGAGAAAGGGAAGGAGAGATGGACGCTCTCTCTTCCTCTCACTCTGTGTGTGCCTGTGCATGAGCCTAATGGCTAGGGATTAGGGATGTCCAATGCTCTCTTTTAGTTCATGAATCCTCTCCATCTATGATGGAATCTTTATATGCAGTAAGGGGTTACGATTTTAAAAAAATACCAGTCATAGTATATATACCCTAATATGTTGGAATCCCATGATCATTCCTTATCTCATGTACTTATGTTTGATTCAATTTCTCCACTATTATTGTTGTCCACTGGAGATTGATCAATGTACAAGTAGATGGACCTTTAAATCTAAACTATTCAGATCATCATCAATTACAATAAAAACCGTTAATTATTAAAACAACAGTTTAATTTAATGGCTGAAAATATTTATAGATCCTAAACTTTGTGGTGTAGCCATGTCCTTAATTTAAAACCAACGGAATCTTATCCACTGATAACATGGATTGATATCCGATGATATTGATGATCTTAATCGTAGATCATAGTGACCATGGGTTAAAAATAAACATGTGATAATACCATAGTTATTACGTGGAATATCACAAATGTGCATAAACATAGGTTAGAAAAAGAGAGATTTCTCTAATTACTCTTAAGAACTTCAAAGTAGGTTTAACCAGGGAAAGTTGAGGGATGGACCCGAGTACAAGTTATGTCTAGCAGGTTACCTCGTGCTCGCATGTCCCTCCTGGCGAGTGGGTTTCGAGGTCAAAGCATTATCACATGCGCCCTTCCAAATGAATGACCTGGATCTCACGCACGTATGCAATTGCACGTGAAACAGAAGCCTTTTGTCCAATCCCAGCGATCCCGACGCGGATTGGCTAGTGACACTGCCACTATGCAATGGCTAGTGGTCAGTGCGCCGTGCGCCTTACCATGATTTATGTTGTCTCATCCACGCCGTCCATCCATTTTTATAGATCATTTTTATAGAACAAAAATGAGGTAGATGTAAATTTCAAGTGGACCACATCGTAGGAAACAGTGTTTAAAGAACACCCACCAATAAAAACTTTGGGGCCTACAAAAGTTTTGGATCAAACTTATATTTATTTTTTACCTTCATCCAGGTCTGTATGACCTAATCAACAGGTTGGATGTCAAATAAATATTACAGTGGACCTAAGAGGTTTTTAAAGGTTGAAATTCAATCACTACCTTTTTCCAGTGATGTGGTCCACTTTGGATTTGGATTTTTTTTAGGCTAATGCCTTAAAATGATCTTGGAAAAATGGATGGACAGTGTAGATAAAACAGATACATCATGGTAGGGCCCACATAGCACCGACCACTAGTGGCAGCGTCACTGGCCAAACCGCGTCCCTGCGAGCCAGCACATTAGGCACGCGGATTTCCTGCTGAAGGCTTTCCCAAGAGTTCCTGCACTGGGATGCTAGGTGGGGCACACCGTGATATTTGTGAGAAATCCATTCTATCCATCCATTTTGTGAGTTTATTTTAGAACTTTAAACAAAAATGAGGTGGATCCAAAACTCGAGTGGGCCACATGATAGGAAACCGTGGGGATTCAATAACCACCGTTGAAACATTTGTATTGCTACAAAAGTTTTTGCATCATGCTAAGCTTTTGGTGTTTTCACTTCATCCCAGTGGGAATGAACCTAAAAACGGTTTGGATGGCATATAAACATTAAGGTGGAGCCTAGGAAGATTTCAAACGCACTCATTTTCACTCTTGTGTGGCTCACTTGAGTATTGGATCACCCCAATTTTTTTGCATATCCTAAAATAATATCTCAAAATAGGATGGATGAGGTAGATTTCTCACAAGCATCATGGTGGCCCCACCTAAGTGCAGGAACTTTATGCTAAAGGGGTTCCCACTACCCACACCAGATTTTTACTGCAATAGCTCTAGGTGTAGGTGATTTTTACTAAAATTTCAATTTCTCTGCAATAGCTCTAGTTGTGGTGATTTTTACTAAAATTTCAATTCTCGCTGAGACTCATCTTTTTTAGCCTTTCCACGAGAAATTACAAAACTTTCAGGTTAAAAATGCCCCTATGACCACCGTATGTCCACAAAGAGGCGGAACCCTCTTGGGTGTTACAAAGGGGCTCTACCATGGGCCCCATCATGATGCATATGTTACATCCACGGCATCCATCCATTTGGAGAGACCATTCTAGGTAATGAGCCAAAGAATGAAGCATATCCAAAGTTCAAGTCATTCAACACCCTATCATTAAAAATTCTTTAGGGTGCTCCTTAATGTTTTCGAAGTGTTATTTGCCAACCAATCTGTTGATAAGGTCATTAAGTCGGGATGAAGGGAGAAAACAAATATCAAATTGATCAAAAAATTTGTGGCCCATTAATAGTCAATCACCACCTTTTCTATGATATGGGTCCACCTGATAATTGGATTTACTTTTTTTTTTTTTTTTTTCGGGGGAGTGGGGGATAATGCCTAAATTGATATGGAAAAACGGATAGACAGTGTGGATATAGAATATATACATCAAGGTAGGCCCCATGGTAAGGGTCGAACCGTCTTGGGTGAGGTCGGGGTCTCACCTAATCTGCTCCTATCCGTTCTTGTAGAGTTGTAAATGGTCGGGTTTAGCCAAAACCAAACTGTGTCCATTTAGTAAATGGGCCTGGGTCCAAAATTTTGACCTAAACCTTTTTACTAAATGGGCGGGTCTGGGTCTGGGTCGGGTCTAAGTTAACCCCATTAGACCCATTTCTAAATGGGTCCTAGGTCTGGTAGAGGTAAGATCCACCCTTGACCCATTTATAAATGGGTCGAGTCTAATGAATCTGGGTCTGGATCTAGTATGCAAGTACTTTTACCAGGTTTAAAATCGGGTTTGGATGGGTTTAAACCCAGATGGGTCCCTTGTAGCATAGACCAAACCTACCTTTTACTAAATGGGTTTGGGTCAAGTTGGGTTAGGCCTAATATAAAGGAAACCTAGATCCAAACCTGTTTAGTAATTGGGTTTGTTCTTGGACCCAAAACCATACCATTTAACAAATGGGTCGGATCTGGGTCAGGTCTAAATTGGTTGGGTCTGTGTACCCCATTTGGTCACAGCCCTACGTTCTTGCCTTATGACACATGCAACTACGTCCCACATGAGATATGTTTTTCTCCTCCTATGCATTCCAGCATAATTAACGAAAAAAAGAATTTTATACTCTAACATAGTGCGACCCTTCGTACTCATCCTCTCATAAATTACGAAAGGAGGAAACTTAGACGAAAATCGATCAAATTGTGGCTCTCCATTAAATGGGTCTTGTAGTAAAAAAGAATATATTGATAGTATTGCCTCTCATTTTTAAATTTAGCCATGTGTGATGTATGCAGGCATGCTAGAATTGACTATGCGACTTGCTGTGTGACTTGCTGTGCAACTTGATTTCAACCATACAACTTTGACCTCGAGTGCAAAAATAGGTAGATACATCGAACTCGATCATATATGTACCAAGATATGAGAAGATTGACCACCTATTCAACCACTCACAAGATATTGTTTATGATAATCAGTCGATTATCAGAGGGTGGGGTTTGTCTTTCGTAACTGAGTCACACCTTGCCTTCTTAATGAAAGGACTTTTTCAAATACAATAGCAAACCAAAAGAAAATACTTATAATCAACCAAATGGAACAACTACAAAACACATTTACGAAAGAAAAACTGTTTATATTGAAATGATAACTCGTCCAGCATATGAGTATAAACTTGGATTACAACTGAGGATTACAGCTACTGGATTAGTGCTACCCCTAAAGTAAGATTAAACTACTGATTATGCTAAGGAAAATAAAAGATTGATAATGCTAAAAAACATAGAGAATAATTGAGTTTGATAATTGGTTTGTTTGATTTGATTGATGTGAGACCTCTTACTCTCTCGAAGTCCTTCGTTATTTATAAGCTTCAAAGAGAGTTATCTAAATGTGCTCCGCATTCGGCAGTTACAGCAACTATCTAGCATAACTTTAATCTTTCAGATTCTCCTTCTCTTTGCTCAACTATGATCCACCTCCAGATGACATGTACTGCTCGATTAATGCCCGCTGTCATTGACGTAAAATACACTCCACATATCTCAGTAGATCTCATGTGTGTTGCACACTTCTTGTGCAATGATATGTGTCCTCTTCTGGTTGATTGTCGAGGAGAGACTCTCTCAGGAATGGTCAAAATAGAGTATACCATATAGTATTTCAGTCCTCTTTGATTTGGGAGAGTTATAATGGGCGGATCAAATGAAACTTAATAAAAAATGCAGATTCATTAAGTTATATGTACATTTAATCAGAGTCATTATCTATAAATCAAGATGAAAATTGGTCATCGGTTCATTCCATATATCTGAACGGGTTTTATTTTAGTTTCATGCTTTAAAGTGTACAATTTTGAGTGCATGTGTATGATCAACACGCATACACACGCACTTCCAGGTATCAAGTAATCCCCAATTAACCTAAACCAATGCCCTTGGATCTGTTATAAATAACCAAAATACCCCTTTGATTTCCGTCTGTCTCCCTCACGGTTTCTCATTTTTCAAACGCTCATCTTCCCGCGTCTATAAATAGCAGTGACCCGTCCTCTTCTTCTCATTCTATCAACTGAGAACAAGTCCAATCGCCAAAAACCAGCGAATAGAGAAGAAAAGGAAGAAGAAGACGAAGAAATGGAGAAATCCCTGAAAAGAGAAACCTCCATTCCCTGCCGCCCTTCTCCTCGGTCAATCTTCCTTTCTCCTCATTCTCATTTCAACTGGTATACTCTCTCTCTCTCTCTCTCTCTCTCTCTCTCTCTCTCCACGTCTCTGATCAGAAAAATCTAAACAGTAATTTCATTCTTTCCGATTCCGGAACTGCTGGATTCCTGTGCATATTACGATTCTAGCAGTATAGAAGTTGATTCCATGTCTCTGATCCGAAAAGTCAGATCTCGACACTAATTCCGGACGATCTGATTCCAGAACTACTGGATCCTCTGTAGATTAAAATTCTAGCAGTTCAGAAATAGAATCCACGACTCTGATCAGAAAAATCAGATCTCGACAGTAATTCCGGTCGATTGAACTACGTGATTCTTCTGTAGATTAGAATTCTAGTAGTATAGAAGTGGATTTCACGCCTCTGATCAGAAAATCAGATCTCGACAGTAATTCCGGTTCATTTGATTCCAGAACTACTGGTGACTCTTCTGCAGATTAGAATTCTAGTTGTATAGAAACAGATTGATAAATGAAAGCGAGATTTACATTCCAGGTAGCTTGCTTTTACTGCTCCCGTTTATCTCAAGTCGGAAAAAGTTTATAGCAAGAAGCTTTTCACAGATCGATCTTCCTTTCCAGCACTAAGAACTGAAGCAAGATCAATCCGTTGAAACCAGAAGTTTTGAGCTGATTTTTAGAACATTTGATTTTATTTTTTTTAATTTTTATTTGAAAACTTCAGGATTTGGAATTAATTGTAGTCTTTGAAACTGAACCTCGTTAAAGAAGACGATTCTCGGAAGTTCCCGAAATTTTCTGGTTCCCGATCTAATTTTTGGTGAATCTCAGCAGCTGACGATCGAAATTCTCCCGAAATGCTGATGCAAGGAGTTCGGAAAATTTGTCAGTTTCACTTTCAGATATTATGAAACATAGCTTCGTTTTCCTTTTTATTTTTAATTTCCTTTTCCACTAAGCATTTTTATTTATTCCTTTTTCATTTTAAAATCTCGCTGGGAGTTTTTCCTGTAGCTTTAATTTAAGTAAATTTAGCTGATAAAACTGCAATAAATATTATCAATATACAGAAATTTCTGTCTCTTTCTGCGACCGTGAATTTTTTTTAATTTAAATTTCTGAAATTTAGGCATTTTCTGGTGTAAATGGTTGGAAAATTGTACTCTTCGCCCTTCGGAGTGACGGAAATTTCTGAGTTTCCAGGAAAAGAAATTACCAGAAGAAAAAAAAACCCTCTGATTTTACGGATATTACAATGATAGCTGGTGTCTCTGCTCCCGTTTGAAAATCCTGGGGGCAGCGTTGCTACTATGTAGGTTTTGGCGGTAGATGGTATGGTTAATTACTCCTGTTACCAGGGTAATTCCGTACTTCAATACAACCTGAAATGCCTTCTGCTGTCGGAAATTGGAGTTCGTTTGGGGAATGTTCAAGTGGAAAACTTTGTTACTCTGGCACCGTCTCATGGACGATACGCAGGCACTTAGAAATTGGCTTTGTACCATACAACTAATTCAAATACAGCTGTACAAATTAGGGGCCCCGAGTTTTAGATGTATCAGGAACCAAAATTTATGCTTATCTAAATATCTGACCATCAGATTTGTGGACATTTATTAGGGTTAAAAAAACGAAAATATCCAATGGTCTAATTTTAGCAAACAAATGTCCAGGAAACAGAGTTAAGGATAGTCAATCAATCACGGAGATTTTAGGGGCATTATCCATGCATGATTGTGTTCATCGGATCACCGTCTGGATCACCAAACCACACCACGAGTCCCACCCTTACCCAATGCAGAACCGCATAGCATTAATGGTCCACAGCAACTTAGGGCCTGCCCTGTGGATCCCGTAGTGATCGGTAACTAACCTGAATCCAAATTGATTGAAAGATCTTAACCAGATATTTTCGTCTTAACCCTCTAGTTGATGGCCACTGATTGATTGTTTTTTTTTTTTTTGTCACTGATTGATTGATTTGGTTTGCACTATCGGGAGGATTTCTGTGTATTCTCGATAATGGTTGGAGCTTTATGTAGACGGTGCTAATTGATGTACGATGGCAGCAACTACCTGCTCGCACATGTGAAAAAAATGGGCCACTTCCTGGGATGACCCACAGGGCTCCGATGTAGCGCGCACAATTGCGCTGTAACTAGCCTAAAAACGAGGCTCCCTACCTCATTCACGTAGCCTAAATACCTCGAATCCAAACCGCCCAAATGGGGGAGCCCTTGCAACAGAAAGCTTTGTGAGCCCACAATAAGACCCATATGGTGCTCAAGTGGGTCACACCATAACGAATAGGGAAAGTGGGCTTGGGGAGGCCCATAATTGAAACCTTTTAGGGCCCACTGTGATGTTTCTGTGCCACCCAACCGTTCATAAGGTGAGTCTCACGAGGATGAATGGAAGAAACAAAAATTAGTTCGATCCAAACTTCACTGGCGGTGAGAAGGTTTCGATAGTAGGCATCCTCACCCCCAATTTTTGCTATGGTATGGCCCACTTAAGTTTCCGATCCACCTTCTTTTTGGGATTGCGTCCTAATGTTGACAGGCACAGATGATAAATGGAATGGATGCCACACACACATTACTGTGGGCCCACAGAGCTAATTGTTTTAGGACTCCTTACAACAGAAATTTGCTTGGAAGGAACCAATGTACATGGATTACAACCCAAAAGTTATACTAAAAGCAGAATGGTGGCTGGTGTGCATCACGTAATTTGCGAGAATATTGAATGGACCAGGCTGAGGACGAATAAGTATTGCGAAATCATTTTAATTTCATTTCATTTGATTCTGTGAATAGGTTTGACAAGGATGTGTGGACAGAGATAGCAAAGTTCTTAGACGGGAAAGGTCTGATGAAGCTGGGAATGGCGAATCTATGGTTTCACAGCATTGTCACGGAAGAGAGCATCTGGAAATTCGCTTGCTTGCGAGATCTTCAGGTCCCTCCTCCCGACCATGTAGCATTCAAATGGATCCAGCTGTATGCTTCCGCTTTCGGTACTTTCTCTCTCTCTCATATGTATATATATGGGTTGCGCATTATCGTTCCACCAACGTCTCCAACTGTTTTAACAGCACACACATGGGTGACCTATGGTCAATCTGGACCTTTCATTCATTTACGTACGTAGGAGCAAGCCACATGGTGCAAAAATTGAACTGATTGCATTATCCTAACCCTTTGAACAGGCCATTTTTTTTCAACCGTCTGTTGTTTATAAGCCATAAATCACATGGCTAGTGTTTCTTTAAAATCATAAGAAATATGAAGTGGGATATGTCTAGTAAATGTTTTAAGATGATGTTTGGACCTATTTTGTTTCTTTGGTCAATAAATCTTTATTGCCCATTTTTATGCCATTGACCAGAAGCATAAGTGGGCTTACTCAATTGGTATGATTTTTGCACCATGGCTTACTCATAATTATATAAATGAATAAAGAGTTTGGATCAATAATAGATTACTCTATTTATCACGTAAAAGGTTTGGAAACGTTACTAATGTCTCATGAACGTTCTGCGTCTCATCCAATGATTGGAACTTGGGTTCTAATCAGTACGGAACTTGCACTGAACAGCTGGTTCTCACCAATCACCTTACATGTGTATAATCGAATGTTGACCATTATACTAAATTTGACAAACCAACGGTCAAGATCATCCTTTTGGCATGATTATAGGACAATAAGCCATTCAAAATAGAATCCGGATCGTCTGTTGAAACCGAGCAGAGAACCTCTACTTCTGCTGCTCTGATTGGTCCACCTCATCCTGACTGTGTCAGAGCAGCTCAGGCTGATCTGGACCAATCAAAGAAGTGACGAGCAGAGTTTCTGTTTCAACAGAGGATCCGGACTCTTCAAAATAACTCCCAGAGTACGGCTGGTTCCAATAAATTATCTGATCAACATGGCAAAACATGCTAGCGACCGGTAGTGGCGGCCAAGGCACAGTGAGCTCCAGCAATGTCCGCCTTATAAAACAGTCATGGACATGGAGGTTTTCCACGGAATAGTTTGTAATTTTCAAATACATTTTGTATCAGGCACAGCTTGTGGTATGTATCATCTTTCTGGCAAACATGGGACTTGTGTAGAAATCAGTATCATGAAAACGATAAGCCTGGTTCGGACAAAAATCAGGACGTTCTGCTCATGAGGTGGGCCACACTGTTGCAATCAATGGACAGCAATGGTCTGACTCAACATACAGATGTAGCTCACGTAGTGAAAGGATCATCCTGATTCTCTGCAGGGTCGTCTTCATGGTGAGGCCCGCTTTAATAGTATTGATGTCATACACGAGTGGCATGGTGGAAAAGATGATATAGTGCAGGAATTTGTGGTACCATTGCCTGTAATTGCAAATGAATTGCTATAGGAAGCGTGGGTTTACAAAAATGATCCTAGCCATATGATCTTTGGATGGATAATTCATAGAAGGTAGTCAACAGTAGATATCGAAGTCCAACTTTCGAATGGTTACCATGTAGGTCCTTGCCCTTTCCTCGCTATCCCCTGAAGCAGCTTTTACAGATATCCAATTTACCCAGGGGGCGAGTTAGTCTTTTATTGCTGGCAGCCTGGCAATGGCCGGGTTGATCCGCTGGCCAACTCACTCTGCCCCCGTGAAAGACAGGCTCGGCTTGAGGTTATCGGGTTTCGGCTCGGGCTTGTGTCTGGAAACGTAATCTGCTTAACGAAACGAATTGGTCAATAGTTGTACAAGGCTTTTGGGTTTGAGCCTCTTCGACAAGGAGATCGAGTCCGGTTGGGATGCCTGGACTTGGAAATCTGCTCATGGGTCGGGGTCGGGCTCGGGCTCTAGGCCCGTTTACTGAGATTCAGATGACTGGTCTGGCCCGAACCCGACTCACTCCCTACCTTATTTTTTCCTCTTTTGCTTTTTTGGCGCTTTTGAGTTAATCGATGCTTTTGCATTTCATGGCAGATGGAAGTCACTCTTATAGCTATCGACAGCGGGAGAAGCACATTGGTAAATATCATTTTTAAAATGCCACCGTTCATTTCGGATCATTAGCAAAAGCTAAACCGATACATCCTCAATACAATCAATGAATGGACGGTCTGGATAATCCAATTATTTTTTCACGCGTACGACAATGATGGGAAAGACAAGCACACCCCATACATGTATTTTAATCTAGATCCTCCATTTTGTGGGACCTATTGTGGATGGAGCATTACCTAATATTTACACCGATTAGGTTGTAACTGTCCAATTGAGATCATCAATTGATGGTTAAAACAGTTCTATTAGAGAGATGCACGCGGGAATAGTTGATCAGAACCATCCATCCAATCTATCAATTACTCGTCGGCCAGCATGCAGAAAGCCCAACATAAATGATTCTGACCATTCAATCAGTGATCTTTCTTTAATAAGCATCAATTATGAGGCTACCGATTAAATGCTTAGGATCAATAGATCACAGTGATTCTTGAGATAACCAATCCCAGACCATCTAGGTGATGATTTAACCTTTTCTGTAATACTTTTTCACGGTCTGTCTCAGAAGCCTTTGATCGGGTGGTTAGAAATGTATGATCAGTGTGACTTTGGCTTGGCAAAGTTTGAATAGTGTAGTGGAGTGGACGGACGGTCCAGACCATTTACAAGTAGTTTACACAGTACAGAGAACAGACTAGTTTCGCGAAGGGGACTTGTTCCGTAAGAGTCAAGGCCCCGTCACAATTGATTTTGCTCTCGAAAGTATAGAATTTTTTGAGGGGCAAAAATCAAAATCTAAGCAAAGCCAACATGGGTTATAGCCTATAGCCCCAAAATAGGTTATAGCCTACAGCCGGCTGTAGGGGATCGCTCCTCGTTTGCAAAAGGTTTCAGTTCTGATCGTTTTCTCCTCCTAATATATATCTTATCATCATCATCATCTAAGCCTAATCCCAATTAACTGGGATTGGCTACATGAATCTTGCCCCCCTTCCATTCTCTCATAATATCTGATTTTAATATTCTCTCTCTGCTCTGTATGGTTTAGATTGGATGAGGATTGGTGCCTTCTTTTTCGACTCGCCCATCGCTTATTTGACGGATAAGCTGTCCATGCCAAAGAAATTGCCGCGAGGTGAATCCACAGAGAAAATGGTGCAGAACACTGGCGGTTGCATCTTAAAAAACGTCAAAACAGGAATATGGCTCGCTGGTACTATTCCTCTCTACTTCCTCTTGAGAGACCGTTCTTCTCATTTCGAGAACTTCTCTCCTAGCGCCAAATACAAATGCTACCGATAATGACTTAGATGCCCTCACTTACGTTTCTGAACCGTGTCTGACACCTATGACATGAGTAGAGGGCATTGTGGTCAATAATCAACTTTTCTGGTTTCTCGTTTTCTCCTATCTTCAGATTAACTGGCTGATCGATTTCTGGATAATGTTTGCAGATCTACAGCTCGTTCGATGCCCGGTTTGCAACCTCGACACCTGCGAAGGTAGTAAAACCACAGAAACGTCACGCAGAATCCTATCACAAATGAACCATCCACGTGGCTACCGTTATCTCCGTCAGTAGTCAAGTCCACCAGATCGTTGGTGGGACTTGAGGTCCACTTGTCTGGATCATCAACCTGGTGGGCCACAGTTGGATGGAAATAGCCTTTAAATGCCCCCGAATTTGCAATCCTAACCAGTAGCTCAGTTTGTTATGAGAGGGATAACGGTCTCCCTTCAACATGAGAGAGAGAGACTCAAAAATCCACCAATCAGATACTTATCACCATCCACTGGTCGCAAGATTTCTGGGGCGTGAAGGCCCACCAGATCAGGGGACCGTGGGCCCATTTGCACAGTTTTGATGCTCATTTCTCTCTGATGTATGGACAGAAGTATCCTCAGTGAGGATTGTATGGTGTTGTGCAGGCACCATGCAGACGTTGGATGCAAGGCATCTAGAGCTGTTCCTTCACGAGGAATACAAGAACGGGACGTGGGACTACCAAGAGATCGGATCTCGCCGCATTGACAAGAAATGCAGAGGAGCTGCTGGGGGCATTTTCGACGTCAAATACCTCAAAACTCCCTGCACTTGCGGTAATGGCACAAACCACACCATATCAAATGACTATTTTGCCCCTCACAGCCCATTAGGGGGATCTGATCGCAGTTTCAGAAAAACTTCATAACACCGTCATGACGGGGAATTAAATGACTACATTGACCCTAGCCGCGGCAAAGGACTCTAACCATGGTAAAAACCTTCGTAAATCGTAACAGCATCACGGCGAGAGTGGTCAGTCTCCCCAGTGTTATATACAAGGAAGGCCTGTCACATAACCGCTGTTTTCCAGTAATGATGGTCCTTATAAAGAATTCCCAGCAGTTGTGTTGGGTGTGATTGGTTGCACCAAATATAATGAGTTTCATGATATTTCATGATTAATCGGGCCCTAGTTTAGTGCAAAATATCATGAAATTCCATGATATTTGGTGTAAGCAAATGCAACCTTATAACTGTAGTAGTAGTCAGCGGCAGCGGGTCATGTCTCACAACATCGTTTTCAAAACCTTGGCCCATAGTTCATTATTACCTTCACAAGAAATGAAGTGGCTCCCAACAAGAGGAAGCGGAATGCGTTGGTAGGGGCTCTGTGGGCCCATCGTGATTTATGTGTTTTATCCAACCCATCCATCCATTTTAACAGATCATTCTAAGGAATGAGTAAAAAAAGGAGGTAGATTCAAGACTCAAGTGGGCCACACCACAGGAAGCAGCGGTTATAATGATGGTGCCATTGAAACCTTCCTAGGGCCCACCTTAATGTTTAATTCCCATCCAACCTGTTCATAAGGTCACATAGACCTGGTTGAAGTGAAAACAAAAATATCAGCTTGATAATAATAATAATCACAAAAAAAAAAAAAAAAACATTCTATTGCCCCAGGAAGTTTTCAACAGTAGGTGTTCAATCCCCACTGTTTCCTGTGGCATGGCCCACTTAAGATTTGGATCTGCCACGCTTTGGACTCGTAACCTAAAATGATCTGGCAGAATTGATGGATGGCACATGCATCACGTGGGCCTCACAGAGCTACTGCTAGGACCAAGTCCGTCTTTTCAGGGATATGACTCAATCCGCGTCCCCCACCAGAGTAGACATCTGATCTGGTGATCTGGATTCTACTCTGCAGACAGCAAGATCTGGGTCGTTAATGTCTGACGAACAGCCTGTATCTCACACGTGCCATAACCCCAGTCTGCCTTCACAGCTAGAGAAAACTAGAAATCCCCAGTCTGCCTTCACAGCTAGAGAAAACTAGAAATTAATTAATTTCCATTCCTAGAATTATCTTCCTGTTTGCTTCTGTTTAATAATTTATAATAAATGGCAGACATATTCGATCTCAAATCATGGATTGCCAAACGAGAGGACTGGCAACCCAAGGCACGGATATCTACCCATGCAGTCGCCATCAACACGAATCTACAGGAAAACGAAGGTTGAAATAAAACAGCTTTCTCAAAATTCAATGCTCCTGTTTTTCTCTACAAGAAACTGAATGGCTGTAATCGCAATTACTACATCGTCTGACTCTGAAACTCCGTCGCTTGTTGCAGGCCTTTATGTCAAATACCAAGTAATGCGTAGCGGAGCGAATGGAGAAGTCGTCTCAATGCGAATCTCTCAGCAACTTATATGAATTCTTTTCTTCGAAGATTCTAAAAAATCAGCAGTTCTTTGTCCTAGAAAGTCAATGTTCTGTATATTGATAAAAAGAACTCCTCCGGCAAATAACTGAACCGATCCTCCAGAGGAAAACGGATTTCGCTCACTTACCAGCTTAGATATCTCATGGAACAAAATATCCCAAGGAGGCGGCATCGTTCCCTGATTCCCTCCACGTGGAATCATCAAAGAATGAAGAAAAATATTTCTTTCTCCAGTCTCTGTAAGTTCTCACCGTACAACAAGATGCATGAGTAGGAGAAAAGTGCATTGCATGGGAATAGGGTTCAGAAATAACCCATGACGGGCTGGACATTGGGCCAAGACTGGTCTTAGCCTGCATAGCCCAAGCCCAGCCCATTGCCATATATTCAAGAAGCTAAAGGTTTTGGCCCAGGCCCAATTAATTACTTAATGGGCCGTACTCCAATATAGGGTAAATCACTCGGCTACTCGGAATGAATCATTCAGTTTGTAGCCGAGTTGGGCGTGAATTGGCCCAGTAGCCTGAGTCAGCAGTGACTCGGGGTACAAACTGGAGCAGGTCTGATTGAGTCTGAGTCAACTCGGACAAGTCTCACAGGACTCGCTGAGTCTTAAAACTGTTGTCCTGATGTGGCAAGATTTGATTGGCCTAGGCCATTACTCGAGTAACTACTTCAAAAATAGTCTGCCTGGCCCATCTTTAATAAAGCACATGGCCCAATCAAATGTTGCCACATCAGAGCCTCACCGGACTTGGTGTTTCCCCAGCCTCACCTATTTCGGTTCCTTTCATATGCACGTCCTACCATATCCAATTCGAGTTCGGTGTACTAGATAAGGAAATTGTTGCAGTGAACTCACATAAAGCAACAGGCAGGAGTAGAAATGGACCGAGCATAAACAGACTGAGGTCCAGTCCTTTAAAAATCAAGCTTCCAATTTTAGTCCCAAGCCTACCCATTTAGTGATAGATGGGCCTCTTCTGGAGCTAGGCCCGGCCCTGATAGAACATTGTGCAAAACCAAGGTGCAGGCCCACCAGTAGTTTAAGGGTCTAATGGTAAGTCAAATCGGGTTGAGGGTAAACCTAAGCTAAACTAAATCTAAAGAGGAGTCGGTCCAAGGCCCAACAAAACCATAGACCCAACCCAAAGAACTGAATACTCAGCCCCCAATAGAATTTAAGTTTGAGTTAAAGCCAACACATAAAATGAAACAACTAACCATCCACTAATATCTATTACTACTGCAACACTAATAAACTAAAGTTTACGCCTACCACTTTTAAACAAATGATGTTGAAAGAAAATGAAAACTCACTAATATTAAGAGAGACTACACAAACGATATCAAACCACTGAGTCTGCTAGGCTTGGGTCAGTTTTGATCATGAACCCTTTAATCATAAACCCTAAGTAGTATGAAGTCCGGAACATGGACAATTCCAATCATTAACCCTATTTTCCATACCGATCAAGATTTAATATTTAGAGCAGTACTCACCTGCAAGCTGGACTGCACGCAAGGGGACCCCACCACGATGCTGTGGACGCATACATTTGGTCCTTCAGATGCTTCCCCAAAGAAAACCCTGCATCCCCAAAATCATGCCGATCCAAAACTCAAGTGGGCCATGGCAAATGTAGCAAGGTGACATTGGACTCCTACCCTCATTTGGTGTGGCTTCAGGTAGTTGTAAAACCTCCTAAATTTTGGCCTGACCCTTCATCCAAGCCAGATGAAGGATCTGAATCGCCTAAATTCTATAAACGCAACATGGTGGGTCCCACACACAAATTAACAATGGTCATCCTATCCTACCTTGTTCCCTGCGTTGTGGCCCACCTAAGTTTTAGATCCGCCTGATTTTTTGCCCCTGAGGGTTTTCGTAGGTGACGCATCCAATGGATAGGATAGATGTCATCACAACATCATGGTGGCGCCCGCCTGAGTTGGAGTTCTAGCTTCTCGCAGGTCAGCACCACATTTATGTTTAAATCAATTATATTAGTGATAATTCATATGTATGCATGTATGTATTGCAGAAAAGGTATGTTGCCTGAGACTTCAACCCAAGCTTGACCTAATTAGGGTCGAGTTGGGTTGGATCCAGGATTTTCAGCCCAAGCCTAACCCAACCGTTACCCAAATCAAGCTAAGGTTCCGGTTGACCTGACCCAACTTGCATTGGGCTGGACCTGAAAGCTGACAGGCGTCAGGCCCGTTTCAGCCTCGGGCAGGATTGCTTTCTGTAAAACGGAAGCGGATTAGGTGTTACCCTTACCGTGGGGCCCACCTTGATGACTTTTTCTATATCCACGCCATCCATCCATTTTTCCAGCCAATTTTATGTCGTGAGTCCAAAAGCTAAGAAGATCAAAATTTCAGGTGGACAATACCAGACGAAACAGTGGTGATTGAGTGCCTCGCCATTAAAAATTCCGAAGGGCCAATCGTAAAGTTTGTGTAATTTTTATTTCCCATCCAATCTGTTGATAATGTCAAGAAAACCTGGATGAAGGTAAGATACAAAGATCAGCTTGATCCAAAGCTTTTGTGGCCCACAAAAAGTTTTAATTTCTATTCATCACTATTTCTAGTGGTATGATCCACCTGATGTTTGGATCTTCTTAAGGTTTGGGATCTCGTCCTAAATTGAGATTTAAAAACAGATGGACAGCGTGGATATACATAAAACACATCAAGGTGGGCCCCACACGGTTAGGGTAACACCCACTGAGCTGTTTCCCCGGTAACAGCTAATCCGCTCCCCTCTAAAACGCCCCACATAAAACTGACGTCGGTACAAGGTTCGTACAACAAGTTTCGACCTTGGTGACCAACGGAGCACCACAGCACGGCCAGGCAAGTCCTAGCCGTCCCTTACGGTTCATCTCTTCTGGAGTGGGCCCCAACGTGCAGATGACCTGGCTCAAAAGTTAAGCCTGTCCATCATTTAGGCAAACCACCCGTACAAAAAATCAGCAGACGGTTAAATAAAACACAATGGTCACATTCAAATTCATTGCGGCCCACTCGTCTGACCGGCCTGCCTGTGGGACCCATCTCCTCCACTGCCCGGATGTCCTAAACGCACGCCCGGTAGGGATATGTCCTGCGTGTGAAGATCCGCGTGGGGCTAGGAAACCTCTGCTAATTGGATGGTGGAAACGTCATGCACAAGAAAGTTCAAACATATGGTGTGGTCTAGCTTAGAGAGTCCTAGTCTTATGATTTATAGATATGTTAGATGCTATGATTTTTTTTTTTTTTTTTTTCAGTGATAAAGCTAGACCATTAACATTACAAGAGCAACGGCCACCTACAACCGATCGGGTAGTTTAAATCATCCCTGTCAACCGCCCAACACAAACCGCTCATGTGGCCCACCTAATGGATGGAGTGGCCTGATTTTTTTTCGCCATGTGAACTTGATGGTGGGGCCCACCTTTGGCACGGATTAGACTCGTTGCTACGTGAGATGGGTTGCGTGCTAAACAAGGTGATCGTCGCTCGCTTCAGAAACTAACAGGTGACACGTGTTTTTTGGCCGCGGAGAAGTCACGAAATTCTTCAAATGCTTCTAAACATAGAAACGAAGAATTCTACAAATATGAAAGTGTGTGTGTGTCACGACTCGGGAATTCCAAAATGGCATGAAAATTTTCTTAGTCTATTTTCTAATTAGATATTTTAGGGTAATTTGGATGATTTTAGCATTGTACGATGGCTGGGTTTGGGTCATGGCTAATTTCATGAAGGGCTAGATTAGCTAGACTCCTGTGTTAGTTTAGCACCATTTTTTGTGGTGACTCGCAATTGTATACATGGCATGACTCTGCAACAATCCAGACCATTCAGATCGCTGGCGCAATTAATTAGGGATGAAGCATATTAGGGGCAATTTGGACGGAGTAAATACTACACAGACATCAGGGTGGGCCCCACAAAGTGAACTACATAGAAACCAGCCTCAATGTTGTACTTCAACGAAAGCTATTTTATTTTATTATTATTATTTTTTACCATAACCAAATTACTTAAATGCTCCCATAACATGGACCTTCGAATTGCATGTGGACCCAGGTGTGAAACGAGTGACCGCCATCTCGAGTCACGGCGTGACAACATCTCAGCCAACCAAACTTCTATAAGGAGTCCTCTCTGCCTCGCCTGCTTTAGGTGACTTGACTATAGTTAGCAGAACTCTATTTTATTATGTATTTTTGAAAGGAACAAAAAACTCCTTTATTTATAGCTATTAAATGTTTAAAACGCCATATATTTTGGAAGACAGAGTAAAAATATATATAAAAAAAGCTTTAGTCATTGGAAAAATTGAATTAAACACGTTTTTTTTTCTCCCAAAAAGAAAAAAGAGTTTTATTCATAATACTATTAAGGGCTGTTTAACAAAAAGAGATTGTTTGTTGCCGGAGCGGATTAGGGTGTTACCCTTACTGTGTGGGGTCCACCTTGATGAATTTTCATATATCCACTCTGTTCATCTGTTTTTCCAGATCATTTTTGGACGTGGTCCCAAAATTTAAGCAAATCCAAATCTCAACGCAACCATACCACTGTAAACAGTGGCGAATGGCCATTAAAATCATGTTGTGGACCAAAAAAGTTTAGGATCAAGCCCGTCTTTGTATTTTACCTATATACAAGTCTGCTTTACCTTATCAATGGATTGGATAGAAAACAAACATTAAAGTGGACCCTATGAAGTTTTTAATGGTGAGCGCAGTCAACACTGTTTCCTGTGGTGTGGTACAACTGAGATTTGGATCTGCTTAATTTTTTAAAGCAGGTCCTAAAATGGGCTGAAAAAGCAGACGAACGGCATAGATATACAACAAATTATCAAGGTGTCCCTCATGGTAAGGGTAGGTGACACCTAATCCACTCCTGTGGTTGGCACCCATTTACAGAATTGAGGCAGCGGAGAAAGTAATACGAGGATTAACTGAAAAGCAAAGATTGGGAGGGGAGCGTATTAGCTGTCACCTTACCCTAACATTGTGGAGCCCACCTTGATGTATTTTCAGTATATCCACGTTGTCCATCCGTTTTTACATCTTAATTTGGGACACAATTCCAAACCTTCAGAAAATCCAAATCTTAGGTGGATAATACCACTAGAAAGTAGGGATGAATGACTATTAAAATCTTTTTAGAGGCCACAAAAGTTTTGAATCAAACTAACTTTTGTATTTTTCTTTCATCTATATTTTTTTGACATTATCAATAGGTTGGATTGCAAATAAGCATTATGGAGACCTTATGAGGGTCTCTTTGGAATTTTTAGCTGTGGGGCACTCAATCGCCATTGCTTTCTGTGGTGTGATCCACCTGAGATTTGGATCTGCATAATTTTTGGAACTGTTCTAAAATGGGCTTGAGAAACAGATGGACAGCGTGGATATACAAAAAAATCATCAAGATGGGCCCCACGGGGAGAGGGTATATACACCTAATCCACTCCCACTGGGGAGAGGCCAAGAACACTATTTGGCCATCTATATTCATTATGGCTCATACATACATAAATTCTAATTATTTTAATTAATATAAGTTTCTTAAATTACCTTCCCCTTTTTTGGGTTAGTACATACATCCACATGCGCAGTTAGTCACACTTCAATGTTAGCCACCCCCTATTTTGGAATCAATACCAGGACTTGAATGTTTAAACGAGGTTATCTTCATTCAGTTTCTTAAATTACCTTATTATTTATATTACTAGTGTATGCAGCACGTGCATAAGCACCTTGCCATGAGGAGGTGCAAGCTACCGAGTTAGTTTAGCACTATTTAAAAGAAAGTGTGACTTTTCAACATTACACGTCATAATTTCATGGCAATCTTGATCATCCAAATTACTGACCATGGATAGAGCATGATAAAAAATAAAAAAATAAAAATCACCCAAAGTTAATATTAACCTTCCTATATTTATTTATTTTTCTTTGAATTTGAACTATTCACAACTATTCACAATGTTGCGGTTAACGATCCAACTGATAGCCATTGAAAATGGAAGGCTAGGATTGCTTGATCAGTATGATCTTAGAGATATTCTCTATCTATGACTGGACCCACAATTTGGATAGCTTTTCTCAGCTGTATGTTAGCTCCACGTTAGGAGATAAGCCAGTGGTTCAACACTAAAGTCATGGTATCGATCCCCATAGTGGGGGTGGCTAAAATTATGACGTGGCTAGGTCGGTGGGTGCAGAAACAATGGGGTGTGTGAACTAACCTGTTGATGCTGAAAATTGGTCAACAGACGAGATGAGGTGACCTCCAACTGGTCAGCAGATGAGATGAGGTGACCTCTAATTTGGACGGATGGATGCAACTGATCTCCTGCAGGTGTGTGGTCTGGATCTGAACTGAAGGTTTCTTAGATCCTGTAGAGCACAAAGGAAAGCTAAGGGGGGTGGCTGGGGTCCAGCCGTTAGCCCTCCGATGCCTAAGTTAGTTGGATCTTGAAAGATTAAATATCTCTCTTTTGATCAGTTTTTGTATTGTACCTTGATAATGAAGAGGACGCGTCAATTTATAGTCTTAGGTTGCAGAGTTGTATTCCCTTTTGAAGCCATGATTTCAGGGGAGGGATTCTCGGATCAGCGTGATTCTTGGGCCGTTCCGTAGTTATAGGAGATGTTCCCATATTCCCTGACGATTCTCCAGATCTTTCGCCTATTTTCCTGGCTGAAGCTTATGATCTCTGCAAGTTGTCAGCTTGTCCTAGAGGTCTCAGGTCATCAGGTCGTCGGGCCTCGGGTCATCCTGGAGATCTCAGGTCATCAGTTCATCAGCCTAGCCTCAGGTCATCAGGTCATCGACCTAGCCTCAGGTCATCAGGTCGTCGGCCTAGCCTCAGGTCGTCAGGTCATCGGGCCTCAAGTCGTCAAGCCTCAGTTTATCCTGGAGGTCTCAGGTCGTCAGGTCATTGGGCCTCAGGTCGTCAGGCGTCAGTTCGTCCTAGAGGTCTCAGGTCGTCAGGTCAGTGGGCCTCGCCTCAGGTCATCAGGTCATCGAGCCTCAGGTCGTCAGGCCTCAGTTCGTCCTGGAAGTCTCAAGTTAGATTTGAGGACCTATACCTGGGTCCGCTGGACTACGGGCTTTCCCCGTGACCTAAGGTCAGCTCGGATGAGTTGAATGGAGTTGAACTTCCGGTATGAGAGGACGGAGATGACGAAATTTCCAGATCCTGCAAAAGAACACAGAGGATAAGGGGGGTGGCTGGGGGTCTGTAGACACCCCACCTTCGGCTACACTGTTGGTGGAGATAGCTGGTTGAATGGAGGACCATACCCCCAAATCCCAAGTCCAAACTCAGCCAAACTCACCCTTGTAAGCCCCATTCCATAGCCCAGTTCAAGCCTGAACCCAGTCAACCCAGTCCTAAACACCACCCTGAAAAACCCCCCATAAAAAAGGCCAGTAAAAAAATTCCAAAAAAGTCAAACTCACTGAGTCAACTCGCTGAGTTAACCCGCTGAGTCAACCCGTCGAGTCAAAACACCGAGTCAACCCGTCGAGTCAAACCACCTAGTCGACCCGCTGAGTCAACTCACTGAGTCGACCAGCGAGTCCAACAGCAGCCCCGAGGGAGCGACCGTACTCGCTGGAAACCGAGGAGCGGCCGTACGGGCGGCCCATGGTAGGCCGCCCGAAAAAAATTACGAGAGTGCCCCTCTCTGCTGCTATAAATACCCCCCTCCCCTTCTCATTTCAACAAGCCCTTCAAGTCCAGCCAGTCCGGGTGCGATCCGAGTCTCCACCCCTTAGCCCATTTTTCCACCAAGGAGAGCCCGAGTGAGGAGAGTCTAGCCCTGGTCCAGCCCAGCCTGACCACTGGTCCAAACCTCCCAAGCCATCCAAATCTTGATCCAGCCACTCGAAGCCAATCCCTGCAACACCTCCGTCCACCCAGCTACTCTTTTCCAGCATCATCTCATTTGCATCTAGCATAAGTGCAACATTTACTTTTCTTCCAACCCCCCTGCTTCAGTACAAGCACCTTGATTATTCAAGCACACTGCATATGTCTTTATATTAAGCACCTGTCAGTTCGAGCGTATGCTCTAGGCTTGCCCGTTGTTGGAACCTGCCCATCAGAAACTCTTACTGTTCAGACCTGCATTCACGTACATATCACTATAAGCACTTTGAATATTCAAGCACACAGCATGCATCATCTCGCATAAAGCACCTGTCAGTTCGAGCGTACGCTCTGGGCTTGCCCGTTGTTGGAACCTGCCCATCAGAAACTCTTACTGTTTAGACCCGCATTCATGCATCATGTCATCCATGAGAATATACGAGGATTAAACTAGACTTTCAAGTATCCGATCGATTCTGTGAAGTAGAGACCGTACTTCGGTACGGGCAGTGTGTGGGGTGCTTAACCTCTTCCCACCCTGTAACCGTGATCCCTTACCTTGAATCTCTGACCGCAGATCAATAGGAGTCATTTTTAGAGGAAGGAATCTTCGGATTCCCTTCTCTAACGTTTCTACGGGGTCTAGCCGACTGTAGATTCGAAGTAATTGGCTAGTGGCGACTTTGGTCTTATATAAACTCACTTAAATATATCCAGCTTAATACGACAACCAAATGAAGCCCTCGAGAACGAGGCAAGCCAGTGGCACAAACGGCGATTTCGCACTCACGCATCCTCATCTCCTTCTTTTCCGAAAGAAAAGGGGAAGGGAGAAGAACGTCGTGTGGGAGCGCGGAAAAATCGGCGAGGGTCCACAGGGTCCAGCCAACGACCCTCTGATGCCTAAGTCAGTGATCTTGAGTAATTGGATTTTAGTGTAGATCGATATTGGCTTGCGTACCTTGATAATGGAGAGAATATCCTTATTTATAGACTTAGGTTGCGGGATTACTTGCCCTTCGGAGAGTCATGATTCTAGCGGTCTGCCAGTTAGGTTCCCGAGATCTTCGGATCTGCCCATATCAAACGAAGATCCTTATCCCTAAAAGCTAGGGATGTCGATCTTTTCTCCTGATATCTTGGTGTGAGCCCAAGATCGCAGATTTACATCTCAGCTCGCTTAGGATGACCTTCATTATGTCGGACCGAACCGACCATTTACAATCGGGTCGATGCGGCCCGATTCGTATCTGGACTTTGAGACAGGTCGGCTCGTCTTTCTCGAGTTGGCAAAACAAGCTTTCTTCCAGGTCGGCTCTTTACCCATAACAGAAGCCCTCTTTTTACCCTCGAGGGTGTTCTGCTCAGCTCGGGGGTAAAAACTTAAGAGAGAATTGCCGACCTAAATAATTTTTGTCGTTTTGTATCCACAACGCCGTCATTTCGATGGGCGGAAAAATGACATTAAATGCGTCTCTCGAACTATCGAGGGCATTAAATGCGTCTCTTGATATATCGAGGAGTCATCATTTCTCCGTACGGCGCGATATCGCCGATATGATTTAGTCGAACGGGGTGTCGCCGCGTGTCCTGAACGGCGCAGCTTTTCGAATTCTTCGAGTAGAAAGCTACCACGTGTTGCCTTCGCATTGAATGCGATGAGACCTGAATAGTGCCCAAATCCTTCCCCGAGTATAAAATCTGAGACTTAGCCGGATTCTGAAAACTCTTCTCCATTTTCTTACTGCTCCCGCACTCTGGTTCTTCTTCTTCCCGCTTTCCTTAACTTTCTCCTTCCTGCGGCCGTGCCAGCATTCTGGTACGCTCCTTTTATTTTTCTCCAAAGGATTTTCTTTGCTCCCCATTTTTTTTTATTTGGGAAATGTCGGAACCAGAAACCTCGTACTCTGAGGCAATCCTCAAGGTGAGGTATGATGACAGTGAGTCTGACTTATCTCTTCTCTGCCACGAGGGGAAACTCCAGTGAATCGGATTCTGGGGTAAGGGTGGAAGAGGCCACCGGAGAGGGAGAGTCTGAGCCTCCTGAGTCAGCTGCCGGTAGTGCCACGGCCCACAAAGAGCCCTTTGAACTAGATTCTATGATCTCGCAGATTACCCAGGAGGACCTGGACGCTGCGAAGGAGATATACGAAATCCCGGACTATATAGAGTTTAGGGTTCCTGACCGAGCCGATAGGCCGAGCCGACCTAAAGCCGGGGAGGTGGTCATTTCTTTGATGCACTTAGAGTCTGGGCTGAGGTTGCCCTTACACCCTTTTATGAGGGAAGTTCTTAGTGTTTTAGGTCTATCTCCGAGCCAATTGCAGCCGAATGCCTGGAAGTGCATGGTCGGGTGCTACATTCTTTGGCGGAGACTAGGAAATAAGGAGTTTACCTCCAATGAACTTTTTTCTATGTATATTCTCAAGTCTTTGGGTGGCCAAGGACTTTATTATTTTTCGTCGTTGCCGGGTCAAGGCGGCTAAAGTCATGGTATCGATCCCCATAGTGGGGGTGGCTAAAATTATGACGTGGCTAGGTCGGTGGGTGTAGTAACAATGGGGAGTGTGAACTAACCCATTAAAAAGTAATAAAAAAAAAAAAAAAAACCGATGGTTCAAAAGTAACAAAAGAGCCCAATGAGAGAATACATGCAAGTACCACACAACTCGTGTATTAATGCGTGCAGTTTGCAAGGTGACATAAATTCAAACTGTCCACCTAGAAAGTCCTGTCAAATAAATAGACATGAGCAATGAAATCAAGCAAATCAGCTTGTAGAATTATCCCCATGTTGTGAAACAAACAAGTTAATGGATGACAGTGAATTTATCAAAAATCTCCCTACAATTTACGTCCAACACTCCACTTTCCTAGCCACAACATGCTTGAAGTGTAACCCATCCAGTGTACGCTTCAGATCCTGCACAGATAGAGGCTGAGGGCACACACATTGAAAAAAACCTACATAGATGGAGGCTGAGGACACACACATTTAAAAAACATGAGTAGCATTTTTTTTTAATTTTTATCCTTCTTCTTTTTTTAATCTATCATTGTATATAATATTAAATTCGAACCTCTCTCTATATATACATATACACACAGACATTAAATTCGATCCTCTCTCTCCCTGTGTTTGTTTCTTGGTCTAATCTTTTAAAGCCATTTTAGTAATCCAAGCTGCGTTAATACGACCATTTCCAGTACCTTCTTTTGTAGTGTACGGCTTTGCTAACTACCCTTGGGTCAGAGTCTGGATCATGCTTGGACTAAGATGCTTGACCGGCAAGTTGGACCTAAACACGGATGTGAATTCTTGTGAATTCATGTAACTTGGGAAGAAGATATAAATGTATGAAACTCACAAAGAACTTCTGGGGTGAAAACCAGTATGGTCCACTCATCAGGTGGGTCTACTGTTGGAATCAATGAACATCCAATGGTGCGTCTCAACAAACAGGTGTGGCCCACCTAATGACATATTAGCATCATTTTTCACGCAGTCCAGGTGGGATGGGACGCGCGCGGAAAGCCTTTCTCAAGAAGTTCCTGCGTTGAGAACCTAGGTGGGGCTCACCGTGATGTTTGTGAGAAATTCACCCAGCCCATCCATTTTGTGAGCTCATTTTATGACATGCGAAAAAAATGAGCCAAATCCAAGAATCAAGTGAGCCGCATTGGAGGAAAAAGGTAGGTAGGAAATTGTTATCATTTAAACCTTGTTCATAACATCAATCCTACTGGACTAAAACACAAATATTAGCCTGATTCAAAACTTCCGTGGCCATGAATATTTCAACTGTGAACATTCAATCCTCAACTGGCGCACTTGAGTCATGGACCTAGTTCATTTTTAGCCTCATGTCCTAAATTGATCTTATAAAGTAGATGAACAATGTGGATTTCTAACAAATATCATGGTGGCCCCACCTAAGTTCCTGGTGTTGAACTTCCTAAAAAGGCTTTTGCATGAAATTTGCTTCGCCGACAGTGCGTTCAGATCGGATGTGGATTTCTGCGAAAAGGCTTTCTCAAGAAGTTCAAGGCAGAGAACGTAAGTGGGGCCATCGTGATGTTTGTGAGAAATCTACTTTGTTCATCTGTTTTATGAGTTCATTTTAAGACATAGGGTGGAAATTGAGCAGGATCAAAGACTCAAGTGGGCTAATGATATAAGGATTGAAGTTGAATTATTTGTAGGATCACAAAAGTTGATATAAGGATTGTGTTTTCAGTTCATCCCAGTAGCAATGACTTTATGAATGTTATTGATGGCATATACACATCACTGTGGGCCCTAGAGAGGTTTCAATGGTAGTAATTTTCCCACCCACCTTTTCAATGGTAGTAATTTTCCCGCCCACTTGAGTCTTGGATCCTGCTCATTTTTTATCTCATGTCATAAAATGATCCGGCTCATTTATGTGCGGCCCACTTGAGTCTTGGGCCCCACCTAACTTCCCAGCGCTGGAACAGCCTTTCGCAGGAAATTCGCGTCCGTTCAATTGATTGAAACAAGGGTCACGACGGTAAAAGGTGTTGCATGTGAAGATTGCGTACAGTTATGTCTTACACAAAGGCGAAGGGTACTGAAAGTCAGGTGTATCAATCATGACTACGACAGGCCCAAGAGAAAGTTCAAAGATGTTATTGTACCTTTGACTTGTGGACCATCAACATATTATTCATGGAACACGTAATTCAAAAATCGTATGATCTCATGCCATCTACGAAAAATACCGTGGGGTACCATAAAAAATAAATAAAAACCGGACAAGATTCACGTGGAAGGCGGATTGGTGGATCCAGGCCGCTCATCTAGAGGTTCAGGGTTGAAAGCCAAACCTAACGGATGATCCTAGCGGATGATCCTAGCTGTAGGATATTGGTGAGACTTTAAAATGGACGGATAAAATGAAACTCACTAGCACTCAAATTTCAATAGAAAACTCGATGGCTTCTTTCTAAGGTTGATCGGATTTTGGGTTAAGCCCTCAGAAATTTGAAGTTTCTCAGGAGTATTTAAGGCTGTTTTTGTTTTTAGTGTATTTCTATTCAATGGTCACGTTTGGCTGCCTATCACCCTATCAATTCAGATTCTAAATTCTAATCCTACCTCACGTTGGACCGGAAACCTCTGCAACGTCAGTTGTCCGCAGCTGGTGGAACACCTAAGCTCTGTGAGGACCACCATCATGTTTCTAGAACATCTACTACGTCCATCAGTTGTGCCACCACATGTACAGCGTGCATAACAAAATTCAACAGGATCCAGAACTCAGGTTGGCCACACCATGGAAGCAATGTAACATCATGGTTAAAACCTATAAATTCTCGATGTGGGGCCACATGTGTTTTTTATTGGATTATTCTTTAGATTTATCTTCATCCTAGTGGGGATCACATGATGAACGGCTTGGATGGCATATAAACAACACGGTCGGCCCCCCGGGAATGTTTCTATAGTGAGTTTCCCCATCTATGTGATGTGGCCCACCTTAAAGTTGGATCGACCTGACTTTTAGTTTAAATAATATGAGTTTTCGGAGTGGATAGCAGACATGCATACATCATGGTGTGCCCACAGAGCTCATGTGCTGCCAGATCTCACGATCACAGCCGTTGCAGAGGATTATTCCGGTCCCCTCACCTTGTACAAACGAACAAAAAGAAAATTACTTAAATTATTTGAACCGTTCATTTTCAACCAGAATTTCATGTTAGAAAATTATTTTAACCGTTCATTTTCTCGTTACTGCCTTATAAAAAGCTATGATCTCATAATCATGTTTTAGTGATTATCCAAGCCTTTGATTTGTTGGTTTTAAATATGATCCTCTCAAGTAACTTCCAAATTTCAGAATTAATCTTCATGCGCGATCATCCGTTCAGTAAATACTTCTTAGGATGGTCCTGAATCTAGAATATGAACGGTTCGGATCATCATTTAAGTTGCAATCCGGCTGAAAACCAACCCCCGTACGGTAGCTGTAGTACGGGGCGACACCTACCCTTTTGGACAAATGATACCCTAGATGCCGGACGCGAATTTCCTACTACTGTTGTTGGAGGCTTGGTAACAAAAAGTTCTATGGGCCCTCCATGCCATTTGTGTAAAATCCACTCCGTCCAATAGTTGGGCCAGATCATTTCAAAAATTGAAACAAAAAATGGGGCGGATCCAGAACACAAGTGGCCCACACCACAGGAAAGAGTGACGATGGCGACATCCAACACCAGAGATTTTTTATCAGGATGATGTTTATTTTTTTCCTTAATCCTATTGGAAATCACATTATCAAACAGGTTGGATGGCATATAAAAATCATGGTGAGCCCCAGGAACAACTCGAGAGGCTGCATCATCATCCCACTATTTCTGTGGTGTGGCCCACTCGAGTTTTTGTTTGCAGGATTTTTGGACTTTAGTGCTAACATGATCTCACGCAACCGATAGACGGAACGGATGTCACACATACATCACGTGGGCCGAGCAAAGACTAGACTCGTTGTAGGAAATTTGCTTCCTTTGACGCCCCACTCTTCAAAGAAAGCAGCGGCTCCAGTCCTTCCCGGGAAATGGGACTCCATGATTCCAGGCATACGCAGAGATAGAGAGGTGCGTGTGAGATTAGCAAACTTCCTCTATATATTCTATCATATTCTCACTTCTCTCTCTCTCTCTCTCTCTCTCTCTCTCTCTAAGATGGGGAACTGCTTCGTTGCTTGCCTGAATGGAGCAACCACAGATGAACGGAAAAACCCATCATCTGGCATCTACATGATCGGGTCCAAAAACGTTCGGCCCACCAATCCTAGCTTCATTAACAGGCAAGAGGACGGTGGAGATTGTTTGAAGAGAAACTGTAGCAACCCAATGGAGATGGGAGTCCTTAGAGTCAAGATCATGCTCACGAAGCAAGAGGCCGCAAGATTACTGTCCAAGTTCGAAGGGGAAGAAAGGACAATGGATGACATTGTAAGAGAAATCGGACGGCTAGGGCGCGACAATCTGAGTAACATCGTTAGTGGGCCTTGTGGTGATTCATGGAGGCCAGTGCTTGAGAGTATTCCTGAGCATCCTTAGTTGCACCGTTTATACAGACCGGAATCGCACCTTGTTTACGCAGCTAGGTAAAACACCCAAGCTCCGTGGGTCCCACCATGTTGTATATGTAAATCAACACCGTCCATCAGGTGCGAAACCTTATTTTAACTACACACAAGGTAGATAAGCACAATCTAATATTCCGATGAGCTACACCAATGGGAACAAGGTGAAATCTCTCCTAAACTGCCAGCCGCTTGAGTTCGTTTTTTCAGATTGGTTTTTTGTATCTTCACTGCATCATGGTGATTGAACTTTCTTAACGGGTGTGATGAAAGATACACACCATGGTGGCACCAATCACAAACCTATAGTTGGCATCCTATCCCCATTTTTTTCCCATGATGTGGCCCATCTGAGTTGTGGATCTGGCTGATTCTATGCTCTAAGCCCTATACTCGTTGATAGAACCTGATGGACGGACTGGATTTACATAGACAACTGTTAGGCCCCACGGATCTTCGTTTTTTAGTGTTCAAGAGGATTCCGGTCGGTCCCCTTTATAAGTATGTCCATGTCGTCGTGCGTCTCTTCCTTTTTTCGATGCATAGTTTTCGTACGTATGTCCATGTCGTCGTGCATTTTCTTTTATGCATGCGTAGTTTTCGTACGTATGTCCATGTCTTGTACATGCATGCCTATGTACGTGTGCAAGCATACAATGCATATATACTTCTTATACATTCACATCTTCTTGTCTTCGTTACTGATACTCTGGCAGCGTGTAATGAATGATACGCAGGCACTAATAAATTGCCAACCTGGCACATGTGTAACTCAAATTTACCATCAAGATAATGATTCCCACTTTAAATTCTTATAAGTGATACCTCGTCGGCAGATTAGTTGATATCTAATGGACAGTCAACATAAAGAATACTCAACGGTTCTGATTTAACAAACCAATATTCAAAAATCAAATATTGCAATCATTCAATTAGATATTTACGCTATGTTATATATTTGTGTAACATCCACTACGTACATCAGGTGATGTTCTCAAATTTACCATTCATCCCATAAATCGGCTTCATACAAAACTCTAGTGGTACAAACCATGGCAAAGCAAAGTAAAATCAGACATAAAACGTATAAATTCGCTTGATGTGGCACGGGTGAGTTTTGGATCAGGCTGATTACTGGGTTTTCTGCTCATCCTAGCGAGGGTCACCTGATGAACGGATTGGATGGAATATACACACCATTGTACAGCCCAGACAGAACACAGGTAACGGCCCATCAATTTTTTTTTTTTGTTAGTCATGAAACGCACCCACCCAGTTAGCTGCGCAACTCACTCACATGGTTAGTCACAATGCACCCTGAGAGTTAGTGTGACCTTAGACATGTTGTTGAAGCGCGCGCTTAGGAGTCTTCCATCTCTTTTTTTTCCCCTGTTGTGTGGTCCACATTAATTGTGGAACGGACTGACTTTTAGCCAATGGCCCTAATATTTAGGGGGCCATCTTCTGTCCTGGGGGCACAGTTCATCCATCTAGACCGTTGAACTGATGGGATCCACAGAGGATGGGGTCCGGTGCTGGCAATGTCCGGAAAAAGCAAGGGTCCAAGTCCAATGGATGAAATTCTCAAGGATCAGATATCTAGAATTGTCCAATCACCCCAATTTTTTAGTCGCCCGCCGCCCACAAGCTGGCCCATTAGATCGACTGTTCAGTCGATGTACAACACTTGTACTGTGGAGATGCCGGATTTGGGTGAAAGAACAATTCCTAACTAGCCAGTAAGGTGGAGAACCTCATTGATGGACCACAACCATTTTCTTCATCAAGATGATGGGTCCGGACCAGTAATGTCGACCTCTATGGAGCCGACCGTGACTTTTGCATGACATCCATTCTGTCTATCAAGTGCACCAGCTGATGTTCACCGTGTAGCCCAAACATCAGCCTGATCAGACAGTCAGGTGGGAGACATAAGAGGAAACAGTGAACATCATGCCTAAAACCTTTAAATTCAGTTGGCGTGGAGCAGTGAGTTTCGAATGTATTGAATTTTGGTGTATCCCTTCATCCTGGCAAGCCACGTCTGATGAATGGATTTGATGGCATACGCATAACACAGTGGGCCCACGAAACATTTAGAAGATTTTATTGGTGGGGCATCTCCTCCCAATCCTTCCGCTTGCTGTGGCCCACCTGAGTTCTGTATGAATTTTGGCTTCTTCATGGCCTAAAATCAATGGTCATGTGTCATGGACAGGATGGCTCAGATGCACACATCATGGTGGCCCCATGGAGGTCGACACTCCCGTAATGTGTTGACTCAGTGTGATTGTTTTCCCATGGTGGGCCCCACAAAGATCCATTCTATCATAATTTATACGATTGCCGCTCAGAGGGCTGGCAATGGGCATGTCTCATTTTGATTTGGGCCCAAATTTTGAATCGGTCGCACAGGCTATGGGCCCAGGTTGTTCGAAAATTTTGATTTTGCTTATTTAGGACTGGCCCATTGCAAGCCCTACCCTCACAAAGGACGTGGAGTTACATGCATACATAGGCTATCCGGAAGAACACCTGTGATTGGACTGGGTCACAAAATATCAGCATGATTCACACCTTTCATTTAGTGGGCCACACTCGAGAATATCCCATCTTATCTGGAGCTTGGACACGGATAGTTAAGAAAAGGAAAAACCTTTGGAGTGGCGGTGCTGTCGAAAGCTTTTGATAATCTTTTGGGCTGGCGCGACAAAGGTCGTGTTCGGGCATATAACGTAGGCCCACGTCGGGTATGGCCTGATTTTGAAGTCTGACTAATATACAGGTCGGACCCTTTGCAAAGCTCTCTGTTGAGACGCAACCTTAAAAGCCCACTCAATTTGTTTCTGCGAGTGTACCAGTAAAGGAGTTCATGGAAGTTGCATCCATACGGATACTTGAAGCCCCACCATTAATGCTAAAAACCACAACTAATCACCACCATAAAATAATGCATTTTCTAAAGTAAATGTTAGATTTTTCATGGATAATTGATTGTTTGTTAAAAGGGTGTCTTCCAATTTCCCAATTATTTATTTCCTCTTCAATTTACAGGGATTGGCATTTGTTGGGAAAAAATTCCTCATTTTTTTTTTTTTCAAAAAATCGAAGTTTGTGGAAATCGAATTGCCTACTGAGTTACTCAGTATGCTCTTATCATGCTGAGTAAACTCTGTTGGGCCCACTGTGAATTTATGTGGTTTATCCACCGTTCATCCATTTTTCCAGCTCATTTTAGGGATTGAGCAAGCATATCCAAAGCTCAAGTAGACAATGCCAGAGGGAACAGTGGGAATAATGATTTCCACCCTGATCTTTATTTGTCATCCAACTTCTTTATGCGATCACATAGACATGGATAAAGTGAAAACAAAAACAACAGCTTGATCCAAAACTTCTGTGGCCTCAAAGAATTTTTCAACGGTAGACATTCAGTTCACACTTTTTCTGTGGTGTGGTCCACTCGAGCTTTTAATATGCTTCATTTTTAGCATCCAAACCTAAAATTATCTGTTAAGACGGATGGGCGGAGTAGATAAAATAACTAAATCACGGTGGGCGCCATAGAGTTTACTCAGTACGCTATGTACTGAGTTACTCACTACGCAATCCGCTTCCAAGTTAGCGTGGCAGGATTAACCATCTCTCACACATGTGTTCGTATAGGCCATGTTTTTTAAAATCTGAACCATTCATCAAACCTAAAACCAATGAAAACCAACTTCTCTGAATTTTAGGCCTATTAGACACGTGTGTGCCAGGAACTTAAACTCAAGTTCCACGAGCCCTGCCCCCTGGAGAAAAATGCAGTAGAACTCATTGTCAGTGCAGCCAAACACACCCAAAGGCATCTTCTCCATTGTACACGTGGCACACATAAACGTCAATCCAAATCGTACGAATCATAAGGCCTGTTGGCGATTGCCTATATGCTAAAAAATCACAGTGATTGAATGATCCGAATCATCTAATTTAAAAATGGTCAGTGGTCCACAATTCAACGAGGGAAATCAGATGGTTGTCCATGCAAGTTTTGGTCTATGCTACTACACAGTGAGCCCACGGTCTAGATTGTCATAAATACATGCCACATCCAGACCGATGTGACTCCCTGACTTTAAAACCAATGGTGAGGAAGTATCCCGAGGGTCCACTACTAACACTTATAATTCAACGGCCATGTTTCTAAGGCCATCCTGTCCACAAAATTTTCAGGTGTGCACCATCTACAATGGGGCTTACAATTTGGACGGTCTAGATGATGCGTGTACATCCAATATGTCCAATAAACGAGTCAATGACATTTTCAATGGCCCTCGCAATTTGGATGAGAATGGATAGAGACCATGAATCACCTGGACGAGTTATCCGCAACTCAGACGAGTCTAGCCAATTCACCCCTAACTCAGGTGAGTCATAACTCAGCTCGAGACTGAACGAATTGGTCCAAGTTGTCCGGTCTTTTTTTAACCATGTTGCCGTTTTCACTGTGTGCAGTACCTGATGAATAATGGCCTACATCTTTGGCTTGTTCGCTAGCTGACCGCTGCTCATGGGGGGCTGCATTCTTCCACAACCCTTGTTAAACCGTTCCTGGATGACCCGGTTCAAACTCCTAACCTTTAAAACGCCAGCATAACCTGCATAGCTAAATGGGCGGCGAGCCAACTTTGGCTGACCAAGTGAAAAGGATGGTTGAACTGCCCTATCCACTAATTCATGGACGCTCTTTTATTTAAATATAACCATTGGATATTTTTATTTTATAATTATTACTTTTTTATTTTTTACTTGTCAATAATGAAATAAGTATAAATTTTTTATCCTTCTTACGTGGGGGGTGCATTTTATTACAACCTTATTACTCTGTGATGTAGAGAGGGCTCCAGATATATTCTTGGCGCAATTGGATTGGAAGAAGCTCAACAGAATCAAGTCAAATCTAGGCTCGGTCCTGCATATGTCATTGTGTAACTGGGCCTTAGGTGCGTCGTGGTTGAAAGAATTTACCCGTCAAATCGACCATAACTCTTGATCCGACTATCAAAGCACACAGCTTATGAGTTTTACCCATAATCCTTCATCCATGTCGGTGTGATCTTATGAACAGGTCCAATAACAACTAAACATCACTGTAGGCCCTAAAAATGTTTCAACGGTGGAAATCATTAGTCCCACTGTTTCTTGTGGTGTGGTTAATTAGTTGAGCTTTGGATATGCTTCAATTTAGGGCTCAACCCCTACAATGAGCTGTAAGGTGTGGATAAACCAAATACATTCATGATAAGCCCTATAGAGTTAACTCAATACAAAAAGAGCCCACTAAGTAACTCAGTTCGCAATCCGATTTCTTTTAGGAGTCGATATCAGACACACATCATGGCGTGCCCACAGAGCTCGTGTGCTGTCAGCTCTCACGATCACAGCCGTTGCTGAGGATTATATCGGTCCCCTCACGGTGTCAAAATGAACAGAAACAAAATAAAAAATGGTGGCGGTGAGTATCCGTAATTTTCGGATGTGGATTGGTTAATGCCTCCACCAGGACCTAGCTAGGGACGGACAGTCCTGTCAGGGCCTCACCGTGATATATGAGTTTTATCTAAGCCGTTCATCAATTTCTACATATCAATTTAGGGCATGATCCTGAAAGGAGGCAGATGCAAGGCTCGAGTGGACCACACCCCAGAAGAAAACTGTGATGTTTATTTTCCATCCAACCTGCTCATAAGGTCACATAGACCTGGATGAAGGGTAAACATAAATATTAGCTTAATCCAAAACTTCTGTGGCCCCATCGGGCGGTAGGCATTCATTCCCCACCATTTCCTGTGGTGTGATTCACTCGAGCATTTGATCTGCCACTTTTATATATAAGTCTCATCTCCTAAATTGACTTGTCAAAAATGGATGGAAGGGATGGTTAAAACACATACATCACGGTGGGCCCTACAGAGTCCTTATGGTACACTGGGCCGCTTAATTTAGACGGTTCAGATTGGAGTACATATATGCCATGTGGACATCGGCGTAGTGCATGCGTACAAGTATTCATACTCCACCGGTGTATCAAAGAACTCATTTCGACAGGTTACGGTGCCCTCGTGCCCCACTAGCCTTTTTTCAACCAGAATTTCATGTTGGAAGATTATTTGAACCGTTCGTTTTCTCATTACTGTCTTATAAAAGCTATGATCTCATAATCATATTTTAGTGATGAACCAACCCTTTGATTTGTCCGTTTTAAACATGATCCTTTCAAGTAATTTTCAAATTAATTTCCGAATTAACCTTCGTACACAATCATTCGTTCAGTAAATATTTCTTAGGATGTTCCTTAATTATTCTAGAATATGTGCGGTTCGGATCATCATCTAGGATTCAATCCGGATAAAGACCCACCTCCGTACGGTAGCTGTGGCCCTTGATGATACGTGACGCGAATTTCCTACTACCGTTGTGGGGGAGCCTTGGTAACAAAAAGTTCTATGGGCCCACCATCACATTTGTGTGAAATCCACTCCGTCCAACAGTTGAACCAGATCATGTCAAGATGAGAACAAAAACTGGTGCGGATCCAGAGCAAGTGGTCCACACCACAGGAAACAATGAGGACGGCGACATCCAAAATTTAAACCATATTAGGGCTCGCCAGAGATTTTTTTTATTTTTTTTATCAGGATGATCTTTTTTTCCCCTTAATCCGGTTGTAAATCACATTATCAACGGGTTGGATGGCATATAAACATCATGGTGGGCCCCAGGAACATCTCAATAAGCCGCATCATCATCCTCACAGTTCCTGTGGTGTGCCCCACTCAAGTTTTTTATTTGCCTGATTTTTGGACTTTTGTGTGAACATGATCTGGCGCAACTGATAGACGGAACGGATGTCACACATACATCACATGGGCCGAGCAAAGACTAGACTTCTTGCAGGAAATTCGCTTCCTTTGACGCCCCACTCTTCAAAGAAAGCAGCGGCTCCGGTCCTTCACAGGAAATGGGACTCCATGATTCCAGGCATTAGCAGAGATAATGAGGTGCGTGTGAGATTAGCAAACCTTCCTCTATATATTCTATCATACTCTCACTTCTCCCACCTCTCTCTCTCTCTCTCTGATATGGGGAACTGCTTCGTTGCTTGCCTGAATGGAGCAACCACAGATGAACGGAAAAACCCATCATCTGGCATCTACATGATCGGGTCCAAAAACGTTCGGCCCACCAACCCTAGCTTCATTAACAGGCAAGAGGACGGTGGAGATTGTGTGAAGAGAAGCTGTAGCAACCCACTGGAGATGGGAGTCCTTAGAGTCAAGATCTTGCTAACGAAGCAAGAGGCCGCAAGATTACTGTTCAAGTTCGAAGGGGAAGAAAGGACAAAGGAGGAGATTGTAAGAGAAATCGGACGGCTGGGGCGCCACGATCTGAGTGACGTCGATAGTAGGCCTTGCGGTGTTTCATGGAGGCCAGTGCTTGTGAGTATTCCCGAGCATCCTTAGATGCACCTTTTCTACGGACCGGAATCTAATACAACACTTCTTTTGTGGAGCTGCGTAAAACACCAAAGCTCTGTGGGTCCCACCATGTTGTATATGTAAATCAACTCCGTCCATCAGGTGAGAAACCTTATTTTAACCGCACATACAGTAGATCGGCACAACGAAATACCCGTATGGGCTACACAAATGGTAAAAGGGTAAAATCTCCCCTAAAGTCTCTATGTTCAAGCATTGCCGGCCGATTGAGTTTTTCTTACCAGATAGGTTTTTTAATCTTCACTGCATCATGGTGATTAAACTTGCTTAACGGGTCTGATTAAAGACAAACACCATGGTAGCACCAATCACAAACCTATATATGGTTGGCATCCTATCCCCTTTCTTCCCATGATGTGGCCCACCTGAGCTGTGGATCTGGCTGATTTTTTTGTTCTAGAACTATAGCCTTTGATCGAACCTGATGGGCGGACTGGATTTACATAGATAACTGTTGGGCCCCACATATCTTCGGTTGTTTTAGTGCTCAAGAGGATTCCGGACCCTTTGGTATGTATTTCCATGTCGTCGTGCATTTCGTTTTATGCATGTATAGTTTTCATACGTATGTCCATGTCGTCGTGCATTTCCTTTTATGCATGAATACTTTTCGTAGGTATGTCCATGTCTTGTACATGCATGCATTACCTCTGTACGTGTGCAAGCATACAAATACAATGCATACTTCTTGTACATTCACATCTTCTTTTCTTCGTTCCTAGCTAGATACTCTGGCAGCATGTGATGGATGATACGCAGGCACTAACCAATTGCCAAACTGGCACATGTGTAACTCAAATTTACCATCAAGATAGTGATATCCCCACTTTAAATTCTTATAAATAGACAAAAATGTTGACGTGATACCTCTTCTGGGCCGATTAGTTGATATCTAACGGGCAGTCAACATAAAAAATACTCAATGGTGCTTTTGATTTAACAAACCAACATTTTCTAAAATCAAATATTCCAATCATTCAATTACATATTTACACCATATTTACACCATGTTGTTTTTGTGACATCTACTCAGTACATAATGTGATTTCTCAATTTTACATTCCATCCCAAAATCAGCTGATAAATACGTTTGATAGCCAACATACTTATCAACAAAAAGGTAGACAAGTAATTGGAACATCCCTTAAGTTTGTTTGGTCCCCCCACATCCACCATCCATCATATGGGGCTAACCTTTGATGCGGACCATTCATTGTGTGGGCCCCACCTTTGATGTTGGTCATCCATCATATATATGGGGGCCATCTTAGATGTGGGTCATTCATCATTATGACCTAACCTTTAATGTGCATCATTCATTATATAGGGCTCACCTTTGATGTTGATCATCCATCAAGCAGGCCCACCATCAGTGTTATTGTCTATCATGTGGGGCCCACCTACAATATCCACAGCCCATCATGTGGAGACCACCTTTGATGCGGACCATCCATCATGTAGGCCACATCTTTGAAGTGAGTTGTCCATCATACTAGCCCCCTTTGGATATGAACTTTTTATCATTATGGGCCGACCTTTGATATGAACCATCGTATGCAGGCCCACATTAATATGGGGTCATCCATCATGTGGGGCCTACCTTTTATATGGACACTCTACTATGTGAGTCCCACCTTCAACGTGGACAGTCTCCCATGTGGGGCCTCCTTTAAAGAGCCTCTTTTAACATGGGCTGTGAGAGAGAATTAGAAAAACCATAAGTTTAAAAGCTAAAAAAAGTTAATTAGATAAAGTTGCTTTCAGTACATAAGTTACTTCTGTAATTATGCTTTCCAATCGAACTTAAGTGAGAAAGAGAAAGTAACTTAATTACTGAACATTAGTTAAAAACTAACTTATTTGGTGGCATCCGAACGGGCCCTTAGGGGCCCATCTTATGTCCGGGGCACAGTTCATCCATCGAGACCGTTAACTGATGGGATCCACTGAGGATTGGGTCTGGCGCTGGCAGTGTAGGTAAAAAACAAGGGTCTAATTAAATCCAATGGATGAAATTCTCAAGGATCTAATAGCTAGAATTGTCCAATCACCCCAATTTTTGGGTTGTCACTGCCCACAAGGTGGCTCACTAGATCAACTGTTCAGTCATCCAAGATGTACAACAAGTCTACTGAGAGATCCCGGATTAGGAAGAAACAACAATTCCTACGTAGCTAGTATCGTGGAGAACCTCATTGATGGACCACAACCATTTTCTTCAAGATGATGGGTCCAAATCAGTAATGTCGACCTCTATGGGGCCGACCGTGATTTTTGCATGACATCCATTTCGTCTGTCAAGTTCACCGGCTGATGTTCACCCTGGAGCCCAAAAATCAGCCTGATCAGACACTCACGTGGAACACATATCATGAAATAGTGAACATCACAACTAAAACCTTTAAATTCAACTGAGCATACCACGAGAGTTTTCGAGTGGATTAACTTTTTCTGTCCCTTCATCCTGGCGGGCCACGTCTGACGAATGGATTGGATAGCATACACACAACCCGATTGGCCCACAAAACGTCTAGGAGATTTTATTAGTTGGGCATCTCCTCCCAATCCTTCCCCTAGGTGTGGCCCACCTGAATTTTCACATCAAGCTGATTTTTGGCTTCATGGCCTAACATCAATGGTCGTGTCTCATGGACAGGGATGGCTCTGATGCACACATCATGGTGGAACCATGGAGGTCAATACAGGACCCACAGAGGCCCATACTATCGTAATTAACTATAGCCTCCCACAGGGCCGGCAATGGGCATGTCTCATTTTGATTTGGACCCAAATCCGTAATTAGCATGATTGGACTGGGTCACACAATATTAGCTTGATCCACACCCTTCATTTAGTGGGTCGCACCCGAGAATGTCCCATCTTATCCGTAGCTTGGACACGGATAGTCAAGAAATGGAACAACCTAGAGCGGTGGTGCCGTGCGAAGTTTTTGATAATCTTTTGGGCTGGCGCGATACAGGTCGTCTTTGGGCATTTAACAGATGCCTCACGTCGGGTATGGCCTGATTTTGAAGTCTGATTGATAAACGGATCGGGCCCTTTGCAAAGTTCTCTTTTGAGACCGGACCTGAGACTGAGAACAAGCAAGCTTATGATGTGAATGGGTAAGGTCGGTTTGAAAACAAAGGCCGATGACTAAATGGGCCACCTCAGACCAGTCTTTTAGGCCCGATTGCTAAATGGGACGGACTCGCCTGGCGCTCTCATTTACCAGAACCTAGCATGTGGGTGATTAGGATCACAAGGTGGACCCCACATGTGTAGTTTTTTGGGTGGATCATGCCCAAAATTTCCCCACTCGCACAATCCTAGCCCTTTAACTCATGGCCATCAATAGATGATTAAGGAAAAACAGCAATACTCCATATTAAATAAATAAATTAAAAGACCAAATATTTGACGACTAGGATCTTGTAATCTACCAGATCTTTGGCAAAGGTCCATCCAACGTTATAACACCTCTTACCGAGCCGTTGCAACGGAATACATCTGCCTAAATAACTGCCACTCCTTACTGGGGAGTTATTTGTACTCATATCTACTTACGACCCATTATATGCAAGCACTTACAAACTATACACCTGGCATACATTAAATCAAATTAAACATGTTGTGAGGGATTCAGACTAGTACCCTTCATCTTAATTGATAGTTGAAGAGCAATGGTGCCAGCACATAGGTCAACAAGCTCTCTACGCTGAGGGGCACCAACTATCAAGTTTCTTACTGCAGTTCTAACAATATTTGCAAAAGCCAAAGTTAGAGCAAAGCGCATCTATATGTTCTCAGCTCTCTGTTGAGAAGAGGGGCTGAGCAAGTTCTCTACAAGTACTCTGCCTTCAAAGCTGAGGAGGAACGAATGATTGTCCGAGTACGGAGACCATCTGAGTGAGCAATTACTCAATCTCGGGGACAAGCTACCAAGCTGTACCGACAAAGGCAGGGCTTGGACACATCCTCTGAGGAAGATCTACAACTCAGGTGAGAAACCCAAAGTAAATGAGCTCGGCACCAAACTCTTAGCGGATCAGAATGACCACCTGCCAAAAGCGGTGCGACAAGTCCAGGTAGATCCACCAAACACAAACGAGATAGGTGTTCTGGCTCTATCTCAACCATAGATCTCTCCAGTGGTTACGGGACGAAGAGGCTCCCCCCTATCTATAACTCTCCTAACATATCTTAGGGGGACTTCTGTACATAACCTTCTCCATGTCTTATAAATAGAGTTGGGATCCACGAACTAAAGTACGTCATTTTTCACTTTCACTTTTATGTCTGATTTCTACGTAGCTTGACTTAGGCATTGAAGGATCTACAATCAGCAGTCAGCAGTCAGACACCAACACCCCCATGCTATCTTTTTCCGTTCTCTCTCGCAGGATCAACAACCCCAAAGTATAACAAACTTGCTTCATCTTAAGAAGATGAGGGTAGAAAACACCACAAGGCAAGCCTAACCCAACAAACTTACTTCGTCTTAAGAAGATAAGGGTAGAAAACACCACAAGGCAAGCCTAACCTAACGTTGTCCATTGGCCAAATCCAAGCAACAACAAAACCATCTAAATTGTGGAACCCATGGTCGCTGAGTAATGGTCCCAAAATCAGACTTGTTGGGCAACCGTAGTCTCTAATTTGTAGATACTCGTTCATTGAAATAATATCTTCCATTTTTAACCGTCAAATAAATGTACCCCAATATGAGAAATAAGGCCTCTGATTTCTCATTGTTATTTCGATTGCTGATACACAAGCATACTTGAGAACCCTCTAGACTCAGATCGGCAAAAATGGGTGTCAATGGGCTGGGCTAGGGCCTGAAAAATCAGATTTTTAATAGGGCTGGCCCAACGGCCTGGTCCAAAACAGTTCAAAATCCGGGCCAAGACCTACCCAGGCCCTGCCGGTTGACAGCCCTATATAATATGATTCGAGCAATGAAATGAATTGGCCGAGTTGGATCGAGATTCAGTTGAATTTGCGTTTGACAAAACAACGATGGGATTTGGGGCCTGTTTGATGTGACACGCCTGGAAAAGGAATTTTTTTTAAGCTAAACCTGCATTTCTATACATGTTGGCAAATGTCACCAAGGGCCCCATTGGATACCACCAAATAAGTTGCTTTTCTTGCTGATGGCAGCAGTTAAGTGTACTTATTTAAGATAAGCTAGTTTGGTTAATAAATAATGATCATTACTTATTTGCTTCAGCATTTTTATTTTGCTTTTCTACCTTTTTCACCATAGACTGAAACAGGAGGTGCTCGTCCATAGCTGCAAAACTGCTGATTTCCGTGGCAACCGCGCAGCGATGTTGACCATCCAGCTTGTTGGGCCAACTTTAATATATTTGATCTGCGCCGTTCATCTGGTTTGGATGTAAGTGGGGCTAGCATGTGAGGCAGATCTAAACCTCAAGTAGACCCCACATTAGGAAGCAACAGTGATAATGATGACATCGTTGAAACCTCCTTGGGCCAGCGTGGTGTGTTTTACTCATGCCATTCATCTGCTTTTCCAACTAATTTTGAGTGGCCCTACTAGGTAGTGGGGTCACATGTTGTGCACATGAAATCCACACTGTCCACCCTTGTTGGTCCATCAAAAAAATGAAATAGAATCCAAACTCAAATAAACTACACCTCAGGTCATTGACGCCCACCATTGGTCGGCCCTAATGATGAGTGGCCCATATCCAAGGCATGCCCTACATGATGCCCCACATTTGGGACGATCCACGTTAAAGGTGGCTCCACATGATGGGCAATGGATATTGATGGTGGGCCCACTTGATGGATGTCCAACATCAAAGGTGGGTCCTACATAAAGAACAGTCCAAATGGCCACATCCAAGGTGGGCCCCATATGATGTACTGCCCACATCAATGAACAATCCACACCAAACGTTGGCCCCAAATGATGGATGATGGATGTGCAGGGACAAAACAGACCTAATTAATGATGGTGGAAACAACACGCTTTTCTACTTTTTGGTTGATAAGTATGTTGTTAACCAAACATGCTTATTTGCTAATTAAGTAGAAATCAAGATAAGTTACAATCCAAACGGCCCCTAATGTCCCACTTGAAAAAATGGATGCTTCAAAAGAACAAACTGTATTGGCTTTCGGTGAATGGAGTAGGAAAGTCAATGAAAAACGAGTTTGCAGAGGTTGCATCCAAACGGGCCCTTGAAGCTACACCATTTATGCAACGCAAGGATTAACTAACTCTCATGCACCCGTTTATACGTGTCATGTGTTTGAAAATCTGAACCATTCATCAAACGAATAACCAACGAAAACCAACCTCGCTTAAGTTTCAAGCTTCGTAGACACATGGGTGAGCCACAAGCTTAAACTATAATCCCACGAGCAGAGGCCTACAGGAGAAAAATGCTAATAAAACTCAACTCTCAGTGGAACCAAGCACACCCAAAAAGTGCCTTCTCCATGGCACGCATCAACGTCAATCCCAGCTGTACGAATCACAAGGTCTGTTGAGGATTGACTATAAAATAACATTGATTAAACGATCCAAATCATCTAGTTGGTGGCTATTAGTTAGAGTGTTAAAAAGTAAAATGATCGGTGGTCCACAATTCAACAAGGAAATTAGATGCCCAGCTCGGATTAGGTACTACCCCACCAAGACTAGATGAACAGTATGTGGCGCATCGGTATTAGTGGAGAGCAGGTGGGGCATGTACCTTTGTCTGTGGATTTGATAGGTCTATCAGCACTCCATTAATTTTGAGGTACAGTCCGCTCTCCCCCATATTGACCTACCATGTACCTGTCCACCTCCAGCTGAGTGGGAGCTAATCTGACAAATTGAGGAGCTAATCTTACTACTAAAGTTATGTCACCATGTTCTGTGAGGCCCACCATGATGTATATTTTATATCCACACTGTCCATCCATTTGGAGAGACCATTTCAAATCATAATTCAAAGCATATATAAGGCAGATCCAAAGCTCAAGTGGACCCATCACAAAAAACAGTGAGGACATTGACATGATTTTTGAAAACTTCCTAGGCTCACCATGATTTTTACTTGAGATCCAACCTGTTTATAAATTCACACAGATATGGAGGAAGGGAAAACACAAATATCAGCTTGATCAAAACTTCTTTGGCTCTGAAGAAGTTTTCAACGGTCCCCACTGTTTTCTGTGGTGGGGTCCACTTGAGATCTGGATCTGCCTCATTCTTTGCTTCATGCCTTAGAATTATCTATCCAAATGAATGGACGGTGTGGATACAACAGATAAATCATGCGGAGGCCCAGAGTCCATGGTGACATCACCTCATAGCGAGATTCGCTACTCAACCTGTAAGTAGCTAATCCGCGTCCAGCTTCGTACTGGTGGGGGTATTACGAGCTCTTAGATGCCTATGCAAGTTTTGGTCTACGCTCCTCCACAGTGAGCCTACGGTCTAGATTGTCATAATACATGTCACATCCAGAGGGATGTGACTCCATGAGTATAAAAACAATGGTGAGGAATTGTCACAAGGGTCCACTACGAACACTTAGAATTCAACGGCCATGTTTCTAAGGTCATCTAGTCCACAAAATTTTCAGGTACGCATCATCTGCAACGTGTGGCTCACAATTTGGACGGTCTAGATCATGATGAGTGTACATCCAATACGACCAATAAGTGAGTCACTAACATTCATAAGGCTCCTGGCAATTTGGATGAGAGATTGAAGACAGGATTCACTGCCAATGGTCTGGTAAACAATCTGGGCCTTTCATCAAGTGGGTCCCACATTGCCATGCCCTCGATGAAAATCAGCCAGACCCTCGAGTAGGTAAGCCATACCCTGTCCGCGTTCGTATACTTATGGTCCCTATGATCAGCGACCGGTCTAAATATTGCAGAAGGCTATGTTCACGGTGGGACCCACTTAATGCGTGACCCAATATTACATTGAATGCCTCTCAAAAAAAAAAAAAAAAAAAAAAAGGAATGAAATGGATAGACACCACGGATCGCCAACATGAGCTACCTCCAACTCGGATGAGACTGGCCTATTTACCCCTGACTCAACTGAGTCACGACTCAACTCAAGACTGAACGAATTGGTGCAAGCTGTCCCCCCCCCTTTTTTTTTTAACCATGTTGACGTTTTCACTGTGTGCAGTAGCTGATGAATAATGGCCTACATCTTTAGTTTGTTCACTGCGTGCAGTACCTTGTGGTAGCTGTCCAGCAGTCATGGGTCCTGCATTCTTTCACAGCCCTTGTTAAGCGTTGCCGTACGGCACAGCTCAAACTACTAACCTTTCAGCCAGCATATATAACTTGCGTAGGCAGATGGGGGTGAGCCAACTTTGGCTTACTCAGGAAAACGATGGTTGAACTGCTCCATCCTGTTACTTGTGGACGCTCTTTTGTTTAAATATAACCACTGGATTTTTTTTCCTTTTATTATTATTTTTACTCGTCATGTAAATGTCAACTAATCTGATAGCTAGATTATCAAATAAGTATAATTCTTCTTTCTTCTGTGGGCCTGCATTTTATCACAACCCCTTTTACTCAATTACTTAAAATCCCAATCTTTAAAATGCCTGCATAGCTTGTCTTCTTCTTCTTTTTTTTCATTTTTTAACACAAGCACTCATGCATACAAATTTAGCTATGTCAAAAGTACGCTGAAAAATAGCCAAATCAAGATTGAATCATCAAGATGGGATAAAAGAAAGATTGTAAATATTGTTTGGTTGCGATGATACATATGATAGTACTAATCTAAGGCATTGGATCAAATGGAGATCAAATTTTATCATAAAATGTTTTTTTTAATATTTAGATAAATATTTTAACATATTATGATAAATTAATTAGATGAAGATGAAATCCATTCGATCCTCGACGTAGACACGTATATGTCATAATTTGAGCACTGAAATATGTGTGCATGCATGGATTAAATCAAATGTGCCAAATTAAGTGCAATTGGATCAACGGATCAAAATAAATTATTAGGTATTGGGATGCATTGTTTTTAGTCCACTTGTTTGTCATGGTGTGATGTCATTCCCTTGAGAAGAACTGTAGTATCAAAGTCTCACACTTGATCTACTTGTTTGGAGGTGTAGATTGAATTTTTTTTAATTGTGAGAGAGCATGATAGTTCAATACACTCCATTACTACTATAACTTATGAGATATCCGAGTTAGTCTCTAATCGAAATTTTCTCTATGATAAAGGTTTATAGATGTAGCAATAGGACTTTTGTTTGAAATACTTCTCTTTTAATGAAATATCTTTTTTCTCCTGAAAACTTTAGCTCACCAAATTTAAAAATCTCTTAATGTGTGTGAATAATATCCCTTTCTTCACCGTCAAGAATCAATAATTCTGGCAAGGCTTTCATTTGTCTCTCTGTGTATTTTCATTCAGCTAAGAAAATGATCATGGTTACGAGTAAAACATTATTCTATTCTAAAAAAATTTAAATGTTTCTACTAATACACAATTCCTTTTCTTTTCCTTTTTTTTCTTTTTAAGATAACCACACATATGATGGGTCAAAGGTTAACCTATCATGCATAAATACATGATTTATAAGGAAACAATTGAAAATTAAAATACTAGAGGCATACACATGCATTGTAGCATACAACCAGTTGTAGATGATCGGTCCTCTTATTTAATTGCATTTAGCATCATAAGATGCATGGTTGGATCAAGTGTGCCGTACAGGCTGACCCGAGCCCAGCTTATTTACTTAATTGAGCCATATCTTCTTCTTCTTCTTCTTTTTATGAAAAAACAATTATTAAATCCCCCACCCAACTTTTAAGCAGCACATGGGTAGGCACCCTGTAGGACTTACCTGTCAATGTCTTACCACATGGACCTGCTTTGTGCAAGGTCTAGTCCAAACCGATTCAACCACTGATCGAACAACTGGGTCAACCCATGACCAAGGTTTAAAGTGTCGTCTGAAGCCAGTATGTACTACTCCATATGAACCGGTTTTGTCTTCGTGAACTGTATCAGCCCAATACAGGCCCGAACAACCCAATTTCAGCGGTGACCAATACATAAGATTCCCAAACCAATTTTCAAACCTTGCCCGCATTGAGTTATAATCAAACTAATTAGAGTAGAGAAATGATCTATTGCTCTCAGAGCACTATAAGTTCTAACGCCCCTTGCTATATATGGTTTGGACATTTTGACAATCCAACCCATTGATTTAGACTGTTCATTAGGCCCAAATTGCATTTCATGAATAAAATGCAAACATCAGTTAATATGGATGGTCAAGATCATTTGTGCAGTAATAGGCCCTGTCAACAATGTGATGAATCTATTTGATATGATCATATCACGGTTTGCCTATGATTCTAGAGCATTAGTTTTATTAAGGCAATCCTAACCATCCCATCCATGGCTTGGAAAAAGGATGGTTTGAATAGAATAAGACCAAATCAAGGGTGGATCCGATCATCTCATCAGTTTAATTCATTTTTCATGGTGATTGACAGCTATTAGATGGACCAACTAGAAGCACCATAACTTATGGTGCACCCAAAGGATCAGAGAATTTCTCACTTGGCCAATATAAAATATAAAGAGACATGCTCTAGTGTGTCCATCTTATTAGTTGAGTAGGTAGGGATAACATCATGTGTGTAAGTGATCCAAGGTTCAATCCCTGACTATCTTACTTCATAAAAAGGCTTAAGTTTTATAACCTAACTCATTTAAGAGTTGAACCCCGATTATTATACGCGCATTTCAATCACAATCCATATGGCCCAGGCCGGTCTGATCTGTCGGTGCATTTCCTGCTCTCCCGGTTGCATGGGAAATCTAATACCAAAATTTGAGAAGGAAAATGAAATTTCTAAAGACGAACGATCTGATACAGCGGCTGCGTCATGAGTTATAATAAAGATTTTTTTCTTTCTTGCCCACCAAAGTGTCACATGTAGAACATACTGCTCCTACAAAAGGTGGGCCACACCATGATAATCACCTGGCATGAAACATCATGGTGCTGCTTACTTTTGCACGGATAGGATATTCTGGATGCGTATTGGAACTTCCTGCAGACGGAAAGCTATGTGGGGCCACCGTGATGTTTTAGAAAAATCCAAACCGTCCGTCCTTTTTTCCGGATCATTTTAGGACTTTGGGCTAAAAAAAAGGAGGCATATCCAAAACTCAAGTGAGCCACACGACAGGAAAGAGTGGGCAAGGAAATGCCTACTGTTCAAACCTTCCTACGATCCACCGTTATGTACATGCCATCTCGTTTATACAGTCATCCCTTCTGGGATGAATTGAAAGCACAAAAATATTAGCAAGCTTGATCCAAAACTTACATGGCCTCACTAATTTTCCAACGGTGGACATTCAATCCTCACTGGTGGCCCACTTAGCTTCCTGTTGCAGTAAGTTCCCTTGAAAGGCTTTCGCAGTCAAATATTCTAGGTATGGGACACATTAGAAGTAAAATAATGAATGTATCATGACTTATGATACATCCCTCTATATCTGATGGTTCCTCATTTAAGAAAAAAGAAAAAGAAAAAGAAAAAGAAAATCAAAATCAAATTAGAATCTAAATTTAATACAACATTACTAGGATGGACTGGAGGGCATACTTCGCACCATACACATAGGCACCGGCAGGCACTGTACATCCCTGATTACATACATGCGCCCCTATCAAAAACATGCATATGTAATGGAAGGGTTAGTCGCGGACGATATCTAATCGTTTGAAAACTTTTCGGCAAACGTGAGGTGATTCCCAGAACACGTGACAAGCGGGCCAACTTGTGAAGGATCCAGACCGATCATCAGGTAGTAGCCACTGTCAACATGTTCGGGCCCAGAAATCAAGATCTTTCAATCACCAGGTGGGCCACACATCCGTTATATATTTCTAACTGTCCATTTTTCCCTTGCAAGCGTGGTCCAGATGAAGAGTGGACTGGCCTGACTTTGGGCCAGGGCATGTTCTGTGGCACCCACCCGATGAACGACCTGGATGCCTCACATGTGTGCCACATAGGCACGTTTACTGCGAATCACCACGGCCATCTAGACAATATGCGTTACACACCAGAGACAGTAGTCAGGCATAAGAGGAAAAAAAAGAAGAAGGAAGAATTCTGAGGGCGAAGATGGATCAGCACATCTCAACCGTCTGTACTTCTGGGCCCTCCATTATACTGTCTAAGGAGGGTTTCCAACTTTCAGCTCTGCCTCTCCTTCTCTCAACCTCCACCAAAGCATCCTCCAACTTCTTCCTTCCTCCTTTCTCCCTCAGCTCAAGTAGCAGCCATCCCAGCTCCTCTTTGCTCACCAATATCTTAACCGTGTGACCTCCTTCCTTTGTTGCTGCTGCTGCTGCTGTAGCTGTTGCTGTGGTTGTCTTTGTTTCTTTTCTCCTTCATTGTGGTCACCGGTCCAAGACTCTAAGCAGTTGCCCATTATTTCCCAGCTTTAAAAGGCCACCTTTCTCAGAAAACCTCTCTTTAGATACGAAATCGAGTTGCCCAAAACCCGGCTTTGGGGTTGGATTTGTTTTCAGGGATGTAGAAAACCGCCTCCAGAAATGAGTGGTTTTTCTTCCTGGAATTTCCTCCTGGGTTGAAGAGAGGTGGGTATTATTTAAAGGATGAGGACTGATAAGTCCTCGACTTGTAAATGGGTTTTGAGGACTGAAAATTAGGTACTTTGTCTGTGATCAATATCGCTGGCCTGTTAGTAACTCAATCACGACTTCTATCTTTTAACTACGTATGGACGGTTAATAAGATTAATATATATATATATATATATATATATATATATATATATATATATATATATATATATATATATATATAGAAGTGGTCCAATCAACTGAAAAGAAAATCCCTAGATCTGTGAGGCACAGTCGATCAACAGACCAATGGTCCGGATTACTGAGCCATGGGCCCCAGATGTAAGAACAAACCCGAGTATAGTGTGGAAATCCTCGAGTGGGTCCAGAGGATTTGAGAATAATCGTTTATTCGCAGGGTGATTTGCTCAAGATTCATTTTTTGAAAGTTACGCTGACTGGCCTTTTCGGTTTTGGTTGCTTCTCTCGACCTTTTCTCTTCATTTCTTCTCTTTTTTCTTAATTTTTAAAGATTTCTTGGATTTTGTGTGACTAAGGAGTGATTTGAGGGAGGAAAGAGACATGATTAGGTCCTTATCTTTCATATAATTTGAAAAGGACGTTTACCTTATTTGTCTCCTCTCCCCTAGCCATCGATCGTAGGCACGTTACTACAAACAGCTCTTGCGACGTTAGACACCCTCCCTAAGTAACGGATATTATTTTCAAATAAGAGACGGACATTTGATAGAATGCGGGGTCCACGCGCACAGCTATCAATGTGTAGACTGAGTCCGGATCTTCTGAGCCTTTTTATTGGTACACGTCATTACATAGGCTTGCAACTTGGTCACACCTCAATGCAACCTGATCACATTGACATCATGCAGTGCAGTGTGATGTGGACTAATGAAAAGCCTCTAAACAGGGTTTTCATTGCTTGGCAGCCAACAGAGGATCCGGATTCGTGTGGACTGGTGCCATCAGTTAGATGGCACATGTATGATTGATGCAGGCATGTATTAAGGAGCGCACACTGAACATGGCGGGTAGTCCTCTCATGAGCCAGACATGTGCGTTGAATTTTGACACTTAGACTTTGATTCCGCCTTGCATTTTCCTCCTGCAAGTGTGATGTCCGATCAGCAGGCCGACATTTTGTTTTCTGGTGCGGGTCCAATGGGTAAGGTCTGGGCCAAGCTCGGCCCAACACTTAAGCCCCAAGCCTGAGCCTCAAAACTTGTTGATCAAATCCCTATTTCCCACCTTGAATGTTACTGATTTATCAGTTGATCAAGTGGGCCACACATACACAAAGATACACATTTCAGAGGAATGAAACTAACGGTCTACAACACATGCATATAAAGCAGGGCCAGATTAAAATGACATGAGCCCAAACCTGACCCAGTCTATGGGCTAACCAGCACATCCAAGCCTGGCCAAAAGGGGGTTGGGCAGACTACCCGACCCATTGCCACCCTTAAATTTTTGGTACAGGGCATGTCCAGCATACCCTAACTGATGAATGGCCTGCATCCCTGACACGTGTCCCACCCAGTGGGGAAAAGGAGGCCTCAAATGGGACCGGTATGATATTTGGGGACTGAAGGTACCGTCGACGCTCTACAATGTCATGTATGGGAGATGTATCGGTGATGCAAGCGATACTTCCCCGGTACAGAGAGCATTCCCATAAGTCGGAACGGTTGTGCAATATCAGTGAATGAAAATGCGTCTGATATTTTGGACCTCATAATGCAATAATGACGTTTTATGAGTGTAAGCATGACGAGGAGCTAATTGCAATAAAAAAAATGCAAGTCTAAAGAGCATTCTCTAAGGAGAAAATATCAAAAGAGATGATGAAGATCCTCTCTATTAAATTGATTTTTCGGTCCCTTTCACCGAACGGCAGGGAGAGCGATGTTCCCGCATTTATATCACAAATGCAGGTTGGGGGTTGGCTGTTTTCTCAAACGGATAGGCTTTTGACCATTCGATTCCAAGAGGCTTACTAACGTCTCGCAGCAGCCCAATCTTCTGAGCCTTCATCCAATTGGCCCCCACCAAGAGTAGGCCAATGAATTATCATAATCATCTGGGAGGCCGGACTTTTGCATGTTGAATGTGGACCTTACGTTCTGGGGAATCCACTTTCATGCCATTATTAGACAATTGGATTGCTTGATTGATGGGACGTGGCCTATCCATGATAAGACGAATGACGGAAGAGGATTGCCTGGTGACCAGTAGGGATTTGATTGGGCCACGTGCAGACAGAGATGGCCCACCAGGTATATACCTGGTGATTTGGTCACCGGGGCAATCCGCTTCCCATAACGATGGCCCATATAACCAGAATACTTACAACGTTCGATGATGATACGCCTTAGGTGCTAAGCATTTTTATTAGAACCGGGCATCAGAAGACGTGCCTTCGATCAGGATTTCTATTAGAACCAGGCATCCTCGCATTTCCGGTGGCCGGTGTTTCCACCATTCGATTGCGTCTTTAGTTGATCTAAACCGTTCATGTTCCCATTATTACCACATAGAAGCTATGGTCTTATACTTTCTTCTTTTTTCTTTTTTTTCTTTTTTTTTTTTTTTTCTAAACACAAGCACTCGTGCTTCGTTGATGATACTGACCTTTGACTCCGTCAATTGAATATGAGCCATTCAATGTTCATCTTCCTACCCAATCATCCGCTCAACAAATGTTTCTTACGATGGCCAAGGTATCACAGAATCCAGAAAATGAGCTGTGTTCATGATTTAAGATGCACTCAGAGGGTGAAAACCGGACACCATACAGAACTGTGTTGCAGGGGCAACGTAACATAACAATGCCGATTCCAGATGATTTCTCGCAATCCCCAGGACAAATGCCATAATCCATTGGGCCGGGGCTCACTTTAACAGGTAGGCCCACCTTCCATTGACAATAACCATTCATCTGTTGGGCTCCACCATGGATGAAACGTTCCCCATAACTTTCATCTATCAGACGACCCTAACCATAGGATTGGTAACCTGCAAATAGTCGTCCTAATTCCTGACGGAAGTGACGTCACAAGAGTGATTCATAATGGGCTAATGAGATTAACGGTGCAGATCACAGAAAGGAGACGTCATCAGTACAGCCTCTCACCAAATAAAAGACGACAACAAGTTAGGTTGAGCGTTGCATTTTTCAACCTGCATTTCTGGCTTTATGAAGGCTAGACGGGGGCATTTTGCTACTTTTAGATCTACCCAAGATTTAAAAGGACAAAAATACCTAACCTGACCTAAAAAAAAAAGTCCCTTTTTTTTTTTTTTTTTTGAAAGATTTGCTACTTCATGTTTCCATCAAGATTGATTTCGTTTGCATGCTAGCTCTCTTAAAGGGGTGAAAAGCTCATACTTCGACACACGTACATACATGTAGAATTTCAATTTGGATGGTTTGATACACAGCCGCTCAGGAATCATACACGTGACATAACTGCAATCAAGTGTCCAAATTTTGAGGCCCACCGTAGATTATCTTTCACATTTTTTAATAGACTGAAAGATCATAATCTCTTACAAATAAACTCTTAAAACCAGACCATTAACTATTTTTCATTTCTACTGTCTATTTAAATGCCCACTAATCAGCCATTTATAAAACAAAACCAGTTTGATTTTCAGTTTACAAGCCATCTAGGTAGGGACCCACTGCTTGGACAGGTTTCACATAAATTACCTCCACGGCGCGTGCAATTTCTTAGTGCCTGTGTGTCAACCATAAACCCACGCCAGAGCAATGACGTTTTCCTCCTGCTACTAGGGCCTGTTTGGAACGTGGGAGATTCCCAACCTACTCAGATTTTTCATGTGGAAAAGTTGGCCGAAGCACACGATTTACAAAGGATGTATCTTCCCAGTTGGTTTTCTTTCAGCAGATAGAGCGAATCCTATTCCATTCCATTGTCCCACATGGAAACAGCCCCTAGAGCAAGCTCCGCGGCTGCCTAACAGTGAGGTGTGGTGGGCACAGGTACATGAACCAGGGGAAGAAAAAATTATTGACACGTATGGTATAATACATCAGGCCGATGTCGCAAACCAAGCAAGATTTTCATGAAATATGAGATGACACCAAAAAAGAACAAACAAGCAAACAAACAGCAGGTAAGGACTAGTGCCAACATCTAGCAAGCACCGCAAGGACAATAGTTTTCAGGCATTTACACTATCAAAAACACAAGAAATGCAGAAAACCTTGGAAAGGCAGAAGTCTTTTAAGCATTGCATATTTCATTATCACGTAAAGGAGGTAATCCAAACCCTATATGCTATTATCAATACCAATCTCTAACAACCATGGCTAAGGCAGTCAATAGGCCAAGCTGGCCTGTTGGGTTCCTGACGTCAGCCCACCACGGGGAAGGAATGAGGATTTAACTTTTTATGCATGTAAAAAATGGTTTAGGCATGATTTTTTGGGGCACAAAATAATAAATGGGCTGGGACTAGGTTTGTATTTAGCACTATCAACTATTTGAGGCCAGCCCACGCCCAAATTGGGCCCATTCATCACTACCATGCCCTGGGGTTTGCCTGAATTTTAGGGCCATAGCCAGGTCCAGGTGTGAGCTGATCTCAACCCAACACAATCCCAGCCAAAAGCATTGTTGTAATCAGGCAGTATCGATATCGCGTTACGTTCGCACCCTTGGGATAAAGATACATATCGCGTATTGGTTGGGAAATATCGGTTGTATCGCGGAATGTATCGCACTTTTTGGGAAACATTGAGAAATTGATTGAATTTTTCAATGAAACTTCAAGGATTGTTAAAATGGACCTCAATACACACATTTAAATTATAATATGTAAAATTAAAAAAAAAAGTCTACATAATGGAGTTCCTTTGTAAAAGGATCTTAAGTTATGTGCTATCTGACTAAACTGATGCAACCATTGTATAAATTGATTCCACAATATATACAAGTGTAACAAGACATTAATGTAAACACAACCAATAAAATCAGCAAAAAAAACCACACTTAGGAGTGGATTTACAGTAATCGGCAAAAAAAAAAAAAAAAAAATTTAAATATGGTTTAATTAAATATTAATTTAAAAAATAATTAATTATTGTTGTTTTTGGGGGGGGGGGGGGGATGACGCAAATCGATAGATCAGCCCGCCTACGCCCTTACAATGTTGATTCGGATCCATCATTACTCTCCATTTGAGAGGAATTGGGAAATTTCGAAGTTCCCCCAAATCGAGCCACATACACGAATCATGAAATTGGATTGTATGTGATGTATTATTACTTACATAATAATTTTTATTTTGACTTATAAGTGGATTCACAACTATTCCAAAAGAAATTTTCGAAAAAAATTCATAATTAAATATTTTTTAATTAATTAGTAATTAAAAAATTAATTAAATATTCTCGATTTTGGGGGAAAATGTTGTCAATCAATAGATCAGCCCTCTTACATCCTTAAAATGCTGTTTTTAATCCAACATTGAAAGTAATTTAGGAAGAATTGAGAAATTTCAAAATTCCTTCAATTTCCTCCAAATCGGGCCACATATACTTAAGTCATGAAATTGGAATATATATGATGTATAATTACTTACATAATAATTTTTATTCTGACTTACAAGTGGATATACAACTGTTACAAAAAAAAAATTCAAAAAAAATTCATAATTAAGTATTTTTTAATTAATTAGTAATTAAAAAATTAATTAAATATTATCGATTTTGGAGGAAAATGCTATCAATCAATAGATCAGCCCTCTTACATCATTATAATGTTGTTTTTTATCCAATATTGCAATGTAATTTAAGAGAAATTGAAAATTTTCAAATTTCCCCCAAATTGGCCCCCATATCTCAAATCTCCAAATATTTAGTTGAAATGCTTGATTTTTCGTACAAAACATGAAGAGTCAAGTATTTTAATAAACGGAAAGAAAACGAGATTGGAATAAAAAATACTTACCGAGTTCAATATTGGGTCACCTTTGGATTTGCTTCGAAAGCAACGGTTTCCTTTAAGATTTTTGCAATGGAAGCTCCGTAATCTTCCCAAAATCAAGTTAGTTAGGAGAAAATTGAGAAAAAGTAGGCCTTCCCCAAATTTTTTCTCCAAAAAAACCAAGTTTTGAAAGGTTCCTGCACGTCTGATTGATACCTGGACGATATCGTCCAAATATCGACGATATTTGGAGCCCACTGTGTAAAAAACAGCTATATTTTGACAATATATCATGCGATATCGATACATCGTGCGATCTTATCGCCAATTTTTTTGTTACTACTGGGCCAATATTTATCACCGCTGACCGATATCGATAATATCGGCCGATATATTGGCCGATATTATCGATACTGCAATCACTGGTTGTAATGTCAATGCTGGGGTGTAGGGCTGCAGCTTGCTTTCTGGTCAACCCCAACCTGATTGACCCATCGGGTTGTCAAGGTCCTCAGATTGGGTTTAGGTTGGAAAACACCAGCCCAGTTCGGGTTGAGCAAATTTGGGTTGGGTTGGAATTTGGGTCCTGGTCGAGTTGCAGGTTGGGTCCTCTTCAACTTGGGTTGGGATTCGGTTGACCCTATAACTGACCCAACCTGCCCAAGTTGCACCCCAGAGACAACCTGTACTACAAAACTTTGCAATAGCTCCAGCCAAAATCATCAATTGCTGAGCACAAAAGAGTTGGTAGAGTTAAGTGTAGTATCAGGTTTATGCAACTTTGCAAAACTTTGTGCAAAGAAATAAGATGTAAGGATTACAGTGATGGAGAGTACAATATCATTACCTAATATATATACACGGATAATAACTAGATGACGTCCCCTAGTGCAGCATGGGCACATGTTGAGCGCAGGTCAGGACAAAACCCCATTTGAGTAGGGTTTGGATAGGGATAGGGATTAAGAATATAAATGATACTGAATATAGTACCATAGCCTACAGTTATATAAAAGATACTGAATTAAGTTTGGACTTAGCCTGCAGTTAGTTATATAAAAGATACCAGATACACTAAAATAGCCTAGAGTTATAAAATATGTACCTCTATTAATATTATATACTACAGCATACCATATTATCCACTATTATTAACAATAGAAGGTGATATCATGTGAGGGACACATCGCAACCAGTGTCTTCAAATGGTCCTTGCATGTTGCAACCCACACTTAGATTTTCGTGATTTCTAAGACGGGAGCCCAGGATACAAGGACCAGATAATTCTGAGACACAATCACATGGAATCATTTCTCCTGTCAATTACTGCAGTTGCAAATAGCAAGTACAGTACATGACATATTACACTAATATTATTGTTGTTGTTGTTACAATATAACAGACATAAAGATTCCTAATTATTCTACAAATGATTTATTTAGTTTCAGTTTATTGTTCTTATATAAAATTCAAAATTTGAAAGAAACACAAAAAAAAACATGAAATACCAGTTTGTTTAGGATCATAAATTGGTTCTGCCAGAAACCTTATCATATGAGTCTTCCAAACAAGCATGAGCCAACCATTTCACACTAGTCTTTCAAACAAATATGACCTAGGAGGACAGTTGGATGGCATATAAACATCATGGTGCGCCCCATGAAGGTTTCAACAGTGGGCGTTTCCATCTGCACTGTTTTGTGGACCACTTGAGTTATGGATCTCCCTCATGTTTGGGTTCATGTCCTAAAATGAGATGGCAAAATGGTTAGATGGAGTGGATATAACACAAACACTACAGTGGGCCCCATGTAGAGCTTGCTGTTATAGGGGATTCTTGTAGCCCCAGGTTACAGGCAAGGCGCATCCTATTTCTTCCATTTTCACTGTTTTGTTTGAGCTGATATGGGTTGCTACAATGTCGAAGTAGTGGTAGAACTGAATAACTATGTCCAACATAGTCGGGGTATTAAATTCTCTGAACTAACACATATATACCTATGTACATATACAAGCATGAATGCTTACATGTAGGTGTATGTCTGTGTATATCCATGTGTGTGCGTCTGTGTACATTCGTCTGCGTGTTTGAAGGAACACCTCGAGATGCAGCATCAGGCCAGCTCTACCAGTGTAATGTGCACCATCTCAGTCATATATAAGATTCCTGTGAGATTAATAAATCACTCTTTTATAAATCACCTGTATTTCCATTTGCATCGCTGATAAAATCACTATAGGCCACCAAATTTCTGAGTAAAGGAAATGTCACTGGCTTGCAAGTAGCAACTACAATCAGTCTGAAAGCTCTGCTGTTGAGAGCAGTAACAGCAGAGCCTTGGCTTGTACATCCATTAGCGTTACAGCAGTGAAATAGGAAAAAGCACACACGTTTTATAGATTTAGCATAATAACATCATTGGATGAAATACCAGAACTCAAAATAGTGAATCTACTAAGTCAAATCCTAGTTATGCTTTAGTCTACTATTACACAAGTATTCTAATTGTCTTCAAGCCCCCATATGATCTAAGAAACAGTGACAGCAAGTACATTCAAAGTATTTATAGGACTTTAAGAAAAGATCCTGAAAATACTTACTCTGTCCGTTGGCGCTTCTTGGCAAGGTTTTCAAAGATCTGCTGTACATCTGCAGATGTAACTGGCTTCGATGAGTCAAAGGACTCCTGCATGGACCAAATGCCAGTGAAAAAACAATCTGATGTGCCTAATGCAATTGGAAAGGACGTAATCAAGCAGGCAACCAGAAAAACACAACAGTGCACGGAAATCTCATGAATTCATGAAAAGCATTGCGCATCAACATGATTGTATTTGCTAGAAATATTAGATAGTGATAGGAAATCAGCATTGAACAATCTCTACAGAGAAGATTTGCAAAAGATAAAGAAAAGAAAAGAAAAAAGCTCTAAACACATACTTCCACTCTTCAAGAGAACAAAGGACCATATTCCTCTCAAATCATAGTCCAAGAGGACTAAGGCTTCCTATTGGTGGGAAGCAAGGCACCACTCTGAAAAGTGTTGGGATCCAAAGTGTACCCTATTTCAGTAGTGAGCGGGGCTATGGACCTCTCAGACTACCATTTGAGAGGACTGCTAAACCAGGCTCTTCTATTTCTCAATATAAACCCTACATGATAAAAGTTGGATCATTTGGCATCCTCTCCCTCTACTCATCCCCACAATTCCCCCTAGGTTCATTGCTTGCAGATTCCACGTTTTACATTGTCAGGTTGTGAAAGTTGCCTTTGCTCATTGCTATCTTGAAAGATATATGAAAAAGATACATCATGCTGCTATTTTGAAAAAAAGCAAAAGAGGAATTTTATTGCTGAAATGTTGGTAAAATACCTTTATCTATTCACATCTTTTGTAGATTTTCATTGGAGTATAGATTAGACGCTGCAAAAGAATGGTAGGCTTGGCTTGCAGTCAACGGTCAAGCCTATCTCAACATTGGGCTAGGCTAAGCCCCCGGGTATAATATCTAACATCAGACCAATGTGAACCCTGCAGATTCAACACCCTCACACTCACAAGCATCCTAAGCTACTAATATAAGGCCTACCCCAATAAAACCCTCACAAATAGCACCAGGTCTAAAAATTTCAAAAAGATGTGAGTGCATTAACTGTAATCTGAAGAAATATCATCACTGACTTCAAATTCTTGTGATCTAAAACTCAGCAAACTCTCAACACCAATTAAATGGAAGACCTAAAAATGACACTTCCCTTTTCTCACTAACTGTGCATTTGGTTGCACCTAATCATGAAATTTCATGATGCTTGATGCAACCAAATGCACTCTAAACCATAAACCTATAAAAAAATTTTTTAAAAAAAAAAAAAAAAGAAATTTCAGATGGAAGAAAATTAAATTTGTGGCCCTCCCTTATAGTAGCCCCCTTAAAATAAGAATTCAGAATTACAGACAGAATCACATAAAAAAACAGGAAATTCAGAACATAGAACCCATACCATGAAGGACTGGAGCTCATTCTTCATGTCAGCAATGCCATTCAGAATCTCAATCTTTTGGACATGACCAAGTTTGTTGAGAAAATTTAACTCCACTCCTTCCTGTTGCTCCAATTTCTCCTTCCTCTTCTCCTTTGCCACCTTTTCATATTCCTCAATTGAGTCCTCCTCGTCAATTAGATAGCCAATGCCCTTTTGGACATAGAATTCTGTGCAAGCATTACACCTACAAAGAAGATTTCTCCATTTCTTAGAAAGAAACATGGGTTTTTTCTTCTCTGAAACAAATGAGGCTTGACGTGGATCCACTCCAAGTATACAGTTGGGATTTGAAATGCTATTGTGGACTGCATCCTGCTTTAAACCCACATTTTTCTCCAAATTCTCTCCAAGCAGAGGATCCTTCTCAGTTGGCACAGTTTCAGAGTCAGCAAGGATTGTTACAGAATCCGCATTTGGATTCTTAGAAGAACAGACACCATTCTCATCATTCACAGAGGAGGCACATGCTGATGGCCCGTTTTCCACCGTATTTTCTTCTCCACTACAGATTAATGGGGCATCACTTTGCCGAGCAGGTGCCCAAATGGTTGGAGGATACAACATCAAGAAAGAACAAATAAGTGCACACTCCTGACAGATGAAATCCTCGTATAAAGGTTCCCCTTCCTCATCTCTCGGTATCTGCAGTAAAGCCAAGTGATCAGCATATAACAGTAACCATATTCTGTAGTATTGTTATTAAAAGAACAGAAACTTTCAGTGTAGAAAATATGTCAGGGGGCCATGCGATGTGATGAACCAGGCCACACCCATCAACCATATGCCATCATATCATTATTCAAACAACATAAACTTCAGTGTAGAAATCTGTTCAGAAACATCACTAAAATTCTGTAATAATAAAAAATTATTCTGATAGTTGATTTGCCTTCGTAAAGGAAATTGAACAACAGCCAACTTGTAACTACCCAAATAATACCAAGTAATTTGATCATTTTTAAATGAAACAACAACACTATGTGATGAGTTCAGGCCACCTGTCAAACAGGTATATACAAGGAGGTCTGATTGAAGATCCAAGCCCAAGATGGCATCCAACTGGATTGAATAGCCCACAAATCCAATCAGATGGTTCTAATGCAAGAACTGATTGGACTCTGGGGCCCACAAGTCCAATTGGATGGTTTCTAGAGTTCCCATACAAACCATATACGTAAAAATAGGAGATTTTTACAAATCTTACAGCCTGTAGGCCATTCGTTGTATATACAAAGCTATTTTACTAGGATTTGGTCTCTTATAACTGTTTCTTTATTTAGTTCTCTTACCCTTCCTTTTATTACCACTTAAATAAGGCTGGTTTGAGTTAAATTAGGGAATAGATTGCATTGTGTTGAGGCTTACAAATAGCCTACAAGGGTCATGCATATGAACCATTCTCTGTATTGATTAATGCAATAAAGATATGAGGTATTTCTAGTTTTTAGAACTAGAAAGCTGTTTCATTTGTATCCAGAGTCCATTATTTAGGGCTTTAATTATCATTTGATTCATTTTATAACATACAACAGGAGTGATTCACTCTCAAAGTGGCATTTACGCTTCTTTCAATTACATTACTATGGGACCACTCTACAAACAACAAGAGATCCAACAATGTCCATCTACTTGAATTGGCATTTACACCTCTTTCAATTACATGCAGTTATTCTATAAACAACACCATGTGATATGGGACCACTCTACAAACAACAAGAGATCAAAGAATGTCTTTCTCCCAAAAGACTCGTAGACCTGCAACCTACATATTGAAAAACTCAAAAGTAATCAACGAGAAGTAATATAAATCAGCCAACCTCTTCAGTAGACTCAAAACCAAGATGGTTCTCATGGAACCAGTCCTCACAGAGACAACATTGAATCATCTCCACCTGTTCTTCAGCATCTGGATCAGGATAAGGGCGACCACATGTGCAATAGGAACCTTTGAAATTCTGGTTATATGAGTTCTCTAAATTTTCTGGGTCTTTGTTTGCAAAGAGCTTGCAGAAGAACTCCCCAAACTTTGCATTCCCACAGTCACACCTGAACTTTCTCTTGGTCCACAACTCCACAATCTTAACCAAGTAGCAACAAGCAACATCACTATTTATTGTAAGTACATTTGCAATAATAATATAGTATATTCCTTGGGAAAAAGCATGCAAAGCCATAAAACAGGATAAAGTGTTGGTCTGTATGTAAGAATCGTAAAATAAAAGGATGGTAGCAGTCATCCAACAAGAGCAGTTTGGAACTTCACAAGCTTCATTTGCTAGGGATCCTTCCATTTGCGCACAATAACAAAAATGCCTAGTCTACTATAATTTTCACCATGCACTAAGAAATACGAAAATAAGCAATGGCATTACCTCCAATGATAATAGAAACCATAAGAGAAAAATTAGGCATGTTATCATCACAGGTAGTAGGGATAAGAGTGCAAATACCTGTTTTTATATCTTATACTTCAATCTAATCCGTGGGAGAGCATTCACAAATATAAAACTTCAAAAGAAGCATGAGCTCTCCCAATCAATCAAAGATAAATAAAAATCTTAATGGGACTAACCATGAAAGCTTAATGTTACCCAAACTAAGAGGGAGATGGGTGGTGAAGAGTCAGATCTCTGAGAAAGCAAAGGCAAAAGAAATATGAATCAGGGTAGCTTGGGTGGAAAAGGAGAAGGGTCAAAATGGTGAGGGTGGGGTCAGGGTCAGCAGCTGTCAGAGAAATGTGATGTCAATTGAATCCAAGTTGCTAATTTAACAAAGGTTTTCAGATGTTGTGATTCAAGCCAAAAGATAGAGACCTTTAAAAGAGTAAACTTTTGGTAGTGCAGCTAGAGGCTGAAGGGGTTCACAAGTTTAAATGGTTGTTTGGTCACAGGGCTAGCAAGTTACCCTCTATTTGCCTTGACTGTGCATTGGAAAACCAACAAAACATTTGTGGTATGCGGCAGTGGAAAATGGAAATAGTTGAAACTCAAAAGAAGGCTTTCAGCATAGAAAGTAGGTAATCAATCCTTTGGGGTCGAACCCTTTGAATAAAATCAGAACTGACTCATATGCCAATTTACATTTTGCCTTTATTCCAATGTCTGACTGATGTGCTCAACAAGTTGGAGGATCTAGAGAGACTTTCTTTAGGAAGGAATGAAAGAAAGGCGCAACACGTTGCAGAATGGGAAGAGGCATGTAGGTCACAAGAGCACAGGTAAAATCGCTATGTCATGAAGCTTGCTTTGTTAGGGAAATGGCTTTGGAGATTTTGTGTGGAGGCTAGAATTTTGTGGAAGCAAGTGCGTGTGAGTACGACATTCAAGAAGGGGGTGGTTTTATAAAGCTTCATCCCAATATAGGGTATTGGAATTATGGAAAGTCACATTTAGAGTGGAAAAGCACTTCATTTGAAAGGCTTGTCCTTTGTATTGGAGATGATCTGTGAATGCAATTTTGGGAGGACATATGGTGTGGCAATAAACATATCAATCAAATCTTTGATCATCTGCATGGGGTGGTTCTCAAGAAAGGCATGATAGTATCTCAATGTCTCACTCTTTAAAGTGTCCAGTAGCATCCACACCGATATTCAAAACAAACCTCAATAAAGATGAAACTGAAGTTCCCTAAGGGCGTGTATGGTTTTCTAATTAAAACGGTAATGCAAACTAAATGAGCCATCATTATCATTTCAAAGTGTTAGTTTAATCAAGAATTACAGCTCGTAAAACGAGAGTCAAATACACTTGTAAAGGAAATTGTAATCATTATATTTTTACATTATAAAACTATCATTTTTTATAGTGATTTCTGGGTGAAACAAACAATGGTAGCAAACTCATCATTCCAGTCAAACGTAGGTGATGTCACCACACAATTACAAGAGTAAGTAATCATTACCCATTTACAACCATTTCCCATTGTAATTGGAAAACAAAACACCCCCTTAAATCCACTAGGGCGGGTAAATAGGGTGAAGCCAACATTAGGGGAGAGAGATAAAGGGAGTTGGGTTTGGGAGAGGTCAGCAACTTTTTTGTGGTGGAAGGCAAATACGAGAAAGACACAAAAATTGGAGAGAGCAAAGATGAATACAAAATAGAGATGGAGAGAATGGGGAGCAATAATGAAATATTGGGAAACAATCAACAGATGTTAAAGAGGCAATTAGGATTGGAGAAACATGAGGACACGATATGGATCATCATCACCATCTAAGTCTTATCCCAACTAATTGGGGTCCACTACCCATTCCGCCATTCCACTGTACGATTGAGAAACCAATAAGAAATGTTTCATGAATGATGAAACAACTTTGATAGAAGCACAGGGAAACGTTCTTGCCCAAAGAGGGGCACAGGTGTGATGCATGCGACTCCGTAAAGAATAGTAAATAAGGTTGAATTTGGATCCATTGTCAATTTGAATTGCAACGATTACGTCAATAAAGTGGAACACATGCAACTGCAAGTCTGCAATTTGGGGATTACTTCATGATACGAATATTAAAGTAACTATAGTTTGACCTTGCATCTCTATTCAACTAAAGATACCTAATCCAAACATAGATAACTCCAAATACTATAATTACATCATGTGTGCCATGAAACAAAATAACATAAAACAAATCAATCAATTTCAAACCACGTTGTTCCAAGTAGATACAAAACAATGTCTACAACAGAAAATACCATTTCAGTTCAATTTGATGAATGTTTCTTTAAAAGAAAAAAAAAAAAAAAAAGGAAAATGATGACAATATGATGATTTGAAGACTTCTCCTGTGTTTTCATATGTATTGCTTTAGCCCCAATGGGGTTTATATAGAGATGTACATCCTATACATGGAAATGAATCATGCTATCCATTAATCGAAATCCGTGGTGTGTCGTAAAGGCTGTTATGAGACCGTAAAGGCCGTTACGTAGAGGTAACGGTGGCAAGCATTACACGTTACTGGGTCGTAAAGGCCGTAACGGCTATTACGGAAAAAATGACCCATAAAGGCTATTACGATCCCCGTAATGGCCCATTACACCCCCGCAACAGCCCATTATGGGCTGATACAGGTTTTTTCATATTTTTTTAATTAAAAAAAAAAAAAAAAAGACTGTAACAGCCGTTACACCCTATATCGTAAATGTAACAATGGTGGCCATTATGGCCACCATTACCATTTCAAAATACCTTAAATTGAAATTACTTCTATATATATGTAAAGGAAGTAAACACTAAATCTATATACAATGAAGGGAAGCGGAATCAATGCATTTACTACAACAAAACTGATGTGGATGGTCAACCAACAACAGTTTGCAAACTAGGAGGGAGTGACGAGCACTTGTCATGGATTTTGTAAGAATACCCACAATCTAATCTTAAGACGCAACATGTGGAAGAGAAATAACCTCAGACTGGATTTTGTAAGAATACCCACAATCTAATCTTGAGACGCAACATGTGGAAGAGAAATAACCTTAGACTGGAACTTCTCTCGAACAAAGACAGGATTAGAGGCAATTTGGATAGCGTTGGTGTTATCTACATGTAGAGACGTCGAAGAAATAAGATAAATCCGAAAACCGGACAAAAGTCCTTGAATCTCATTACAGGCAGAAGACACAGCTCTATAATCAACTTTGGTGCTAGATTTGGAGACAATCATTTGCTTCTTACACTTCCAAGAGATAAGCGAAGTACCAATAAACAAACAATACATAGTAGTAAACCGACGAGTCAAGGCACATCTGGCCCAATCAACACAGACATAAGTAATAAGCTCAAGGGAAGAGATGGATGAGAAGAAGAATGACTATTCTAAGGTGCCTTTCAAATATTGAATGATTTGTGGGACAACAGTCGTGTGCAAAGTGCGGGGAGAGGAAACAAACTGGCTAACAATTAACAACTTATACAACATAGGCAATGTCAGGTCTAGTCATTCTTAGGTAAACATGACTGCGGACTAGGCGACAAAAGAGACTGGGCTATTCCAAGAGATCCCGATCTTGTTTATCATATTGAACATTCAATTCCATTAGCGTCTCGATGGTTCGATTATAAGAAAAAATTGTGCCAGGTTGATGAGATCCTACATATAATTCCATTGACTTATAAGAATACCTTTGGTGATATGAGAAATCTCTAAGCCGAGAAAGTAGGTAAGTTGGCTCAAGTCTTCCATATGAAAGGATGCCTGGAGGACCTATTGAAGCTCTCTGATTCCTACTGTGTCACTAACCACCAAGAGAAAATCGTCAACACACATCAACAAGATCACATTACCACAGAATGAAGATCATGTGAATAAGGATAGAGACCACTCTATCGAAATCTAGCTCGAATCACAAGTCATGAAAACATTTAAACCAAGCACGTGGTGCCTATTTGAGCCCATACAATGCTTTACGAAGCCAGCATACCAAATTTGTCTATCTAGTGTTGGACTCAGGAGGAGAAGACATGTACATAGTTTCTCATAAATCCCAGTGTGGAAACACATTCTTCACATCCATCTAACGAACAGACCAATCACGAGTAGCCACCACAACAATAAAAGTCTGAACAATCTTTATTTTGGCAATAGGTGCAAAGGTTTCCTCATAGTCAATACCATATTCCTGCTTATAACCTTGGACAATGAGACGTGCTTTGTATCGATCAAAAGACCCATATAACTCGAGCCTGATAGAGTACACCCACTTGCTACCAATTACTTGTTGGCCAAGTGGGTAAGGAACAAAGTCCCATGTGTGATTATCTGCCAATGCCTGTAATTCCTCTACCATGGTGTCCCTCTAATAGCAATGCATAGAAGCCTAAGAATAAGCGATAGAACAGAGACAGACTCAAGACCAGAATACATAGAGGAAATGAATTTATTTGGAGGATGGGATGTACAGGGGGACCGATATACCTCTAGAAGAGATGGATCAACCTCAAGCTGAGTAGGAGGAGAAAGAAGGGGAGATAGAAGCTCGACCACCTCACTATACACAACAATGAATCATGATACATAGGGAAATGAATCATGTATTTCTAGCTGGGTTTGGGCCACCTTGCTGTAAGGTTTAGAATGGGTTGGTAGCGATGGTTGGTTGAGGCAGGGATTGCAAAGTCAGCATCAGCAAAGACAGAGGCCGAAGAGGATGGACAACAATGGAGATCTGGGGTTAGGAGATCTAATGATGGGTGGTAATGCGGTGACAGATATGCCACAGATGGCAGCAACGGCTTTGATGCAGGGACATGCGATGACCTAACCCTAGATGCATGTATATTCAGTTGGAAGATATTTAAATAATAAAATTACGAAACTAACTACTTTCAATCAGAGGAAACTAACAAATCTCAACACAAAGATGAGATCCGTCCATCCGGATCATGCCCCTTAGCATAAAACCACGAAAAATCGTAAAACGAGGAGGATCTAGGGATATGAGGATATCAAGGATCTAGCATAGACCAGTACACAGTCAAGTTTGGATCTGGTTCTCATAACTAGGCATCCCTCTTTTTTATCATACCAAAAAGGGGGAGGGGGTTCAGAAAAGGACGAAGGATGTAGAAAAACAATGGGTTCTCATGAAGTACGAATTAGGAATCAAAAGAAGCTTAGCTTTCCTCGCACCTTGAAGAAATAGAGAAGAGAAAATGAAAACTTTGGGGTGGAATCCTTAACACCCGAGGGCCAATCCTGAAACCCTAATCTCTCAAACATAGAGGAAGAAGCACACAAATTTTCTATTCATTCTATAATTTGGGTTTCTCACAGTATATATAAGCTACGAAAATAAAAAGTACACTAAAGTGCCTGAAAACAAAAAAAATAACATAAAAACGTCTAAAGTAAATAACGACACTAAAACGCCTAGAAACAAGGAAATAAACAGAAAAGCGCTTAAACGTAAATATGCTCCATGGTCCAGCGGTCATGATGCTCATGCGCAATCCTGCAGCTCGCATACTCATAACGCTTCAGAAAATGGACTCAATGGGCTCGGCGTCTATCCACATTAACTCGTCTGCTCCAACACTCAATCTGCGACGTCACCTCCTCTGGTACACTCTAAAGGGTGCACCACTGATGTCCACATCAGGCTTTAACAACTCTTTGGGGACGGCGTCTGCCAATGACTAGTGATGGTTGGCGTCCTACTAATGGGGACAACGACAAACGTCAAATGAGATGGTTTTGGGCACCTCCTCAATGGAGACAAACTGCACAACGAAGGGTGGCAGCGATGGTGGGTTGCAGATGAGATGGTTTATAGCATAGGATGGGTTTTCGATTTCCGACGGTGGTGGTGACGGTAGGATAGTGGATCTGTGACAATGTCGATGGCACCACAACCGAGGATAGTGGGTCGATTTCGACGGCCGAAGTCGATAGAGATGGTGTGGGATCAACGGCGGGATGTGAGGGTGCTTTGGTTGCCATTGACAGTCGTCTGCCCTGTCTCACCACTGTCGGTTGCCATCACCATCACAGTTAGATCCACGTCATCGGCGATGGTGATGGCAACCGATAGTGGTGAGATAGGGCAGACGACTGTCAATGGTAGAGATGGGTGTTGTTAGCGATTAGGTGGATGGGGTTTGGGGCTTTAATGTAGTGGACAACAGATGGGTTGGTCGATTTGGTGTCGTCAGTTTGAGCGCTGCAACGACAGGGATAGGGCATCGGGCAACAATGGTGGACTATGAGCATAGGTGAGATCTGGTCTTTGCAATGGTGGTGGTGATGACCGTGTCGTTTGGAAGGCCGGTGGCGACAGTGAGGACCGTGCTGGAGCTCAATGGACAATAACTCAAAGGAACCTGATGCAAGATGCCCTAATTATGATGCATGCTTATGAACACGTATAATCCAGCGGAAATAAAAGACAATAATAATCTAAAAATTCAACATCAACCATCATAAACTAAGAAAACCATAAAGAGACATGCAATGGAGCGGGCCATCATCACAACCACGAAGTAAGAAATTCAAACAATGCATAGGTTGGATCCGGCGAGGGATTGGAACCTCCCGATCTTGCATGGTCATCACCCAATCGAACAATGGGGTTCACTAGTCCGAGTGATCAAAGGATTTCTCGGATTAAGGAATTGAAAATTTGAGAAATTGGGATTTTGATTCAATTCTCAAATTTAGAGTTCGAGGATTAGGAGATAATAAGAATAGAGAGAGAAGGAAGAATAACTTACCTTAGAAGAATATTTGAGGGGCACAAGAAGAAAATAGAAGAAGAAGATTGGAAAAGAAGATGAAGTTCCATGAGGGAGGGAGAAGGGAGGCAACCAAAGAGGCTTTCATTCAATAATAATCATTTAATCAAAAAGAGGTTTAGGGTAACACCCTTATACAATTCGAAATTAACATAATTACCAAAATACCCTTACTAACAAAATTTTAAAAAAAAGACATTTTCATGAAGAAAAAAAACATGCGCACACTAACCCAAAAGTCAAATAAGTAAATACGCATAAAATAAACTCAAATCGAAGATGTCTGATGGGCTCCGATGAAGGCACGATGAAAGTGGGCCACGACGAATCAACGGTCCAATCACATCATCATCCCGATCCAACGGTCCGATCATCTCCTCCAAGCAACTCACACATGTCTTCCCAAGGTGAGGTCTTTTCAAATGTCTCGGACTACATGTGTAAGGTCTTCAATGCTCCTCAAGTCGTCACGAACAATCCAGGCCCCGTCATCATCGAGCAATAAAGATATAGGTGTCACTCGCCTCCTACGCTGATAAACCTTAAAGGGCCTGATGTCCGCATCAGAACCGCTCTGATACCATAATAACACGATGATTTGGAGACTTCTCCTATGTTTTCATATGTATTGCTTTAGTACCAATGGGGTTTATACAAAGATGTGCATCCTATACATGGAAATGAATCATATTATACATGGAAGGAAATTACTTCTAAATAAATGGAAATGAAGTAAATACTAAATCTATATACATGGAAGGGAAGCAGAATCAATGGATTTGCTATCAAATGACAGGAATAAAAAGTGCCCAGGTTGGGAAGTACAGAAAAAAGAGCACCTCGTGACCATCATGGCAAGACAGGCAGCATGCCGTGCAGACTCCAGCATTCCCATCAGGAGTACAAGTCAAGCAAGAGAAGATCGCCTGTCTCTTCATATATCCCTTGGAGTAGGTGCACTCATTCCCCTCATCCCCTCCCAATACTAAATCGGCCGCCTACAATTTCCATAAAACAAAAGAGAATATGACATTTCCAACAACTACAAACCAAAATCCTGTTACAATTGAGAAATAGACCCGAAATCTCTGTCAGAAGAGTGATCATTTTCAAGAAAGTAAACCGTAGGTCCATACCAGCTCCTCGGCCTCAACGCCCTCGATATACTCATTGATCGTCACCGTCTGCTCTGTTTCCTCATCAAACGCTTCAGCCATTTCACTGATTCCGGAGTTTTAAAACAAGAGTGCCAGAAACGCGACTGTATAAATAGATTTCTTCTTTCTGGGGGGAGAATCTAGATAGATGCCCTATCCCAAAAATCCAAGGTTGTAGAAATAAGAAGAAAATAGGGCATCAGAGAAAGGCAAAAGGGGACGAAACCCTAGAAAGGGTATGAAATCTGAAACCCTAGAAAGTTCATGGCATGGAAGAGAAGAAAAGGAGGTAGGGTTTTTTTTGGAATTGAAAGGAAAATGGGAGTTGATAGATGGAGAACGGAAGTGGCTTTGAAGCAGATGGTGTAAGGGAAGAAACGGAGCGTTCTATGTGAGAGTGGGCGTTGGGGTTTTTATATGGGTGTGGCCCTCTTTTTAAGGACATTTTCCCGCCACGACGATACCCATATGAATCGCTGATGGGCTAGATTGGCTTTTATGGTTCGTTCGCGGGAAGCAGATGCTGGATCGGGGCTCCGGATTGTAAACAATCCCGGCCGTCCAAATTATGGGCCCTCTGATGGACGTACTGTTCATAGAATTCAACGGTACAGATGGTTGCATTTGTAACCTTAAACGGAATTTGTTCTAAATGTCTCCTTTAAGTGATATTGATGGGGCTGTTTTAACGAGACCGGCCTGGAAATGACTAGCGGTGGCAATGGGTCGTGGACCGACTGGCCCAACCCTTTTTCAAGGTGGGTTTGAGCCGAGCTTTGGTCTGGGCTGGCATTGGCATGCCTTTTATGCCGTGTTCTGCTCTGAAGCATGAGTTTCATCCTTGCCGTTGGTTTGGATTGGCTGAGTCCACCACATTTACAATGAATGAGCTACGTTGGCCTTGGGCTTGATGAATTTTAGGTGGATTGCATTAGGTCGGAGAGTAGTGAATTATAGGCCGAGTTTGAGTCACCGTCCGTTTATTGAATGGTAAGGCTTGGACTGAGTGTGTTGTGTCTGAGCATTAGTGGTGGTGATGAGTGGGCCAAGCCAAGTTCAGCTAGAGCCCTACCCATTCACTTGATGTACTATAATATTGTTTCGAACCCATCCTGAGACCCATAACATCGTGACCCTGTTAGACCCAATTAAAATCGTCAAGCACATGCTGGCCCAACCCGACCCATTTGGTTGTAATTGAGTCGACGGTTGGCCATCTTTATCCGAACCAATAAGGGCCACCTCAGATTTCTAAAAGTATGCCATCTCAGCCCAACGGTGGATGCTTCCTCTATCATATGCATCTATATTTATCTTTTATTTTTTTCATTTGGGCTTTGATTGAGTTATGCTGAGTCAACAGATTGAGTCCACCAATAAAAGCCACATGGGCTATTCGAGTTAAGAGTTACCAAACAACCTGAGCCATTTACTAAAAAATGCACCCTATTTTATATGTACTTTTATAGGCTAAGTGCACCGGTTAGCCATTGAGCTTGGTCCAGACCTACTATAGAATCAGATTGACCCAGTTGACTTGAAGGCCAGCGTATTATCGTGGGTCATGTCATCATATACATTCAGAAAATGACCCGATTCCTCTGCAACACTTGTTTTAGGTGGTGGTGTAAAAGACCCAAGTTCTGTGGGGCTCACCATGTTTTATATGTAACATCCACTCCATCCATCAATATCTATCATCAATTCTAGGTCTTGTGGCAAAAAATCAGCCAGATTCACAAATCAAGGGTCCATGCTATAGAGAACAATAGAGATGGGATGCCATCCATGGATTTCGGTGTGAGGCAATCCTGGCGTGTATTTTTCGTCAAACCCATTAAGCAGGTGAAGAAACAAAATCAGCATCCATTCGTATCTGGGGTTATTTCATCAAATTCATTAATCTAAGTGTAACTTACAAAGATGAAGTGAAAATACAAAACCGGCCTGAAATCGGATCCCTATTGGACTTTGGGACCACGTACACGACGAATGGACGGTTAAAAAGAGAAAATGGTTTGAATCGCCTGGTTGGATACCATGGCCCATACCCCGGCAATGTGAGCAACGGACGTAAGTCTCAGTTCTTGCACATGTGTGCCATACCGGCACGTGTGCTTGAACGTGGATCGTAGGTCCTCTCCGTCCCAGCCTCAAATCAGTGCAATGCATCCACGTATTCATCCCTCCTCTTTCATACGTGGCAGGCTTAGGATGGCGCAGCACATGTAGAGAAAAGAAGAAAGACTTCGATACTCTGCCAGAGGACGATAGATGATACGCAGGACTTAAAAGTTACTTTTAGGTACTGCATACGTGCAACACAAGCGCTTCATTCATTAGACGGCTAAGAATGAAAAGAAACCATGGCCCATTCAAAAAACAAGTTTTACGAATCAAAGGTTAGGAATCAACAACCGATCCGATTTTTGGGCCGTGCCCTAGAGATGGTGGGATCCACAATTTGCTCAGTTTACTTACACGTGTACAATTCTGAGTGCTTGTGTATCAAGCTTCATACACAGCCGCTGTATGAATAAATCCCTCCATTACCAAACCCTTCCTTCTCCCCGCAAGTGAAAAAGGAAAGAAGGAAGAAGCATGGCGAACAATCTCCACCGTCAATTCTCGTCGTTCCTCCAAATCTCCAGACGGAATCTAGGGTTAGATTTCGCTAGATCTTGCCCTCGTGTTCTACCTACGAGAAGTATATTTCTCAGTTCTTCGCGACAGCACCAGCAAGAAAACCCAAAAGCAGCGGCAGCAGAAGGAGAGATATCTCATCCTCTCCCAACGGCGGAAGAAAACTCTGAAAGCTCCAGCAACCCAGACGCTGAAAGCGAGGGAGAAGAAGACGATGGCATTTTCGTCAATAAGGAGACTGGCGAGATCGGCGGGCCGAGAGGGCCCGAGCCGACCCGGTATGGCGACTGGGAGCGAGGCGGCCGCTGCTCGGATTTTTAGCATCTGCACAAAAGAAAATAAGAGTAATTTCGTCTCTCTCTCTCTCTCTCTCTCTCTCTCTCTCTCTCTCTCTCTCTCTCTCTCTCTCTCTCCTGGATTTCTATTTGAATAGCTTTCATGAAGACTCTTCTTTTTCTTTTTTTTTGCTTTCAACTGTTTGATGAAATGCGACTGCTGCCATTTCTGTTTTTTATTTTTATTTTTTATTTACTTTTCTTTTCTTTCTTTCCCGATCATTTTCCTAATGGAGAGTTATATGATACTCTGGTTGCATATGACGCTTGATACACTGGCTCTTAGAAATTATACACGTGGCATGCATTAGCTCTTATACAACTAACTAAATTGTAGGACCCACCTGCACTAAGTCAGGATCTCAAAATCATATATTGTTGTTTCTACATCAATGCAATCAGGAAAATTAAGCAGAATAAAGGAACCCCACACCTGAAATATGAAGAGTTGAGACGCCTGCAGTGACCAATCGCTAATGAATTGAAAATCCACTGGGCAGAGGCGCGAATGTGCCACCATCTTTGAGATAGTTCAAGCTCCTCGGTATTCTCAACCAGCGCGCAAGGTGGCTGACACGTCTATCTCCCAGGATACAACTCCCCAGCAAGATAATCCTCCGCAGCGTGCACCGGTTGGGAGAAATCCAACACCAATATAACACTCGATATGCCACACCAGCTTGCTTTTGCCCACAGAAAATTGGAAAAGCAAGATTTTTTAGGGTGAAGGAGAAAGAATTTTAATTCTGTATCTTGAAATCCTAACCCTAGCTCATTTATATAAAACACAATCACGATGTTTCGATAAAAGACCCATCAGAAAGAAACAGTCACATCGTTTCAACATGCCCGATAACTAAGGCACGTCTCGCACAATGGAAATAGCATAATCTACGTGGGTCACATCTAATTAACGCGATAAAAGCAATGGATAAAAAAAGTTCTATAAATCTGGGCAAAACCTAGCCCATCAAGACTCAAAGCAAAGAGGCCAGCCTAGGCCAATCGGCGTCCGATTGCACCCTCCTTATGCGTAAGTATACGTGGGTGTGCATGTGTGCCCACGCCCAATTAAAGGTTTCCGGGTCAATTTTCCCACTGGTCGCACCCCCCCCATACGGGCTTTGGCATAATTCAAGACACTTTACAAGAGTCTATATTGGACAAAGGTATATAAACCAATTTTTTTCTCCCATTCTATCCAATATGGTACTAAAGAAAAGCACAAAAAGACAAAACAACAAGAAAAATTATTTGCTTCACAAACAAAAAATCACCTAGTTTTGCTGAAATACACGTAACAATTGAATTTAGCCTGATAGGTCATGAAATTATGTCTGAATGAATCAAGTTAGATGAACAGTTTCAGGTGGCTGCTGTTATTGAGAAATTGTCGCCCACTTGGAAAGACTTCAAAAATTCTCTTCGGCATAAATCCAAGGAGTTATCAATGGAGCAACTAATTGTGAAATTGTGGATCGAGGAATAAGCTAGACTCCAAGATACCTTAGAAGAGAAAAAAGCTTAATGGTTGATGATAAGCAAAATAAAAATCAAAATCAATAAAAATGAAAGTCTAAACACAATAACCTGAAATCAAACCAGAAACAATTAAAAAAGAAACCTAAACTAAGGTTAAGAACTAGAAAAATAATAATTAGGATAAATCATCTGGTTGCTATGTGTGTGGCAAACCAAGCCACGTTGCAAGAGAGTGCTACAAGCGGAAAAAGAAACCAACTCCTACACCTTAAGCAAATGTGACTGAGGAATCTGATATTGTGGCTATGCTCACAGAGGTCAATATGGTTTGTCTAAAGCCGTGTGATGGCTAATGGATCGACACGGGTGCTAGCACACTCGTGTGTTACGATCGCACCTGGTTTAAGAATTATGAGGAGGTTCTTTTGGTAGAAAAGTCCAAATAGAGAATGTTGTTACAGTAAACATAATTAGACAAGGAAAGGTTGAACTCATGTTCACATCTGGGAAAACCATCACTCTGGCTAATGTTCTTCATATGACAGATATGCATAAGAACTTGGTTTTGGGTTATCTTTTGAACAAAACAGGTCTGAGGTAGGTTATTGAGTTAGATCAAATTATAATGACTAAAAAAGGCTCATTTGTTGGTAAAGGTTATGATAATCATGCTCATAGTATGTTTAAGTTGAATGTTAAATCAAATAAATCTTCTACTTCTATTTATATCTTGTGCACCGTTTCATTATGGCATGGTAGACTAGGTCATCTGAATGTTAAGTCCATTAGAAATATGTCTGGTAATGGTGTTCTACCACATTTAGAAAATAGTGAATTTGAAAAATGTGAATCTTGTTCTTAATATAAGATAACAAGAAAACCATTTCCTAAGATAGAAAGAAATTCAGAGTTATTAGGACTGATACACTCTGATATTTGTGATCTTAAAGAGACTCTTACAAGAGGAGGTAAGAAATATTTTGTTACATTTATATATGGTCATTCCAGATACACATGTATATCTGTTAGGATCAAAGGATGAAGCATTTTCCAAATTTATTATTTTAAAAAATGAAGTAGAAAATTAGTTAAACAGAAAAATAAAATTTTTTAAGAGTGATAGAGGTGGCGAATACACTTCAAAGGATTTTGATCATTTCTATGAATCCAATTGCATAGTTCATGAGATAAATGCTCCTTATACTCCGCAGCATAATGTGATAGCAGAGTGGAAAAATAAGACTCATTAATATGGTGAACACTATGTTATTAAGTTCAAGTCTTCCTTTAAGTCTTTGGGGAGAAGTCTTATATACAGCGTGTTACATTTTAAATAGAGTGCCTACAACTAAATGTAAAATAATTCTATATGAGTTATGGAAGGGTAGAAAATCAAATCTAAATTATCTTAGGGTTAGGGATTGTCTTGCGCATGTTAGGCTTATTGATCTCAAAAGACCTAAATTAGAATCTAGAACTTCCAGGTGTGTGCTTGTTGGGTATGCATCTCATAGTAAAGCTATTAGATTTCTAGATATTAGCGAAAATATCATTATCGAATCTAGAAATGTGGAATTTCATGAATATGTCTTCCCTTATAAACTAAAGAACAGTGGGGCTTCTACCACTATAAACTTAGATGAACCTTCTTGCTCTCACCCTAAAGACTTAGAAGAATCCGAGTCTGAACTTGCGATAAGGAGAAGTAAATAACCTAGGATTGCTAAGGACTTTGGTCCTAATTTTCAAGTTTTTTTAACTCAACTAGAAGATGATCCAATAACATTTAGAGAGGCGATAACCCCACATGATGCTACCTTTAGGAAGGAAGCTGTTGTAGATGAAATAAATTCTATTAGAACTAATAATACCTGAAAATTAGTCGACATTTCTCCTTGTGCTAAGACCTTAAGCTGTAAATAGATATTCAAGAAGAAAATGAGGGCTGATGCTTCAATTGAGAAATATAAGGCTAGATTAGTAGCCAAGGGGTTTAAACAAAAAGAAGGTGTTAACTACTTTGATACATATTCTCATGTTTCTAAAATGACATTCATTCGAATTTTAATTGTCATAGCTTCTGTAAATAATCTTTTAATTCACCAAATGGATGTTAAAATTGTATTTCTAAACGGTGAATTAGAAGAAGAAATATATATGGAGCAACCGGAAGGGTTTGTTGAATCAGGACAGGAACATAAAGTGTGTAAACTGTTGAAGTCCTTATATGGACTAAAACAAGCTCCTAAACAGTAGCACAAAAAATTCGACAATGTGATGATGTTTAATGGGTTTATGTTCAATGAAGGTGAGAGATGTCTTTATTATAAGATATCTAATAAATCTAGAGTTATGGTGTGTCTGTATGTAGATGATCTTCTGATTTTTTGTATAGATATTGAGATCATTAATGAAACTAAATCTTTTCTGTCTTCTCTCTTTGACATAAAAGACCTTTTTAAGGCAGATATCATTCTAGGGATCAAAATTATTAGAAGTGAAAATGGTATAACTCTAACTCAATTCCATTGTACAGAGAAGATCTTAAGGAAATATAACCACTATGATTGTAAGCATGTGTGTACTCCTTTTGATCCTAGCATTAAACTAGAACATAATGTTGGTGAAAGATTATCTCAGATTGAATGTGCTAGTGTGATTGGTAGTCTATCCTATGCTATGAATTGCACTAGGCCTGACATTGCCTTCGTAGTGAGCAAACTAAGTAGATATTCTAGTAACCCAAGTGAAATGCATTGGAATGCAATATATAGGGTTTTAAGGTATCTTAATAGAACCTGGGATTTTAGTCTTCATTACCAAAGATTTTCAGCCGCAGTAGAAGGGTATAGTGACGTTGATTGAAATTCAGGGTCAGATGATTGTAAATCTACTAGTGGTTATATCTTTACCATGACAGGTGAAGCTGTTTCATGGAAATCTAAAAAACAAACTTGTGTAGCTCATGCCACGATGGAATCTGAGTTGGTTGCCTTGGCAGCATCTAGTGAAGAGGTTGAATGGATAAAAACTTTATTAATAGATATGGCAGGATCTGATGAAGAGATTGAATGGATAAAAACTTTATTAATAGATATACTTTTATGGGTGAAATCAGTACCGCCTATATCCATTCATTGTGATAGCTTGTCTGTCATAGGAAGAGCTAATAATAAGTGCTATAATGAAAAATCCAGACAAGTCCATCTGAAACATGGTTGTGTAAGACAACTATTAAAAAATTGTGTAATTACTCTAGACTTTATAAGATCTAATGTAAACATTACGCATCCTTTGATAAAACTTCTAGCTAAAGAAAAAGTCTAGAAAATATCGAGAAAGATGGGACTTTTAAGCCCATAGAAAGATGAATTACTAGAAATAGTAATCCAACCTAAGAACAAGAGATCCCAAGAATTATGTTCAATGGGAAAAACAAGTTTCCACATGATTTCTTGGTTGAATTGCATTACGTTCTAAGAGAAGCTATTTCTCTGTCCTTCTCTATGATATTAGTAATGCGAATCTCTATAATGAATTAAGGTGGGGTGAATCCCTTCATGAGTTTATAGTCTTGTTTTAAGGTGGGGTGATGGATGTTACAAAGACAACCTTGATGAACTCACCCATATGAGTGTGGAAGTGGGGCCACTTCCTATGAAAATTGAGCTAATTCTCTAGAGCGCTCATGAAAATCGGGATGCACATGGCCGTAATGTGCAGATCTTAAACACTTTTGAATAACACTTCAACTATTGGGTTTCTTTCGTGGATTGTCTACTTTAAAGAAATATAGTTCAAGACTTGGTTCACTAATTTCTTGTAGTCCTAAACATGATTCACTAAGTGAGGTTCAAGACATTGTCACCTTCATTTATGCATAGTAGTTCTTCCTTCTGCCCGTTTGTTTTGGTTGAAATAAGTGGGGGGTTGTTATATGTATTTCAACAAAACTTGGTGGTTTTTCTTGTTGTTTTGTCTTTCTGTTCTTTTCTTTAGTCTCATATCAAATAGAATGGGAGAGAAAAAAGTGGTTTATATACCTTTGCCTAATATAGACTCTTGTAAAGTTTCTTAAACTATGCCAAAGCCCATATACGCGCGCAGGGGAGGTGCGGCCGGTGGGAAAACTGGCCCGAAAACCTTTAACCGAGCGTGTTCGCCCGTGCACACCAACGTATACTTGCGATTGGGGGGTGGGCGGGTGGGTGCGATAGGACTTCAATTGGCTTGGTCTGGCCTCTTTTCTTTGAGTCTTGATGGGCTAGGTTTTGCCCAGATTTATAAAACTATTTTTTTTATCTATTGCTTTTATCGCGTCCGTTAGATGTGGCCCCCACATGGATTAGGTTATTTCCATTGTGCGAGACGTGTCTTAGTTATCGGACATGTTGAAACAATGTGACCGTTTCTTTTTAACGGGTCTTTTATCGATACATCGTAATTGTGTTTTATATAAGGGTTTAGGGTTTCGAGATACAGAATCAGAATTCTTTCTCCTTCACCCTCAAAAATCCCGCTTTTCCAATTTTTCGTGGGCCAAAGGAAGGTGGTGTGGTGTATCGTGTGTCATATTAGCGTTGGAATTCTCCAGTCAGTGCATGCTGTGGAAGATCATCTTGTTGGGGAGTTGTATCTTGGGAAATAGACGTGTCCGGCCACCTTCTGCACCGGCTGAGCATATCGAGGGGCGTGAATTATCTCAAAGATAGCGGCACGTACGCGCCTCCGCCCAGTGGATTTTCAATTCATTAGCGATTGGTACAGGCTTCTCAACTCTTTATATTTCAGGTGTGGGGTTCCTTTATTCTGCTTTATTTTCCTGATTGCATTGCTGTAGAAACAACAAAAACCATATCAGTTGAACAATCCTAACCTCTGATTCATAGACACTTGTATGTTGAAATAAAAGCATTAGATTTTTTCTTTCTTTCCATTTTTCACCGTCCAATAAATGTCCCTCAATCTGATAGTCAGATAACCAAGGTTTTTCCCCCCTTGTACATCTGAACTGAAACCCACAATTTGGCTGGTTTAATTTGAATTACTTGCATGGCAATTATGCAATTTCTAAGTGCCTGCATACCATCTATCATACTCTGCCAGATTATCAAAGTTTTTCTCTTTCCTGTTGAGATTGGCATATAGGTGAATTTAGATTATGTATCGATCGGCCTGACTCCTATGTTTTGCACCATTAAACATGGCAGTGACTCATCTACGGCACTGATGTACAGCTATCTAGAGCATCCAAATTGTGGGTCCCATTGTGGATGAAGCATATATCTAAAATCACACTGATCAAGAAATCCTAACCATCCAATTAATACTTATCAAATGGATGGTTAAAAGTAAAATGTGAGTGGACCAAATTTGAAGGGAAAATCAGATGGGTAATGTTATCTTCTCAGTGCTTAGGTTATGTTTCTGTCCACAGATGGGGCAGCGATTTGGATGGTCTGGATTGCCTTAATTACAACCATGCCATGCCATGTGTATGTTTGAAGAGTCACCACCTTTTCTTAATTTGTAGCAGAAGTAACATAGGAGTTCAGCTTATATCAGTATCTGACCTATGTTTCCCTTTTGCGTCGATTTGTCAAATTTCAACATTTAGTTATTTGTGCAATGTCTCGCGATGTGGATGATTGCGTGGTTTGTGGAATACGATCTGTCACGAATTTGGTTACAATGCTTGAAATCATCAGTTTGTATAGTTTGTAAAAAATAAAAAATAAAAGGCTATTTTTTTGGAGGAATGATCACATGCAACCATTGCATGATAAGCATAGCATGTTACACTGTGTTTTCCCTGCTAACATGCTAACATGTAACAAGTGCAGGACATCAGAGATGTGCCAAAGGTAGGAACTGTCATGAAGATGAACTGGCTCAAAAATGAGGCTGATCCACCCATCAGGTGGGTCACACCAGCATAATCAGTGGAAGGCTGAGAGTTTTGACTCGGTGTGCAGCTGTCACCCACCTGATGAGTGGACCAGCCTGATTTTCACCCAATGGGATCTTCATGACGCTCGGACCTCCAACACAAATGAGGGAGGCATGGTGTCATGTGGAAGTTGAGAATGTCAACTTCTTCGTGATTGTTCATTCTTGAATGCTATTGTTTCTACGATGGTTGCTTGTAATTACATGCCAGCATCAACGACACATTTGCGGGAAGAACGGCATCACATGCTAAGCTTAGTATGTCATGTTGTATGCGGCAGTCTGTTCTGGCATGCATTCATTCTCCACTATATATAGTTCTATATTTCGGTTGTTATTGTAGCTTTGATTTTTTGGTTCAGGCCCTTCTTGTTTCATTTTTCATTTGTAGGAGATCAGGACCATCAAGACATTTCATGGGGACATTTGTCTTGGCACGAGGAGTGGTTGGGATGATCTGTATTTTTCTTATGATACTCTAAACACTCATCTACAATGTTCCTTTCCTGGACTCTGTTTGTGATTATCATCTAAAATGATGCACAGGCAGTCCATTCTGGGTTCCATTCTACTGATATTTCAGCAATAAATGCCTAAAATGTAAAGACTTCACATTTCTAAACTTACACGCGCACACCCCGCTCAACATGCCAATATGTACCATAATGCCCAGCTGCTTGAGATTGAGGTTATCACGGCTACACCGTTCTCATAACTAACCTTTTAACTGCACAGTAGTATAGGGTATTGATTTCAAAGATTCTACATCTATATTTCAGCACCAATGTTTAAAACTAGACTAGATGTCTAAACTGTTTTTGTTGGCAGCTGAGTCCAGCTGCCAGTCTGACTAGGTCTAACCATTCCAGCCCCAGGTCCAAAGCATTGTTGGAAACCACTATGTCTCACCCAATACACACCAGTCCATGAACCATACAGCCACATTGGTACAGCCCGATAGGACGCCGTATGGTGGCAAATGATATCACATGCCAAAACCAGTTTTTAAACCATGTTCAGCATCTCTTAAAGTACCATAAATTAAATACAAGAAAAGTCGAGTCAAACATCCAAAATCCTTTGTTGTAGTGGATAACCACTGTTGGCATTTGAATGGAGACCATGTTTAGAGTTTCACCAGCAAAAGGTTACCATCAGTTGCCCTGGTTTCAAGTGACATGAACTGTTATGTATCCAGTTCCAGTTCAACCCCATCTGACCATCCGGTCCAGTTTTTAAAATGTTGCTCAATCCATATTTGATACATTAACTAAAGAGAAATGATCACATATCTTCTTTGGATTTGAAGAGGGAAGATACTCTTCTATGTGAGAATTTCTCATAAATAGTAGCAGCAAAGTGCAGCAGGTGGGCAAGCAGATGACATGAATCAAATGCATCTGGTCTCATTCATGTTCTTATTTGTCTTACTTGAATCATTTTTTCTTAATTCATTTACTATCAATCTATCATACACTTCATTATCTTTTTTCCTTTTTTGTTATTCTTTTTCTTTTTCTTCTTCTTTTCCTGAGAAACCAACTGTGCTCTCGTATTCATCATTCAGCTCGCACAACAGCCAGCATAGTGATGATGGTTGAAGTCCTTCATATCACATTGGCTTGTAGGTGAAGAACCCATCAGCTTACATGACTTTTCAATCTATAATTTGGGTGGAGAAGAGGGTAATATCCAATGCACTTGCAAGAGTGAAATATAGGCAGAATAAAAATACGGCAATTCATACTGCTAGCTGTGCTGATAAAATTTCATTATATAGCAGTTCTCTGACAGAAACATCACATTTTCATGTATGATTTTTCCATGTAGTTTGTGTTTTTCATCTCAAATTCTCTCTGTACTTATCTCCTTTGTTACTGCTTACTATATTTTTTAATTTTCCATATTGTTATGTGTGGTTGATCCGATCCTACTGGATTTCCTGTGTTGGGAAATCATTGTGAGAAGACTATCTTAACCATCTAAATGGTGATCTGCAAATGGACGCTGGAAAAGAATGGTGAATCCTGTGCCACTTGTCAGATTTTCAGTGCGTGTGCACTGTGAGGAGTTGAGATCTTTTCCCCATCACGTAATCCTGTTCTGCAACTTGTGCACCATGTAATGTATATTTGTGGTGACCAGTGCAATAATCACCCCTATATTACTGGGATCTACGTTAACACAGCTGTTTGATGGATGCAACATTTCTGCTTTTTACCAGTTTCTAACAGGTTTAAAGTATCATTTGAAACCAGTATGTATTTTAGCCAGATGTACCAGTATTGTCCATGAATGATTATACCAGATATGTTCTAGTATTGTCATTGAACGATTCTCTGTACCAGCCCTGTATTAGCCCCAAAAAGAAGTCCCTATTACAGAGCGCTACGGGCTGCCTCGGTGGTGAATGACACCTGATGCAGGGAATTTTAACCTTGTTTGTGGACTTGTGTTGCCAAATGTAGAAAGGGCTGGGCTATATGTTTTATAAGGAATCAGATGTGTTTTTCAGTTTATACACATTATTGGTCCAGGCATTTGATCTGATGGGGTTGGTGGACCATGCCCAAAATGCCCAGATGTGGTCTGGGCTAGCAAACCTTGGGAATTTTGGGGCAAAATTTTCCAGAAAGTTGGATTTTACCAAATAATGCGGCAGTGCTTTTTTTAGGAGAGAAATTACCCAAAACACCCTTATTATAGTTTTTTCTTTGAAAGAGTGGGGAGTCGAGAATTGTGGGATCCAGCAAGTAATATGCACCATGATTACCAGTCCAACAGATACACTACACCACGATTAACAATGGATCAATGATCCGGCGGATCCAATGATAAAATGAGCCAAATCATATAAACTAACATGCACCACTGAAAAAACATCCAAAATCATAGGTAGCCCATTTGGCGTTTCATTTTTTGGTTGGTGTGAACACCTAGGTGGGATCATATGTTAGACAGTTGATTTATACGCATACCATGTGAGCCTCAATTCTCATGACTTCAATGCGTTTTAATGGGAAAAAAAATAAAAATGCACTTTCTCCCTGGAAGAGCATCTTACTTTAATTTTGGTAAAAATCCCACAAATCTCTCTTCTTCCTTTTTCTTTTTTCTTTTTCTTTTTTTTTTTCTTTTCTCTTTTTTTAATTATCCATTTCCAGACCAAGGGTTAAGAAGTTTAGGTGCTAAATGAGCCAGACTCCGCTGGGTTTTTGTGTTTCAGCCTTGAAGGCCCATGGGTTGGAAGTGATCCTGAGTTGATAACTGAGCTGAACATGGGCCAGGCACTGAATATTTGGATGGTAGGAATGGCTCATCACTGAGAGGGAACGGTGGGGATTGAACACACACCACTGGAAACGACTTCGTGGCCAACTGAGGTTTTGGATCAAGCTGATATTCGTTGTCTGATATTCGTTGTCCCCTCATCCACGTTAGAGTCACTTTATGAACGGGTTGAATGACATATCATGGCCACCTTCACTCCTACTGTTTCATGTGGTATGGTCTATTTGAGCGTTGGACCTGCCTCATGTCCTAAAATGGGCCAGTGAAATGATGGAATTGAATAACACACGCATCACGGTGTGCCCTGCAGAGCCTAGGGCTGCAGGGAATCTGCACCCCAACTGGATGTGCTATGTAAACGTTGAAAAACAATGTGATAGGACTTCCAAGCAAGCGCTACCTATGCCACATAAGTTGTAAGATACATGGTATTAGAACTAATGATGTGTCAAACGGACCGACAATTTCAGGGCTAGTAATTACTTGTACTAAAAACCAGTGACTCGGCAAGAGCAGCTACAGGAGCAAGAACACATTCAAGAGAGCAAAGAGAATGAATATGAGATGGTGGTGAGTACCCCAGACGAGAATGTCACTCTTCTGATCTAGACACGAGAGAATGCCTTCGTTGGGCCTACCCAGCTTCGTTTAGGATGCATCGTGTTCCCACCCTTCCATAGATTGAATTGATCCAGGTCATTGACCTGAGTAGGGTGCATCATAAGCATGATCTGACCTACCCATGTACACTTATCTGATCGGAGAACAAAGAAATATGTATATATAAAACTACACGTAGCCTACCAACATTTGGTAGAAGCCATGCTCGGTGTGGGCTACCAACCTTGCCCTCGAGCAGTGCCCTGTCCATTACATGTGAGCAAGTACACTCAAGGCCTATTGCCACAAGAAAATGAGTTCATCTGATCTGGTTAGATTGTAATTATGCATTAGTTTTTTTTTTTTTTTTTTTTCCTTTTCTTTTTTCTTTTTGTATGGATTAAAAGTACTCTTGAATCTTGATAATCAACAAACTACAAGATTTAATACATATAACTTAGATGAGATGAATTAAAAAGTGGCACCCAAACATGCAAATAGTATAATCTTTCATTTTGTAGGGAAAAAAGCACCATCACCTTTACATGGCAGGATATTGAAGTTCAGGCTGCCGTGGGTACAGAATGAGACCAGATTGTATCACAAACACAGACTAATATTACCAGGTAGACCAACCGTCTTTCAATCAACTGGTTACTGAAAGCATGCTATGCCCCATTCAACAGTTCTGTCTCCCCAAAATAGAAATGGTCTGGTCTTGCTGATTTGGAAAAAGACAACAGGAATGAGAGCATCATTCAGCCCATAACAAACAAGATTAATTTCCAGCTCCTTTCGGCTTGGCTAACAGCTTCTTGGGCAGCTTCTCAACAGGTGTTGTCTTCAGAAGGAAAAGCCTTGCAGCACGCTCTTGCAAGGTGCCACCGCACTTCAATCCGTTTGCTTGCAACTCCGTCTTCAGCCTTTCCATGCCAAGAACCTGCCACCCAAAAGAACCATGGTGCATTAGCAGAAGTGTCAAGATAAATAAATAGACAAACAAATATTCTTTCTATGTTTTCTTATTCTCTTTCTTTTTTAACGTATGGAGGATTTTATTTTAGAGTAAGAATAAGCAAATACAACAAAACAGCAGACAACACACAGCAAAACACGACCCTGCACACAGACAAATCAAGTGTTTGCAAGATACACGGAGAAACAAAATAGAATCAAGCAGTGATTGGAAAGAACATGATACGTGGCAGTTTATATCAATATAGAATTAAATTAATTCAAAATTACGTTTTTGGGACAAAAACAAAATTTCCGGCATTGTTCAAGAGGTTCTGTATAAAATTCCAACCAGTTACAAAAAACAGGTCAGATTTATAAAAAATTTCGGGGACTAAAATTTGAAAGCACCAAATTTTTATGTTTTATGAAAAATCTGCATTAAAGCATAACAAACAGATTTTTTAAGGTATTCATATAAAATTTCTCAGATACCTTTTATTCTTTTGAGTGAATTATTCCATTGTTAAATTATTTATCTTCGTGACAACATGCATCTTTAATTAATTATGGAATTGTAAAAGTATATCTAGTGCACTGCCCTAAGAATGTTCGTAAAAGGATATCGGATGCAATGCCCTGGGAATGTCCTTGAAAGTTTCTCTTTTTTTTTGAAGGGTTTCCATGAAAGTATATCGGGTGCACTACCCCAGGAATGTCTTTATGTATAAGCAAGTAGGACAATTTTAACCCTTGGGTAAAACCCATGAGATCATTTGGAGCCTCCTTTGTATGCAAAGTATGAGTACAAGTGTGTACATGGACATACATCAGAAGTATAACTAGAGTAATAGTATGACCAACTAACATATGAATGAGTCCCTCGCCACGAGGTACTGGTGCGTGGACGTTAATGCAAATTTGCCATCCATTTGGATATGGTATTATAAAAGATGATGACTATTTAATTGATTATTTATGAAAATTCATAAAAAGCGCTGCATTAGTGCATTAATGACATTTATTTCCATATTTAAATTTGATTACTTCTCTTATTTAAGGAGTAGAAACTTGAATAGTGGATAGTGTGGAGTGATCCTTTATTTTGTTGAGATTTAATTCAATAGTCATTTCCATTTAATTTGGGTCTGAATGTCTGTTTGAATTCAAATGAGTTCGTGTGCTATAATGAAAAGTAAACAATTTAGTTCATGCTCTCAGGATTCAGATCTTGAGTAGCCATGCTCGGGTATCCGAATTTCGGGGCGTGACATGGTACCTTATAAAAAAGTGGACTAAGGAACGCTTTGGCAATTTGGAGGAGATCAAGGACTCCATTCTCGAAGACTCTTACTTCTTGTTTTTTTTTTTTTTTTAGAGAGAGAAATTCTCCAAGACAATCTTGCTCTTGACCATAAAGAATAAGTGAGTGCATTCAGGACTAGGGATTTCAAGAAGAAAAAAAAACTCAAGAAATATAATGGCACCAGTGATCCAAAGCAACCTAGTTAAAGGAAGGAAATCAAAATACTAAACTCTTTCATGGCCTAACACATAAATGACAAAATCAAATTCATGGCCTCTTAATTGATAGGAGTTGGAGGATAGACAAGGAAGTGGAGGATAGACAAGGACAAAATCGATGAAGCAGTGGTTGAGTTCTAGTCCAATCTCCTGACTAATTGGGATGGAACACTTGAAAATCAACATTTTTGTTTGGAGGGTAAGGAAGAACTTTTATTAAAAAAGTGGGGGAATAAAGATAGAGAATGATTAGGAATCATCAAACTAGTACAAAGATAAGAACCCCATTTTGAATAATGTTACAGGTGTTAAGTTGGAATACTACGAACAAGTGGGCCTTTATTACTAGTTTTCCTTTTATTCATTAGGTTTAGTTTAAATTTTAAATTTCAATATAATAGAACAATTATTTAAGGAGTAGATACTTCAATAGTGGATAGCGTGGCATGATCCTTTATTTTATTGAGATTTAATTCAATGGTAATTTCCATTTAATTTGGGTCTGAATGTCTATTTGAATTCAAATGAGCTGGTGTCCTATAATGAAAAGTAAACGATTTAGTTCATGCTCTCAGGATTCAGATCTTAAGTAGCCATGCTTGGGTACTCGAATTTCGGGGCGTGACATGGGACCTTACAAAAAAGTGGACTAAGGAACACTTAGGAAATTTGGAGGAGACCAAGGACTCCATTCTCCAAGACACTTACTTTTTTCTTTTTCTTTTTTTCTCTTTTTTTTTTTTTTTTTTGAGAGAGAGAGAGAGACTCCAAGACAATCTTGCTCTTGACCATAAAGAATAAGCGAGCGCATTCAAGACTCGGGATTTCAAGGGAAAAAAAACTCGAGAAACATAATGGCGCCAATGATCCAAAGCAACCTAGTTAAAGGAAGGAAATCAACATACTAAACTCTTTCATGGCCTAACACATAAATGACACAATCAAATTCATGGCCTCTTAATTGATGGGAGTTGGAGGATAGATAAGGAAGAAATCGATGAAGCAGTGGTTGAGTTCTAGTCCAATCTCCCGACTGATTGGGATGGACCCAACCAACACTTGATAATCAACATTTTTGTTTGGAAGGTAACTCAAAAATTTTATTAAAAAAGTGGGGAATAAAGATAGAGAATGATTAGGAATCATCAAACTAATACCCACCCCAACCCCCCCCCCCCCCCCAAAAAAAAAAATAAATAAATAAATAAATTTTAAACTACTCCATGAGATATTCATAAATGCTTCACCCACTCCACAATCATCCTTCTGGCTATGTGAAAAACTTGCTCCAGGACACCATTTTGTGTCATTAAAAGATATGTTGTTGCACTCAACCCAAGTCGCCCAAAGCACAACGATGAGAGAGAGGCGCCAAATCATCTTTTTCTTCCTTCCAAATCTAGCAAATTGCCTAGGGAGAAGAGATCCCCAACACTAAGGACCGGTACCCAACAATGCAAAGAACTTCACCAAATTGCCTTGACAATTAACATGTTGATGAGAGATGTGATGACACAAATTAGCAAAGTGTCGTTGGTTATTGGTGAAGATCGGAGTGGCACCGTACTCTTATGATTGGGGGTCAGAACCCTTGGCTGAGATTGACCTCGAAGGGTTTTGGCAGGGATCATAAGAGGGCTATGGTTAGAGATAGGTGTAGCAGCATTACTGCTCACCCCCCACAAATTAGCAAAGCGTCTTATTAGAGAATTCCATTCATGAGGGAGGCTATTAAGGACATTGACGCCTCCATAGAATTGCAGCTATCCCTAAGATGGAGGGGTTGTATGATCTTGAGGATTTTTGGACAATTAGATCCATTGGTAGCCCATATAAAATTCTCACAAAGATTTCAGTAGAGAGATTTAGAGCAATTGTGAGGGGTCATTTTGTTGTCTCATGAGGCATTTCCTTTTGGAAGGCATGTTATGGATGAATGCATTGACTATTTGACTCCAAACATAACAGCAGGCAGGCCAAGGGTTGTTTGTAATTTGGATATAGAGCATATAATTTTGCCAATGGAGATTTCCCTCATTATCTCCTTTGCAGGATGGGGTTTGGTGTTAGATGGAGAAAATGGATATTGGCTCTACACATTGCTCCATCCTTCTAAATGCTCCCCCAAAAGGTTTATTTTTTCGATCAAGAGGAATCTGACAGGGGATCCTCTTCCTTCTCTGTTTGTGGTGATTGATCAAGTCTTAAGCAAGATGATCAACACGGCTATTGGGAGAGGTTTGTCTCATGGCATTGAGGTATACTTGCATATGTTGCAAGTGCCAGGCGGCTCATCTGCAACATGCTGATCACTATTGATCTGCGAAGCAAAGTTGGATCAAGTTGCTAACCTAAAAAGGTGCTCTATTGTCTTGAAATAGTTTCTTGCAAAAGATCAATATGCTTAAGAGTATAAACCATTTGGGGTTTAGCAAGTAGAGGATGGCACATGGGCCCTAGCTTTGGAACTTGGGTGCAAAAATGAGCTTTGGCTTCGTCTTAAAATATAAGCCCATGGCCCACTGCAAGGCCCAGCATGTGTTCAGATCACATTTCCCATTTTTAGAAGATACAGGAGGACTGATGTGGAAGATTCGATTGGATATTTAATAAATTCATTTTTGCTATTTTAAGCCATATCTTTTTTTTATACGATTTTTATTAACTAAAATAAATTATAAATTGATTTGAAATCAATCTAACAGTTGAGGGGATTTTCGCTAAAGATTCATACGGATTGTGTTTAGGTCTATGGGGGGGTTGTCATTCCACATTTTTCTAAGTCGTGAGTTTTCTTAAATATTGTAAGAAAAGAAGTTTGAACTCAATAAAGTTATTTCTCCCTCTCTACTCCAAATATTTTTTGTGAGCATATGTGATTATTTCTTTGCGTTCAGGGGTCAAGATCTCACTGATCGATAACCGGGTTGCATCATGTCTTTCCATTTTGGTTATCCACTGATCATTGTGAGAAGAATGCAACAACACTTTTATGATCATTTCGGAATCCAAGGATGAGGTCCTTTTAAGAACTAACAGTAAAACTGTTTCATGGGTTATGGGTTATAGGGCAGAATATTTGTAAGAGACAGAAGTGTGAGCCCCTATTTTTCCGCAAGATAATTTCTAGGTTTTGAGCAGGAGGGGAATTGGAATGGCATCTCAACACCCCTCTTTTGGTATTTCCCTTTAATTGGTTTAATAAATTTACCAATTGAAGCAACTATCCTTGGAGATCCCTGAAACAACAATATGGAGGCAGTTGGATCTTTCTTCTGTCTCCTATCAACAGCAGACAGAGCTCTGAGAAATATTTGATTGCTCAATAATGGATGGGACTCTGAATTTCTTGAGTTCAAGCATGTCATATGATTATGGCTCTAAAAACCAAATAGAGGTAAGGTGATATGTATTTCATCATTACACAGGTTTTAAAGAAGACTTCTTCGAAAAGTAAAAGATTACAGAATCCCATGTTAAGAAAAGGCAATAAGCACAATGCAGATTCGATGTACTAAGCTAAAGAGAAGCCACTGAACAACATGCCCTAGAAATTCTTCAACAGGTACAACATACCTCCATCTCTGCTGCCGAATTGAACTCGTCGAAGCTCAGTGACCCCTCCAAACTGGTAATGCTCATGCACTGAATGCCCGTACTTTCAGGAATTCCTGATTCAGTTTCAACACAACCTTCCACTTCCCCATTAATGCCTTTAATTCCAGAATCTTCCTCAGCCACATTAAGGGCTACGCTTCCTGAACCTTCCCCCGATTCCAAACTACCCTCAGCACCAACTCCAGATTCAGGTTCAACAGAACCTTCCACATCAGCATTCACATCTCTGCTTCCAGAACTTTCCACTAATGCCAAGCCTCCCTGATCACAGTGTCCATTTTCTTCCTCCAAATTGCTCTCCACTGAACCTCCACCAGAAGACTCTCCATCCGATTGACCTACAGAAGCCGAACCTGAACTCCCCTCATCTTGCTTGTTCCTAACAGAACAACTCCGATCATCTAGAACCACAGATTTCACATCCTCATCATTCTCATCATCATCGGTATCACTTTCAACCTCCTTTCCCTTTCCCAACCTAAAAAACCAAACAAGCAACCATCATAAATCACAGCCAAAACAAACTCAAATAAGAAAAGACCCTCAAACCCAAACAAGAAAAGCATGGAATATAAAATGCTCTATCAGAATCAGAGGTGTTTAATTCAGACCAACGTTTTGTACAGCTGGGGCCCACATTTCAGTGGTCCAGACTGTTCATCCGGTGAGCCACTGTGGATGGGCAATTCTGCAACCAAGCCATCCAATGGAGTACCCTTGCCATCCAAAATATGTCCTGCAAATTGAAGTTTCTTTCTTTCTTTTCAATTTGAATATCGCCTACAAATCGATGGTTAATGGTGTGTTTAGTTGCTCCAAATATCACAAAATATTTATGATCGTGATTAATCAGTCTAATTTGGTGCAAATTTAATGAAATTTCATGATATGGTGCAATCAAGCGCACTCTAAAAAAAAAAGTGAAAACTCCATATGCAATGGGAAGAGAAGTTCCTTGATTGAACAGCTGATATGTTCAATGGATTGAATGGAAGTTTGTATCCCCAGCCCATCAAACAATTCAAACCATCTGGTTGTAGGATTTTTCTCATTGCATACAGACAGTTGGCTGTTTTTCCTGTTCGCTGTCAATTTCCTGGCCAACAATCAAACAGCCAGAGTACATGAAAGGGTGCCTTTCCAAAGCATCACCCATCCACCATGGGCATCATCCAGATGTGTGGATGGAAAGGTTGGCCTGCCTGTACAAAACACTGGCATGAATGAAAACGCCAGTAAATTCAGGTCAATCAGTGCATGATTCACCCAAAACAAATCATGTAACCCTAATAACCTTAAAAAGAGTAAGGGGAAAAAACAAAACAAAACAGATCAAGAAACCCTAACCCTAAATCTTACCAAGTCTTCACCCGCTTCCCAGCAGGGCCAGACGACGGCAACACCTTCCTCTTCCCATTCTCGTACAACCCAAACGACTCCCTCACCGACGCCTCCACAACCTCCATGCACTTGGCTGAATCCTCCCTATACTTCTCTATATACTTCTCCGTCGCGGCCCCGCCGCCGCTAGTCCCCGCCTTCTTCGCGGCCTTCACCTTCTTCTTCAGGAAATCCTCAGCGATCTTCTCCAATTTCCGCTCCTCAGCCTCCGCCTTCCATTCCTCCAGCTTCTTCTCAGCGTTAACGTGCCGCAGCCGGCGCCCGCTCATGTCCCTGCAAGCATCGAAGTTGTTCGTTTTCTTCTGCCCGGCTTTCGTCGCAGCGCCACGGAGGAGCGATCCAAAGCCGCCCTTGCCGCCGCGCAGGCGGAGGAGGAGGGCGCAGGACGGGAAGAGGTTATCGGGTCCTGAGGCGGAGAGGAGGGTGGCGTCGGAGATTTCATGGGTGCCAGAGACGAGGCGGAGGGAGTGGGGTGGAGGAATTCGGGTGGTAGGTGCGGACTAGGGTTTGCTTGAGGGCGGAGCCGGAGATGGTTTGGGTGGGGAGGTGGAGGCATTGGGTCCGTCCGTCTAGGTGCTTGATGAATATCTGGTAGATCTCAGCCATTGATTGATAGATCAACGATTCCAGAGACGATTATCTAAAATTGATAGGAATGGAGAGGAGAACTTGCGCGGCTTCCTTTTCTTTTCAGGTCGGAGCGAGTTTATGTCGGTGGGAGTATTTAAAGAACCGCGGCAAGCGTAACTCGCTCGGTTACTTTCGCTAACCGAGAGCCACGTGGTGCGACTTTCATGAGATCCTATCCGTCCATCTGGTAGGCTGCTTCACCCAAAAATCATGATGACCCACAACTCGAGTAGGCCACCAGAAAGGAATCAGTTGAGATCTCAAAAAGAAAGGCAAAAACATCCAGTGAAGAATGACTATGGGACAATGACTTATTTGGGGCACTAATGAGAACGTGGACGGTTGAAATCATCTGATCATCTGATCATCTCAGAATTCAATGAATTTGGATCCTGACTCGGGACAGAGGCAAACCGAACTCGCAACAAGAGAGGCTAATGGTCGCACATGGTTACTTGATCCAGGCTGCTTATTATTATGTGGGCCCGACTTTGATCCCGATGGTTGACTATAATATGGGCCGCAGGTTGCTGGCACGGTTCCTATGCGATTTTCATGTGCGGCCCATCTGGTCTGGTGAGGGACAGTCCTGATATTACGACAGGCATAGGTGGGCCCTCCTGATAAGTAGTTACGGATCTTGCATGTTCCTGCCACCGTGAAACCTATTTGGTCAGTCTCCTATGGTGAGAAACGTTTTCCAGAGGTGTGCAGATCCAGCCCATAAATAAAGTGGGGCTACACATTGAGTGTCTGGGTTATTAAGGGCCCGTTTGGATACAACCAAATAAGTTACTTTTTCCACTTACAACAGTTCATAAGTAACTTATTTCAGATAAATAAGTTTGGTTTATTATTAGTAATAAGTAGTTTTTTTATTTAATAGTATATAATTAATTTAGTTAATTTTGTTAGTTTTTTAAATAAGTTGGTGAAGAGAGGAATAAGGCAGACAAAAGAAAATAAAAACCGATAAGTATGTTGTTTGCCAAATATACTTATTTTTTTAATAAGTAGAAACTAAGATAAGCTACCCGTGTGGCATAAGTAACTTATCTTAAGCAACTTACAATCCAAATGGGCCCTAATTGCCCATCACCCTCTGCGAGTGTAAAGTAATTTCTTATTGTCTGGGCTAGGACCTGTGCGAGTACCAATACAGGGGCTGGGTCCACAACATCTCTCTAGGCACGAACTAGACCCATTCACGGTTTCCTAGGCTTAACCTGGAATAAAATTCGGGCATGGAAACAAATGGGCCAGCCATTCCTAACCTCAATCGCTGTTTACATATCTAGCCTGTGATTGTTCACAAGTAACTTTCAATTCTAACCATTTCCCTAAGGGCCCATTTTTCAGGTAGAGCATGGCTGAATAGGGCTTTGACGGGCTGGGCCTAGGATTTTACTTGCCTGGATTTTGAGCTGGTTGAGCTGGGCCTGTCTCCCTATCACAGCTATAGTCAGTCTGACTGATGAGTACCCCATTTTGATTAGCGCTGTTACGGGCCAGGTTTGGAGTTGTCTGAGGCCTAGGTTTTGAGCTGTTAGGATTGGACTTATTTAAAACTTTCTGGGCCCAGGACCAGCCACCCTAGTTCTGATTCTTGGGTCTGGCAAGCTCACAATTCTGCCCAACATGATGAAAACCAGCATTCCTCTGTATGGAAACTGAATGATTTGGTCTTCAAATTAACTGTCCAAGTTCACAAAATAATAATAATAAAAGTCAATAACCAGAGGCCAAGATGATCCAATGAATCTAGTTGGGGTGATACACGCCACCTGCAGTGAGGCCATGGGTTAGATGGGTTGGATATTTACATGCATGCGGCGGCACAATCGGTTGGTTGCATGCAAATGGATAAGACTACGCTAGCACATTGATATTCTACTCGAGCATTAAAACCACATCTTTTATGCTACAGCTTTCAAGGTTGATGAAAGGATTTAGAGGGCGCGACTTGGGTGAGACCCCGGAACCAGCGATGTGGGTGGGATCCTGAAACTAGGCGCACCTCGATGTATTCGTTGTATATCCATGCCGTCCATCTGTTTCTTCAGATTATTTTAGGACTAAGTACCAAAATTCAAGCACATGCAAATTTTAGGTGGACCACACCACAGGAAGCAGTGCTCATTGAACTACTACCATTAAAAACTTCTTGGAGTCCTCCGTAATGTTTATTGACCATCCAATATGTTGATTAGGTCACGTAGGCAGGGATGAAAGTAAAAAAACAAATATCAGGTTGATAGAAAGCTTTTGTGGCCCACAAAAGGGTTTTAATGGTTATTAACCAGTTTTTCTTATGGTGTGGTCCACCCGAAATTTTCATCTGCTTTATTTTTTGTGCCGTGTGATAAAATAAGCCAAAAAGAAGATGAATGGCATGGATATACAATTAATAAATCAATGTGGGCCCTAGGTTCAGGATCCCACCCAGTTCCGGGGTCTCACCCAAGTCGCGCCCAGGATTTAGAGATTTAAATGTAAAATTCCTAGAGAATTTTAATTTTACCTAACAATCCCTTATTCTCGAGGGTGAAATAACTACTATACCCTCGTCTCCTTTCCCAACTTCTCTGGCTTTGCTTCTTTTCTTTTTTTTTCTTTTTTTCTTTTTGTGATTTTGATTATAAAAATTACTATTTTAGGCTTTGAGTATCTGATTAACCATTTAACCAATTTTAGAAAAATAAAATTTTTATAGTTTTTTTTTCTAATTAATTGCATGCATGTCAAGCCGTACACTTCCACACATGTGGCATCATGGCATGTAGGTCCCACATCAAATTCATCCAATGGTTAGTCCAACCATGTTTTCCTCAATCGAATCGACTAAGAAGGTGGGCCCTAATATTGGAATCGAGTGGATGAGTTAGAAAACTTTAACCAAGTCTTTTAGAGCTGTACATTTGTTTTTTCGAACTATGGCCCACTTGACCAGTGGATTAACCTAATTCATTGTCTGAGGCATTAATATAGTGTTGCTTTCTAATGGGTGGATTGGATCTCAAAACTGCATAACATGATGGTAAATGTATGCAATTGTACCTCTTGCAGCCGTTACCAACACAACACAATCGTTTGTTGGATAGAACTTTGCTAGTCCGAAATCTGAAATTTTTGGAATGAAGTTCTCATCAAGAAGAAAGTTATGAGGCTTGATGTCAAAATGTAGAATTTTCATTGCACAACCTCAATGCAAATACTCATTCCCACAAGCCATACCTAATGCAATCTCATAAATCTTCTCCCAACTCAAAGGGCTACTTTTTCCTTTTGAGGAAAAATATATTTATCAAGAGACCCATTAGCCATGAAGTCATAGACGAGAGCTCTTTTCGATCCAGAAGAGCAGAACCCAATCAGTTGCACTACATCGACATGATGGATACTTCCAATAGTAGAGACTTCATTGATGAAATCTTGTCCATTGCCTTTAGATTTGGCTAACATCTTTACGATGACAAGATGACCATTTGCAAGCTTTCCTTTATAGACTGAGCCAAAGCCGCCTTGTCCTAGCTTTTCTTTGAAACCTTTAGTCACCTTTTGTATTTCTGAATGGGAGTACCTTGTCAGCCTGATATTCTTATAATTGCGCAAGAATTCTTCAATTCTGTTATCCCATGCTAAGCGTCTCCTTTGTAATTTACAGATCAAAGCAACAACCACAAATATTATCCCACATAAAACTCTCACTATCATGATACATCCTGCAAGGAGAAGCACATTCGAATCATGAGTTAGAATCATAAATAAAACACTGAAGCATGGATAATTTCAAAATCCCAATAGATGATAGTAGGGGTGGCAATGGGCCGGCCTTGTAGAGCCAGGACTTGGGCCCTTAAACTTGGCTCTAGGGGCCTCGCTCAGGCCTGAAATCTAAGCCCAATTCTAGGGCCGGGCTAGGCCAGGGTCAATGATGACTTGCCTGCCTGACCAGTTGGTCTGATCCAATCATTAAGTGCACCACCATTGTAATGGTTTAAAGGCACTTCTTAATAGTTCCCCATCGATGCAAATATGTAATTTAAATAAAATCATTAAATCCATGGTCGTCTCATATCAATATGTGGGATTTATTGTGGATGGAGGACGATATCTGCAAAAGCAATTCTAAAATTGGGCCTAAAAAAAACCTATATTCACTTAATTCTTGTCCTTGTAGGGCAGGCCCTGGGCCTAGTCCAACCCATTAGGGCTAGGGCTAGGGCCAATGTAGTCCGTTAGGGCCGAGGCTTAAGGGACCGGGGCTGGGCTGGGCTGGGCTGGGCTGGGGCTGACCCCTACCCAACTTTAGCCCAGCCCATTGCTACCTCTAGATGATATGCTAGTAAGGATATTTCAACAGCTTTCATAGAAATTAAGAGAAAATGATCCATGGTGCGGAGCAAAAGTGGAGCCCACATGTTGTATAGTCCAATTCATCCATCAAGCGGCAATCATTTCATGGGGGACACAAAAAAAGAAAAAAAAAAAAAACTGATTGGCATTAGGTGGATCGCACCATGGGGATGTCAAACATAGAAAACATTTTAGTTTCTTTGGTGGAGCCCATCAAGATGTTTGTATGCCATCCAACCCACACATCAGGTACACCTCACTATGATAATGAGATGCCTAAAAGTTTCAGGTTATGATAAAGTGGACCACAACAAGCCAGTTTGTAGGTTTTTATGTGGTCATCCATTTTCTGTGGTGTGCCCCACCTAATGATGAGCTGTGGCCCAGGATGGAAACGACGCACTTAATGGAATTTTGGATGGTGTACACATAGAAGTCCACTTATGCTCCTATGCTAGCATCACTCTTTTTACATGATTTCCCCTTTGCTTTTTTAACTCTTGTAGTGTAAATACATGTAAATAGATAATTATTTAATGTAATTCCTGCACTTTTTTTAATGCGACAATGATAGCTTGCTTTTTTTATACTAAAATCGTGGATATGTTGGCTTGCTTTTTTGATATTGAAATAGAGGATTATGTTAATTTTATGTGGGGCCGTTCTGATATATGTAGCTTATCCACACCGTTCATCCATTTTGCAGGTTGATTTTAGGGTATGAACTCAAAATTGAGGCAGATCTAAAGCTCAAGTGGACCACGCCACATGAAACAGTGGGTTGGACACCTACCATTAAAAACCTTTTATGACCCTAATTTCCTATGATGTGGACCATTTGAGCTTCGGATGTGCCTCATTTTTGCATCATATTCATTCATTTCTGTGCACTAGCATGGATGGGCCATATTGAAAAGGTCACAACATCTTGTGGCAGAAAATATGATCTTTCTATCACCAAATCACGATACCAACCAAAGATCCCACTTGTTGAAACTCATTGATTGTGTTAGGCTAACATGCAAAGACAAATGTGAATACATCACGGTGGGCCCACAAAACTCTTGACAGGACCATTCGTTTTTAACTAGGTCCCGGTGGGTACTGATCCGCGTATAGAAGGAACCAGTTGAGATCTCGAAAAGAAAGGCGTGGACATCCAGTAAAAGCATGACTATGGGACAATGACTTATTTGGGTCCCTATTGAGAACGTAGACGGTTGAAATCATCTGATCATCTAAGAATTCAATGGATTTGGATCCTGACTCGGGAGAGGGGCAAAATGAACTCACGACAAGAGAGGCTATTGGCGGCACATGGTTACCAAATCCAGGCTGCTCATTAAGTGGTCCCAACTTTGATCATGTCGTGTCCTGAAATCACGATGGCTGATTATGGTATGGGCCGCAGGTGTCAAACACGGTTCCTATGCAATTTACGTGTGTGGTCCATCTGATGAGGCATGGGTGGACTCACTTGATAAGTGGTACGGATCTCGCATGTGGCTGCCAGATGCAGCATCATCGAGGTGGGTGGATCCTTGACTGTGGGGCCCAACTTGATGTATGTAACTTGCATTTATCTACTTTGATAGCTCATATTAGGGCATGATTCAAAAAATGAAGCAGATCCAAATCTCAAGTGGACCATTCCATAGGAAATAGAGGTGATTGATCATTAAAAACTTATTATGGGCTATAGGTTTTTTTATCAAGCTTAAGTGATTTGGTCCAGCCCTCCGTTCAAGTCTTTGTGACCTCATTTGGTTTAAAGTGAGCTGTGGACACATTCATGACTTAAGTGGACTGAAGAGAGGAGCCCAAGAGAAACACAACATAGTTTGGTTGATTGACTGATCCAATTGGTTGACCAAAATTGAGTCAAAATGGTCTTTGGATACTTTTGGACATTGTGGATCCACTAAAATGTCAGTCACCTGGAATTGTCCCAAAAGCTTTACAGAAATCTTGCACAATTTTGAGGGCCTTTTTAATCAATCGGCTAGACCTATCAGTCTACCAACCAATCGCCCGAAGGCTCAAGTCAGTCATCCGGCTATGACCAATGGTTAATTGCACAAACTTGCATGTTTTTCTATTTTATTTTCTTAGTTGCTTAGTTAATTTTCCAATTATGCTTTATAGCCAATAGTAAGAAATTGTATGCGTAGCATGCATTAACTCAAATTAAACTTACTAGATTGTGGGACTTTGCATGCGCTGGGTCATATTCTTAAAATCAGGTAGGTTGACAAAATCCTAGCCTCGTATGGTATATCCAATGACCATATAATCACACAAGTATAATTCTTTGGTTCGTGATAGGTCTAAACTCGGAACTACCTATAATTTTGACCATTTATAATTTAAATCACATGTATTCCACCAATGCAATTTCTAATTAATAAATGTCTGACTGTCGTCCATCATCCTCTACTAGAGTATGGATTTTATCCACATTGTTCATCCATTTTTTCATATCATTTCAATTTTGGGCCTAACAATGAGATAGATCCAAGGCTTACGTGGACCACACTGTATGAAGCAATTGTCCTAAGCATAAACCACCACTAAAACTTTCTTAGGATCCACTGTGATATTTATTTGCCATCCAACATTCAACCTGTTCATAAGGTTGTACAGGCTTGGATAAAGGGAAAACGCAAATATCGGCTAGATCCAAAACTTCTGTTGCCCTAGCAAGTTTTCAACGGCAAGAGTTTGATCCCCACTGTGTGGTCCACTTAATCCTTGGATCTGCCTATTTTCTGGGCACATAATTTAAAATGATATGAAGAAATGGATGGACGGCTGGGATAAAACCCATACAGGTGGCCCCTCAGAGCCCAGCTCGTCCCGAGCTGCTACAGGCGGGGTAGTACCCAAACCGTGTCCGTCCGACAGCGGGTCTCTGGACCCAAGCAGAACATTCACATCCACGATCCACCCCTTTCTTCCAGTCCGCGTGCCACGTCTGTAGGAAATCCGATCCTTGTAATAGGTGGGTGCTATCATCAAGATCATTTTAGACAAATTCCAAAACGATCCTTTTTTCAGGTGGGCCACACTTCTACATCAAGTCATACAGTCGGTTGTCTGTTGCTTCCGATGTTACGTCCCACCTGATGAATGGATCTGCCAGATTTTTGCAAGAGCTGATCATCGTGGTGTGATCCACTCTTTCTCACGGCTGTGATATTCCACACATATCTTTTGCTGGAAAGAAAGGTTTGTGTGTGGAAATTCACATGCAGGGGATGTATCTTCTTGCTGTAATTTCAGAAGCGATTGTCTTTCACGATGGCAATCTCTCTCCCCTTCCTCTCCCTTCTTCCCTCCAAAACCAGTTAGAAGAATAGGAGAGAGGGAGGGGGAGAGAGATGAAGACGGAGGATCCTTGTACTGCAGCAGATAAAGGCCGTGGGAGTTTTCCTGTAGACCCGAATCTCCCTCGATGGGTTTGCCAGAACTGTCGCCACTCCCTCTGCGTCGCTGGCGTGGATTCCTACGCGGACAAGTTCTTCAACGACTCCTCTTCTCGCTCTGGTTAGGGTTTCGATTCCTCTCTCTCTCGAATTTCTCGTTGATTATCTGGTTAGGGTTTCGATTCCTCTCTCTCTAATTTCTCGTTGCTTAAACACTCTTTTTGCATAAAATTGTTGAATTGATGATCGCCTTCGTCTAATGATTCGGACAATTTCTTTCTTTCAAAGAAATGAATCCCTCGATCCTGTATATTGTTCTACTTCAATATTTAGGTGCCAAATAATACTTTCACATGGGCAGTGGGGCTGTGATCCAGACCATTGGATCAACTGCCATAAAAAAGACTGGTGAAAATTTAAACAGGTTGTTTGAACAACATTAGGGCCTGTTTGGTAGCCACTTAAAAAATGAGTTCATCTTCTTTTATTTAATATCAATTACACATTAGAGATTATATACATTGTTAGTTCTCAGGATTATTTTTATCCCTATCAAAAAGAGAGATATCTAATACATAATTATGATTAACTTTCGACTCATTTTTAAGTCATTATACGCCTGAAAATGGTTCATCTCAGTTTTGTTAATTATAATCATGTATTAGAGATCATGCTTTCAGATACATAATTACAATGAACTAAAATGATAATAACTCATTTTCAGGCATCTAACAACAGGCGCTAAGTTGTTCAAGCTAAATAATCTATTTAGATATCTCAGCAGGAACGTACTCCGAATGGTGATCCCTGCAGATTGTGCCATTTAATAAGTGCACAATCATCTTATCGGGCATTTAATATACTATTGCCAACCATCATAATTGTAGAACAACCTACAAATGAAGTTTGAAATTACCGAATATGGAAATGTGAAGGGAAAAACTGAATTTCTATTCAATGGCTAAGAGGTTTAATCAAGGAATTACATCCTTTAATGAGGATAAGCCTAGTCAAAACATTCTTCCAGATTTTATGATCTTTCATCAAAGTTTTTAGATTATCATCATAAAAGCTTTTAGATGAATTACTATAGTCAACATCCACCACTCATTCGTTTCTCCATCCAATAACTAGAACAAATAAACCCTGTGAAACAACTAAACCCTTATTCTTTATTGATGTAGCACACATGGTGGGGCACACCTTTGTTACAAATGGGCCACATCTGCAAGATGTGATAGGGCTCGGTGTGTGTGATTTGGCAATGACATGTGGTTGGAAAATTAAAGATTCTAAAGAGAGTCAAGCAATTCTTTACTTGAAACTGTTGTGCAGGAGGCATGGATATGAATATCGGTATTGTATACGGCTGTATCGCATCCGTATCAGCACGAGATGATACGCGATATGGGGTTGTATTAGCCTGATATCAAAAGATTGACCTGTATCGGCCCGGGGTGTATCGGCACCGATACGAGGTCGATACAGCCATAAAAGCCCAATTTTGATTTTTTTCCCTCAAAATTCCACTTATGTCCTTTTTTTCCCCATATTTATCATGAAAGAAGCTTAAAAACTCATTTTAGGCTAGATTTAGACCTATTTTGGGATCAAGCAAATGATTTGAATGAGATTTGATAAATTGAAGCAAAGTAGACCATTATGGGAAAAATCAGAAAGAAGAGTAAACCTTCACTTTCTTTTTGATATTATTTTCTTTTTATTGTATTTCAATGTAATGGGCCTTAGTTCACCGAATCATGCTTGATTTGTGTTCAATTAGGGCCCATTTAGTTGACCTTCAACAAGTCAAACCGACAGACAACATTCTCATCAAAGAATGGTCCGATACACCATCGCATGCATGTCTAAAATACAAAAAAGAAGGAAAAAGAAAAAGAAAGATTATTTTTGAATATCTTATTATTCTCCCCATCCCCAGTTACTTTCCTTGATTCTGGCTTAAAAGAAAAATTCTGACCGATACAAGCTGATACGACCCCGATACTGATATGTGACACTGTATCTTATCATTTTTCCGCCGGGACAATACATTGACCAATAGATTTGGAAGCAATTGCGGTTTTCCTCCGTGAACTGAAAAGTCTCATAAGCATGCGTGGGAAAGGATTCATGGGGAAAAAAGGGTTTTTGCTTAGGAACTCTATTAGCAGGAGACTTTTTGGTTCTCTGGGTTCATTTTTCTTTAATTTTGCATAATTTTGATGCAATCTCATGCGGTTTCAGCGTAGATATGGAATGGTCATGCATACTTCGGTGCTAGTGTAATATAAATGAGATTTTATAAGCATTTTTATATTAGGGCTAAGGGGAAAGCGAATTTGATCATCAATCTTCATTTTGAACAAGTAAAAGTTTGTATTTTGGTTGGGTAGCTCCCTTGCAATGGTCCTTGTACCAGGCGCTTATCTACAAAGTGAATCTTCTTTCTTCCCTATTAGTTCTTGCATTTTCCTCCTTTTTTTTTTTAGCATCATTTCTCCCTCTCTCCACATCAGTTACACCTAAGGTGGAACTCAAATGATGGTGGTTACATTCAGGAAGTACAAAACCATCCATTCCATCATCTTTAACGATCTTCTTTTTATTTTTTATGTTGTGCATCATGTTGACTTTAACTTCAATGCCTGCTACCTTTGGGATTCTCAGCAGATCCCCATGGCATGTTACAGTAATCTAACTGTGTATTTTTAATGTGCTTCAAAACATCAATAACATCTTTGCCTCCACTCTTCTTTTTCAGACGTTCTTATGGGAAGAGCATGCTTCTTTTAACTTTTGTTCCAGTGAATCTCCCATTGCATTTATATAAGTAACCACTGCTTTCTCAAAATGCACTTTAGCTTTGGAGGCATATTTCTCTTTCCCTAGCAAGGTGTTAAATATGGGTTTCACACAGTTTCATATCTTCAGGAATTGGAAATTTCACAGGAAATATTGAGAAATGTTCTGATGTGACGTAAAGTGGATCAGCTTGAGGGAGACTCTGGAGAAACTTATGGAAAATGGTGAATTTTTTCAGTGAAACATCAGGAGATGTTAAAAGACTTGTAATTACACTCTTAGAACACAAATGTTGCAAAAAGAAAAACAATGAGTAATGATTTTCCATTGTTTAGGGAACAAAGCTATGTGTTGTTGGTCATAAATGATGTAGTGAGTTCTTATAATGTAAATGCCATAAATCAAGCAATAAAATACAAACAACATAGCCAAAAGCTAAAACGAATAAAAAATATACTTTGATCTCAAATTCACATAGGGTTACAAGGAGGCTCAAATTCTCTGCCTTTATGCCTACTAGGGCGGCCATAATATTGCTACTCCACCTAACTCTAGTACCATGCTCAGCTCATGATCTGATGATACCAGTCCATATACTCTTGAACATGAAGTGATGATGCCAATAGCCTCAGATAGATCTACATGCAGTTACAAGGACGCTCAAAGTCCTTGTTCCTGTCCCTGGTGGGACTGGCCATACTAATGCTGCTTCAAATAAGTGCAGTTCTCTGCCCTGCACATGAGGTGATTGACGCCCGGCCATGTAAGTCTTGAAAAATATTAGTGGTACCCATCTGGATACTTAGGCAATCACCGTAACTGTCATAGTTGCTCCTAGTGGCACCTAGATGCAGCTGTGGTTGGATACCTCCATATCCAACCTATATTCGTATCTTGACATCTGTCCATAGCCATTACCCTGCCCATATCCTCAATGTCTTCCATTTTCACCTTGGAATCCAAGTATCTTGCTTGAAATCCATTTCCATGTATCAAAGTCATCCATAGACATGGATTTCCACTTAGTTTATTGCTAATCTATTGAAAAAATGAATCCAAAAAAGAAAAAGAAAAAAGATTTTGCTTGCATTTAGGGTTCTGGCCAGAAATCCCACTCGGATCATGATTTTTTTTACCAAATTCATGTTTTGAATGCGAAATGACTCTAGTGTAGTTGTTAAAACACAATTACAAAAGGGACTAAACAAAATAATTTGAACAAAAAAAATAAAAAAATCTGTATTGGTGGTTAACTACCTCATCTCCTGTGTGTAAGGTATTAACCAAGTATTGAGCGAGTGGTTCAAGACGAGCACACTGGCTTATATCGTGGTCAACTATACCGAATCACATATCATATTAAATTACTTTACCATGGGCGGATATTGGGGATCGAACCCCGCATCTTCTCCTTGGCAAAGAGAAATTTTACCATTCAACCATATCCGCATTTTCTTTGTTCCTGATACACACGCATATCAAGTTTCACTTCTGAAATTAATTCTAATATTTGTTTCAAATAAGCTTGCAACTTGTTTAATCATTATGTGGCCACAACTGAGTGTGCGCATTAACACCATTAACACCAAGAAGTCGAACTCTCTGTCACCTCGCACCATTTAACGGCATTGGAGGGAATTTAATGAGCATTCATCAACCCTTTTTAAATTTTGGAGGTAGACATGCACACGGTGCATGCAAACATGTCCCCTTCTATTTTAGTTTTTGCTGTGAACATAGAATTCATATTACTTCATCATCGTCATCATAATTATAGCCTTTTTCCAACAGTTTGAGGTCAGATTAAGTCTCTCACAATTGCTTGGAAGAAGTTCAACGACTGGCTTCCTACTGAACATCAATCCTTTTACCCGGTAGGGGGACCTGCCGGCATATCGTCCCCAGGCAAAGCTGTACATAGAATTCATATTATTTGAAGGAAGTTATTCAGATAGCAGTTTTCTCTTTCAGCTTTGTACTGCATTATTTTTAATAATTTCATTTGGGGTTTGTACATTGGAAATATTTGCAGCATATCGATCAATGCTGTTACAATTCCATCACTATTTTCTTGCAACATTTTAATTTTCTTCTTTTGTTATTTCTTCTTATGCGGTACGTTCAGATCTTGAACATTTGAGAACATAAATGTAACTGTTTTCAATTTCTTTGAATTTTGTGTATGTTGCTATTGTTTTGTCTCTCTTGCATGCATTAGATATGGATGAGTATTTATGCAGGTATGCAGGCCTCCTCGGTACATGGGGCAGGAAGTGTGTTGGGTTCGACCCGGATGGACCATTCGTTTATTGTGCTGCCAAAGCAAAGAAGTCAAACTCATGGGGTTCCCCCTCGTCCTCGTACCGGAGCTGCACAGCCTGATGCTAGCCAGTCTGGGAAGATGATGGAAGAGTCATTTGTGGTATTGCCTCCTGCTGCTGCTTCCATGTACAAGCCTGCATCTGAAGGGGGTGGCACCCATTTACTTACTCCTGGCGGAAGCCCCAGTGGCCCTTTGCAGGCGAACAATTCTGGGTTCCACTCGAGTATAACCGTCTTGAAGCGTGCATTCGATATCGCTACTGCCCAAACACAGGTGTGAATTGCTTCCAGGTTTCATCTGCATATTTTAAAAGTCATTTTTTTGGCATCTTTGCTTAGGCTGTAGATAAAATTTCAGTGTCTGATTATAATATTTCAGTAGCCTTTCAAAAAAAAAAAAAAAATCAGCGTCTGAGCATTTTATGTTTATGCACATGTGCTTGTGCATGTCTTTTCAGGTTGATCAACCTTTATGTTTGGAATGTATGCGTGTGTTGTCTGATAAACTCGATAAAGAGGTTGAAGACGCAAACAGGGACATTAAAGCATATGAAGCCTGTCTTCAACGACTTGAGCTGGAGTCCCGTGATGCTCTTAGCGAAGCTGATTTCCTTCGAGAAAAAAAGAAGGTGCCTTTTTGATGAATGCTGCTTTCATTTTATTTGAATTTGGTGAATGCTTGGTCATGGCTAGTTCATCATTAGAAACAAATGCTTTCCTTCTGCTATTAGTTGACAAGCATATCTGTTTATTTGAAAAGGCAACAAATTCTGTAATGAACAACTTGAGGCTACATACACCTCCATATTTTTATGAAGCTATGGGATTTGAAGGGAATATTTTATCCTTAACTCAGAGTGAGAAGATCTGCAGTTTGCTGATTATTGATGATTTCATTCCTCTCTGGTTATGAGAAGAGTACCCCATTCTGAACAACACTTGTAGAGATGTCATGGAAATCACATGCTTTTAAAAATTTACTTTTTGGGTATAGTTGTGGTCCATTGCTCCAACTATAACTAAACACTCAACTTGAGTGAGAAAAACTGTATAAGATCGACATCTATTCTTCTGAAGAATCTGAACATCTTTGCCAAGTAACATGAGCTTAAGCATCTCTATGCACCCCCATTCCAAGATCTTTAGTTTATTTATTTTTTATGCTACTGAAGGTTGAAGAAGAAGAAAGAAGGCTTGAAGCAGCTATTGAAGAAGCTGAGAAACAGTGTGCATCAGTAGATACTGAGCGAATGGAATTGGAATTAAAATCAAAGCGCTTCAAAGAACTGGAGGAACGGTGAGTGCTCCACATTTTTATGGTTATGCATAAGTCATGCCTTTGCACTAACTGTTTCATGGACTTGAAGACAATGAGCACTTCCAGTGACTGCAGTTTTGTGGAACTTTTACGTAAACCGGATTGGAATGATCATCTTTTCACAACATTCTTCCTGTTTACAAGTTTGCATATTGGAGGATACTTCATTATAGCTTGTTTTAAAAGTCCTTTTCATAGATTTCTTTTTCCTTTCTTTTTAAATTTTGTGAACACGTATTTCTTTTTTATCAATCCATCATAGGGAAGTCTTAGATGCTAATGCTTACCTCTATGAGTTGAAATGTTGCAGGTACTGGCATGAATTCAACAATTTTCAGTTTCAGTTAACTTCGCATCAGGTGTGTCCCCCCCCCAAATTCCTTATTCACTTCCAAAAGTCTCTTGTTACTCCTTTAATCCATGGACTGGCATTCTTCTTGAACAGAGGATAAATTTGACAGAATTGCCATAAGTTTTGAATCCTTATTGTTTCAGTTGGTGTATAGCATTTGTAGTATGTTGCTATACCTAAGATGTACATAATTTTTTGATAATTTGCCATGTTGTTTATGACCATTCTTGGAGGATGTGATAATCATCATCATCATCATCTAAGCCTTATCCAAACTAATTGTGGTTGGCTACACGAATTCTGTTCTTTCTATTCCACTCTATCACGGACCATATCCCCAGTTAAGCCATAGGTCCTACAGTCTTTTCTTACTACCTCCCGACATCCTTTTGGATCTTCCTCTTGCCCTTTTTGAGCCTTCAACCTGAACTCACTCCTAGCTGGTGCAGTTCTTGCCTCTTGATGTCTCCGTTGCACATAGCCAAACCATTTAAGTCTACTCACATCATCTTATTACCTATTGGTGCTACTCCTAAGTACTTGCACCTTGCCTCTTGATGTCTCTGGTGCACATAGCCAAACTATCTAAGTCTATTTAAATCGTCTTATTACCTACTCGTAAGTATGTTTAGTGCCTTCATTTCTAATTGTACCCTTACTCGTTTTGCCACAAATCCATCTCAACATTGTCATTGCAGTTATGCTCATCCTATGAGCATGCTGTTCCTAACTGCGCAACATTCTGTCCTGTAAAGCATGTCTGGTCTTATAGCTATCCTATATGATTTCTCCTTAAGTTTGATTGGTCTGCGATGATCACATAAAACTTCAGTTTGGAGGGCCTGATAATCATGAAAACAAAGACATTATTACGTGAATGCAAACACATGATTGTGTGAGTATGGATATGTGGTTTGTGTGGCTTTATGCACCAGTGTAAGTATAAAACAATCTTAAGTAATTAAAATATATACATAAGGCTAATCATGAGATTCCTTAATGAACCCCAAATGGGTGGGACAAGGTTATGATGATGACAATGAACCAAAAAAATGCTAACAAAAAACTTGTGAACAATAATCAAGGATGATAATGGCTTTTACTAATTTCAAGTATAACAAAATTTGCATCTGTCCTAAAAAGGGGGTTTCCATGAATGGTAATGCTTATGCATCTTCTATTCTTATATTTCATTTTAGAAGCCCTGGAGTTTCTAATTCTTAATTATTAGGCATGTGTACTTTTGAATAAGGCAGTTGAGCACAGTATGGTATAAATTCTTGAGATGTAGCTTATACTTTTAAATGTTTGTGTTTCTTCCTCATCTTCGTCTGTTTGTGACACTTCCGTCAAACAGGTAGACAATAATAATTTTGATTAAATAAATTGTGACATTTTATCCCAGCACTTGATTTGTTTTGTATATCTATGGCTTGGTGTTTCAGTTGTGACTTGGGAATACTTCGAGGATGATTTACCTCCACAGGGATATCCTCCTGTGAGGTGTCTGTTCTTTTATAAGAGTCATATAAATCTGATTTGACACAACTTGAAAGTAATGGACCAGGATAGGTTAGTTACTGATGTGAACAAGAGAAATATTTCTAGGCAATCCTACTATTTTGTGGCATAATAGGATGGGGTACTTATTCAATCAAAAGTCTCATAATATTCATACGTAATAGTTCTGTATGTAGGGTTCTGCACGTAGGCTGTGTATATCTAGCCTTCTCTTTGATGTTCGTTATTAGATGCAAAAAGGCCTAGGCTTGAAGCCTGTTGTCCCAACTAATAACTTTCCTAATCTATCTCAACCTTAATCCTATAAAGACTTGAAATAAGAAAGGAAATCAAATAATGACTAAATGCTCCTCTTGTCCAACTGTATGGCCTTTGTAGGTTTCATCGTTGTACATAACGCCCCAAACTGGTACCCTCTTAGAGAAAGCCCTAAAAGAAACAGCTGATTAGATCTGTGGGTTCCACAGTCCAGCTGATTAATAATATGGCCATTCAATTGGATTTGTAGGTCTTGTAGTCCAATTGGACGATTTATCTGAAATGACCATCAGGAACTTTCGATCTGATCCATATAGTTATGTCAATCTGGCCTCGATGTGGTGAAGATGTTCAATCTCAACGGTTGGATGGTTCAGATGTTCAATCCAGACGTTGGATTGGCCCAATCCATATTTTGGATCCTTGGATGGATCTGATCTGTGCCTTACATACAATCTGAACACTCAAATGGGCCTGATCACACAATCGTCCACATGTGGTCCTTGCTCAGATGGCCTTAGTGCAGTAAAACATAGGGGTGGCAGTGGGATGGGCCAGTTTAGGCCCGGGCCTGGCCTGATGCCTAAGACCCAAGGACTGAGCCCAGCACAGGCCTATCACAGCAGGCCCAAGCCCGAGTGCAGAAATTGGTTAAACCTGGGCCAGACCCAACCCATCTTGGCCTGAAAATGACGAAATCTCTGTCCCACTTGAATGTTCCTAATCTAATCATTGGTCAAGTGGGGCACATACATCATCGTCGTCGTCATCATCATCATCATCATCATCTAAGCCTTCTCCCACCTAATTGGCATCGGCTACATGAATCCTTGTCTGCCATCTACTCTTGTCATTTGCAATGACATACTGTTCGGATTCATGTTGGAAGTTATGCTATAAGTTTGACGTGGCTCCCAACCTGACACAACCCTCCTTTATCTGGGCTGGGGACCGACAATGAGAGTACGCAATTCCATCAGGTGTAATGTAATAGACTATTACGTAGGTTGATTACAATCAAGGACTATCTAATAGTCTATTACACAGGCTGATTACAATCAACAAGTTGATAACAATCAATGAGTTAAGTGGATCACACATGCACAAAGAAATAAGATATTTTAGAGGAATAAAACCAACAGTCTGCATTAAGATGGATGGGTTGCCCAACCGAGGATTGGAATGGCATATTTATAGGATATAACACATGTGCCGCGTCAGGCTAAAATGACTTGAGACCAAGCCTTGCTTGGCCCACGGGCCGAGCAGTAGGTCCAAGCCGGATCAGGTGGGCTACCCTAGCCTGTTGCCACCCTTAAAAAAATAAAAAACTTCTTTTAAGACCTATTGGGTGGTGGAATGAATCTGCTCAACTTCCAATTTTCTTTTGCTCATAAACTATTTAGCTTGACATAGCCACTGTCGGAAATGTTATTACAATTTATTTGAAAGTTTAGAAATGTCAAGAAGAGTGGCAGTTGTCAGGGTTATTGTTTCAAAACTGTGTAGCTCGACCAAGCTGCTGCCAGGATGTTGCTTCCCCAATGCAGTGTTCAGGGATTCTTAGTTGGGCGCTGCATGGAAATGCCTTCTGATGCACGCCTGATTTTGACTCCCAAATGCCATATTGCTGCATAATCTGCATGGAGCCACAAGTTATAATGAAGAATTGTCTCTGTTTAATAGGAAGAAAGAGATGCAATCTTGTCCAAGATTGAAGTTTTACAAGCACATCTGGAATTGTTGAAGCGCACCAATGTTCTGAATGATGCCTTTCCTATTTGGCATGATGGAGAATTTGGAACCATTAACAATTTTCGACTTGGCCGTCTTCCTAAGATACCGGTATGTCCAGTGTCAAAACTAGCCCTATGCAGACGAATAAACTTGTTATTTGTTTGCAAAGCTCTAGTTTCACTACTGCTCATTCTTTTTCCATTTTTCGGTTGGGTTCGGGTTCTCACATATGATTCCGCATCTCTCTTTAGGTTGAGTGGGACGAGGTAAATGCTGCTTGGGGTCAGGCATGCCTTCTCCTCCACACGATGGCTCAATATTTCCGGCCAAAGTTCCCGTATCCTTTGTAGCTTTATATTTTGTCCCTTGCTTTGGTACTCTGCCTTAATTTTGTTTCTTCAAAGGACTCCTTACTGATTAGTCTGTGCATTTACTCTTCAGCCGAATAACCTCAAATAAGTTGTAAATAAGTACACCTTGGCTTGAGCAATAACAACATTGCTTTACGCAACAGTTTAAAAGTATTCACTCTTCAAACTGGTTACATGGTTCCATGTATCGTATATTTTAAGAATACAACCTTACATTGAAGCAATGTGTATGGTATTTCACAAAGCTGATGCTTCACATGAACAGGCTAATCACTGATAAATTTTTATGGAAGATTTTTTCTTTAGATTATGCATTTGCGTTTTGGTCTCAATGAGAAATTTCCCCCACCTATTGATGAAGAAATGTATAACTCAGAAAGATTTTGGTCTTTCAACAAAAAATCTACCCATAATTGACAAAGAAGAATCACTAGTCTCCAAAAGCTGTCATCTGTGGGAAATGAATCAGAATGTTGTGGAGCTTTTCTTATGTGAAATCTGTAGATATAATCTTTTAAGAATTTTAGCACTGACGGAAATTTCTAGGTTTTTCTAGGGTACATGAAAATGTAATTTTCCAGCATTCTTAGTCACTTGTTTGCACTTGCAGTCAGATCTAATTCAAGCTTTTCAAGTGGTTGTAGTTTTGTGCTTCATATTGCTGGTTTTCCATTTCATTTTGAGATATTTTTGTCATTTCTTTTTTCATGACCATTGCAATTTCGAAACAAAATCAACCGTCTTTTCAGTTTATCTGATCTGATATGTTGGATTTGAGTCTTTTAACAGCAATCAAGATCCTATAGGCAATGTTGTCAAAATTGTACAATTCGTATGGGTGTACAATTCAAATCTTAGACCCAAATCGTAAATCCCAAATAATCGTATGAATCAGTATCGAATCATACGGTAATCGTAGATTACATAAATGGGCCAAAAAATTAAGTTAAAAATCAATTTTATTTTTTATTTTTTTTCAATTTTCTTTCTTTCTTTGTACCCTTTTGCTCACAAAACATGAAAAAAGGCTTCCCAACCCAAAACAAAGAAATCAAGATATTATTCACAATGGATTCAAATGCCATTTTTTCTAACATGGTTCTACACTTAAAAAAGGTACAAAAGAACAAAATTATTAAAAGTCTCTTGTATGTTTTTTAAGGTAAAATTTTCGAAAGAAAACAAAGGAAAATGACAAGAATCATTTAATATCATGATACGTATACCATATACATTTTCTCAATTGATAATATCATGATATGTATTACTTTTTTGGTATATGTTGATGAGAAATGAATGATTAATGAGTTTTTCATCTTTTCTGATTTACTTATATTTTTTCATTTGTTTTTTATATGTATATTTTTAAAATCAGAAAAAATCTTATGATTTACAATATGATTTGTGATTTGATACGATTCAACCCCTTTTACGATTTGCGATATGATAACAATTTTGAGAACATTGCCTATAGGGTTTTCCAGGTTGGAAAACTCACTGTAAGTCTGTAACTGCAGTTTGATTTCCAGCCAGCAATGTTTTCCGTATCGACATCGATAATGTATCGCACCCTGGGGATATGGAAACATGTCGGGTATCGCATGGGAAATATCAGATGTATCGTGTAATGTTTCGCTGTTTTTGGAAACATTGTGAACTTGGTCAAAAATTGTAATGGAACTTTAGGGGATGTTAAAAAAGACATCAAATATACACTTAGAAATCAAAAGATCACAAAAACAAGTGCACATAATAAATTTCTTTTGTATAGGGTCCTAAAGTAGACAAAAGTGATGCAACTATATTCAAAATCAATTCATATCATTTATAAACTAAGAAGACATGTATGGAAATACAAGCAATTTCCCTCATTTTCCCCAAATCCCCAAATCGGAGGTTGAAATCCATGATTAAGCATGCAAAACATGTAAAATCATGGATTTCCATCTTATTTCTACTGATTCCAAGTGATTAAAAAAAGAAAAAAAAAGAAGTATCAAAATAAAAAGAACTCACCATTTCAAAATCAGGCACACTCGCTGTCTAATCTTCATTTCTGCAAACAAAAAAAAAAAAAAAAAAAAAATAATAATAATCTGGTTTCTCCTCCAAATAATTGAAAGGACTTGGTCGGATTCACCCAAGGGATTAGAAGTAGAAGAATTAAGAAAAAAAACGTGAATTTAAAGATTTTTTTTGCTCGGATTTTTTTTTTTTTGAGAAAAAGGGGAAGAGGGATCGATATTGCTATCTGTATTTGATAATATCGGCGATGCATATCGATACATTTAAATGTATTAATACAACCTTATATATGTTCACGATATTTTGAAAATATCACATTGTATCGATGGTATGGTCAATACAATTCGATATATGATGATACTATCGTGGACATGCTGAAATAGATGTATTTCAGTGGTGTTTCATAACAGTGGAATGCGATATCAATGATATCAGCAGATACGATACACCACAAACACTGTCATTTAGAAACCAGTATTCCACTCCACACCACTGGAAATCTCATTCTTCTTTTTCTGTCATGAACATTGTCGTCCAGTAGAAAAATGCTCTTGCAAAGGTAATCATATACGTTTCACTTGAAAGGCTATTTCTGCCCACAACATGTTGCTAATCATTTCTCCTTCATATGAAGTGCTGTTGTTATGATAGTCTGCATATGTATTTGTGCATATGAAGTCTGTTAATAGTTTCTGCAGGAATCATCCTTAATTGCAACCATTATTTCTGCACGAAGTGGACATTGGAAATTCCTATACTTTATTTAAGGTATCGAATAAAGATTCTTCCAATGGGAAGTTACCCCCGCATTATGGACAGCAATAACAATACATATGAGCTGTAAGAAACCTCTTCATTCTCTTTTGAAATCTTTTACTTTGAGAAAAGTTCGCTACTGTTGTAGTACAAGCGTTCTTCTTTCTAACGACTCTATCAATTGTGGGGTGTCCATTCCAAAGTTGTTATAACTTGTTAATTTGGCATGTAAATTACAAAAACCTTCTGTTATGGTGTACATTCATTTTTTTCATGTGTCGGATTATTTTATTTTATTATTATTTTTTTTTACCTTGAAAATACATTAGCAACTAAGAAACAAAATTTCGAGTTTTTGAAACCGAAATTCTGAGGATTCTATCTACAAAATTTTTTCTTCCTTTGTTTTTTACTTGTCATAATCAGTAAGGGTGCGTTTGGTAAAACTTAATTTCATAACTTTTTACTGAAAAATGCTATTTTCAGTGATTTTGGTAATTCAGACCGCTTGGTAACCAAAAGGCATTCCGTAGTTAATTGGAAAAATCACTTAACTTGGCTTAAAACTTATCGCGGAATGCGGTAAGTCATTTCCTTTTAAATTTTTGATGAATTTTGACCAAAATATCCTTCCCAATTTTTAAAAATGGCAAGAATATCCTCATAGAGATTTAAAACATTATACGATTCTCTCACCATGTGGTTCCCTCTTCTCCTGTTGGAGAAAAAAATGTCCTAACTATCCAGAGGCCAAATCCTTCTCAAATCTCTCATTTCGTACGGTTAATCTTCCTTTGATTTGAAGTGACATTTTGATCTTTTACATTTTTAAGCCTTTTTAGGGCCCACCATGTTCTTTATTTGCCACCCGTACGTTCATAGGGTCACACAGACCTGGATGAATGGAAAACACAAATATCAGCTTGATCTACAACTTCTATGGCCTCCAAAATGTTTTAAAAGGTAGACACCCAATTCCATTGCTTTATGTGGTATGGTCCACTTGAACTTTGGATTTGCCTCATTTTTGGGCTCATGCCCTAAAATAATCTCACCAAATGGATGGACGGTTTAGATATAACACATACATCATGGGATGGCCCACAAAACATGATGTTTTCAACTAAAAACGGATCTTAGTGGTGTGTTGCATAACAAACCAGACACCGATTGCCTATTGGTGCATATGGTGCTCTGTGGGAACCACCATGATGTATGTATTTTATCCATGCCGTCCATCCATTTTGGATAAGTATTTTTGGGCATGATCCAAAAAATGAGGTAGATTCAAATCTCAGGTGGACCACACCAAAGGAAAACAATGTTGATTAAACGCTAGCCATTAAAAACTCCCTAGGGCTCACTGTAATGTTTATTTCCCATCCAAACTGTTGATTAGGTCATGCATACCTGGATGAAGCGAAAATACAACTATCAGCTTCATCCAAAAGTGGTGTCCGCCAGGAAGCTTTTAATGGTGGGCATCAATCACCAATGTTTCCTGTGGTGTGGTCCACGTGAGATTTGAATCTGCCTCAATTTCGGGATTTAACCTAAAATGATCTGAAAAAATGAATGGATGGTGTGGATAAAACACAGACATCATGATAGGGCCCACAGAGCACCGTCCAATAGCTCCATGACATGGCAGTGTCATGGAGCAATCCCCCTTCCGCTTCCAGTGGATGCTGGATCCACCAAATCACTGCGCATTGGGAAAGTGGATTGCCTGTGACTAGGTTGTGTGGGATCTACAGAGATGGCGGTGGCAAATCCACTCCATCCATCTGTTTTAATAGACCACAATAGGATAGGATTCTAAAAATAAGGCAGATCCAAAACTCGAGTGGTCCATACCAAAAGAAACAGTGGGAAAGGGAAACGTCCACCATTGAAACCTTCCTGGAGCTGGCCATGATGTTTATATGCCATCCAAACCGTTCATAGGGTTATTACCACTCAGATAAACTGTAAGCACAAATATCATCCTGATACAAAACTTCTGCCACCCCAGGCGTTCAATCCCACTGTTTCATCTGGTATGGCTCACATGAATTTTGGATCTACCTGACTTTCAGACTCCTGTCCGATTGTGGACTTGCAAAACAGGTGGACGGAGTGGATTTTTCACGTACATCTCTGTGGGCCCCATACAGCCTCAAGCACAGGAATATCTATGTGTCTGTTTCACAGGCAATCCGCTTCCACGGATTGGGTAGCTAGAGACGGACGGTCTTGTGAGGGGATCTGTGGGGCCTACAGTGATTTATATGTTTTATCCATGACATCCATCCATTTTAACAAATAATTTTACGGCATGAGCCAAAAAATTAAGGCAGATTAAAGGCTCAAGTGGACCACAACACAGGAAGTAGTGGGGATTGAAAGCTTACCGTTGAAAAGCTTCTTGGGGGGCTAAGAAGTTTTGGATCAAAGCTGATATTTATGTTTTCCCTTCATACAGGTCTATGTGACCACATGAACAGGTTGGATGGCAAATAGACATCACAATAGGCTTTAGGAAGTTTTCAATGGTAGGAATTCAATCTCCACTACTTTCTGTGGTGTGGTCCATTTGAGCCTTCAATCTGCCTCCTTGGGCTCATGCCCTTAAACGATCTCAGGTGTACTACACCACAGGGAAATAAAAATTTGTGCATGTGTGGCCCACTAATTCAACACAATGAGAATATTTTTTCCAAGCCAAAGTATTTTTTTTATTTAAGGTTACAGAGTCAAAAGTATGTTGTAGGTGGGACAATAGAGATGAATGGTCTAATATAGTAATATTGTGCTTGTATGAGATGTCATGATCCACCAATCGAAGGGTTATGACTATTCTATCAATAAGAGTATAGCACATGGTCCATCAATTGAGAGGTCATGTTTGAGAGATGTACGTGGATGGGGCAAAGGTATGCCAAATTTGGTGGTAAGGTAATACTATGTTTTGTCTCATTACCAATTTTTAGATAGAAATTGAGACAATAGGGGCAAATATGAAAAATTGCCAATTTTCAGAGATTTCTAGTTTGTTTTTACCAAACAGGTTTTTGTTAAAAAAATGCTTATTTTCAGATATCAGGACCTTTTTAACAAATTACTAAACGGATTTTTCAGTACTCATAGGTGCTTAAATTCAGCACGTTAAGTTTTCAGCACCTAAATTAATTTACAGGCCTTATTTTTCAGTTTGCCAAATGGCACCTAAGTTTAAACCTTAGCCTGCACTGCAAATTTTTGTTATCCTAAAGCTTACATTTTTTCTAGTATATGTTTTATCTTTCATTTTCAACAAGGTAATGCTTCATTTCTATCAATTGGCTTTTGTGTTTCTCGAACTCTCCACTTTCTTTATACTTTCCCTACTTTCGGTAAAAAAGGATCCGGTTATTGGTAATATGGTTCTTTCTTTTGTGGATCTGTCTCATCTCATGGTGTCACAAGGTCTTACCAAGGTGGATTTCTTTTTTCCCACGTGGAAATAGATTATGTATTATATGACATAGAAGCATAAGAACCATCTTGTGTTTCAGGTTTGGTCCTGTGAATTTATTTTGGAGCACTCGCTACGACAAAGCAATGACCCTGTTCTTGGCATGCCTCAAGGACTTTGCCGAGTTTGCAAATTCCAGGGACCAAGAAAACAACATACCACCTAGAAAAATGTTTCAAGCTCCCTTACAAGTGAGTTTATTTTTATTTATTTATTTATTTATTTTATGGTCATTCTCAATAGTATCTGAGGATCTGTTATGATCCTAAGGTCCACAACTCAGTTAAGCAACACAAAGGATCATCTACTTCCATTACCTTTCAAGAACTTGTGTTGATGTCGCTATAACATCCTGCCACTGATTCTATTTTTCAATCTTCATGTAAATTTAGAATCTTGCTATTTTGATACCCTTCTTGGTTTAAGCATAGCTTGGATATATTGCCTTAGGTATGATGCCTGTTTACTGCTATTGGGCCGAGGTATTTGTGCATGTACGAAATTGAGGTTCACTAATCCCATATCGTGTACAAACCCCCTTGCACACCTCCACGACCATGCAGCACAGGTGCGGAACATCTGAGCCATCCATCAGGCAATCTCACCATGTAGATGCCCTGGCTCAAAATCAGCGTGGTCCATTCCCCAGGTGGGCCACATTGTACAAAACAAACGGATTGTGGAAACAACTTGGTTTGGCTGTAGCTCTTCTGCTCTCACCGAGTGCACACCTCTTTTGACTCAGTCTGGCACAAAAACAGGGTCAGCTCAAGCAAGTCATGGTTCAACTTGTCGACTTGGCCAATCTTGGTCCAAATCTTATTGCCAATATGAAAGAAGAAAGAGAAAGAAAAAGAAAAAGAAAAGAAAGAATCCAAATCATAGAACTTCTTGTGAATTAATTTTGGATCATCAGTTGAACCATTTCTCAATGATTGCTTTTCTATTTTGGCGATCCGTTTGAGATTTCTTTCTCCCATGAATGGGAATTAGGTTAACTTTGGGAAAGGTTTGGTACTCCATGAAAACTATAATCCTTGCTGTGCTGTTGGTGGCAGTCATATTTACCACGTGAAAAGTGATGAGACCCTTGATATTTCATGAGGCCTCCTATTTTCTTAGCCAATAGGCAGCCGTAGAGGCAGGGACTGTAGTTCTCTTGGACTACTGAACCAGGTGTCAACTTATTCATGTCTTTTTTGGTCCATTACCAGATTGAGCTTTTGCCCTCACCAACTTGTACTCGGAGTAGCTTCCTGATTTTCTTGAGAAGAGAAACCATCTTCTTTTTTTCTCAAGTTATTGCATGCCTTTTTTTGGGGGGGTTTAGTTCATACACCCCATTGTTAGTACACCCACCCACCCCTGTTAGTCACATCACAATGTTAGCCACCCCCCTATGGGAATCGATACCATGACCTCAGTGTTGAAACGAGGCAATCTTCACACTCATCTCAAGTTATTGCATGCCTCTGCATGCGTTTAACACTCATCTAACCTGAGCCAAATTGTACTTTCTCAGCTTTTATGAGCTGGGTTTAGCCCGATGCATCACAAAGATTACCGACTCCACATAGAAGGTGCAAGCCTCCACAACTGCTTTCGACCAACGTATTGTTCAAAGCGTAGTTGACAGGAAATTCATTTAATGCCACAAATTAGATATTCTTCTTGCTTCCATATTCATGCATTTGCTTCATGCCTTCAAACTGCTACAATAAAATTCTGTAACATGCGTCATTTTTTGCATCTTTTCTTGACCTGTTTCCCCCACCTGTTTCTTGTAAGGCAGCTGTTGGCTTAAAGTAGCTAGTAAAGGTTATTTACTGACTTCATTTTCCAAGGACTGTAGACTTGGAAGTTTGCTAAGCCCTCACTTCTCCATTCACATGCAAGTACACATGCCAATATAGCACATATGTGCAAGATCTGAGCTTTCCATCAGATGGGCCACACTATTTATGCCGTCTTTAAAAAAATGAGGCCGTTTCACTCCCCAGATGGCTAAAAGAATTGTTTTATCTGTCCATTTGTTGTGCATCGACCCACTTGAGGAGTAAAATGGCCTGTTTTCCATCTTGATGGAAAGCTGGAATCTCATTCACAGGCCATTTGGCATGCGTGCTTGCATGTGGATGGGTAGGGCTGCATGCGTTTGTTAACTTTTAAAAAAAAAGAAAAGAAAAAGAAAATCTCTGAAAGCATGAGTTCTAGATCAAATGTTCTCATGCAATTTTCTAAATGAACACCAATGAACTAAGGGCAGAGATGTTTTCTCCATTTGTTCATGAGCATAATTCGATTTGCACATCTATTTCTAAACCATCGTTTTCACATGGATTTTGTAGGATCGAAAACGACAGGGTGGAGAATTACACCATCACACAGAGCTTCAACAGGCAGGAGAATTGGACAAAGGCTCTGAAATACATGCTCTGTGACCTGAAGTGGGCACTGTTCTGGTTTGTCGGCAACACCAACTTTCAGCCACTTCCTGCAGCAGTTTCTTCCCAGAGCGAAATCTCGCTGCCCGTAAGCTCTGTGTCTGTGAAACAACACATTGCAGATTCCAAGACTCAATCTAGAAGAAGCCCTCCGAAGACCTGACATGCTGGTAGGATGCTCACTCCCACTTGTATAAAAAGATGCCAGGTATCATCTTTACAGCAATGAAAATGCAGGTATCAGCATCACATAATGTTTGTATTATATTGATATGTTGTTATTAATGTAATAATCACTTCCAAGTTCATTGAGCACCGATTGTTTATTGGGTGGCTTTGCATTTTCAGATGAGTAATTATGGGATCCCTGGCAGGTTTTCAGGGGCTCATGGTTCAGCAATCCAGACCATTGGTCTGCTGCATCCAACTGGATAGACCACGCCCCAAAACTTCCAGGTTGGAAAAACCAGCCATATCAATCATGGTCCTTTTTTCAGTTGAATGTGGACTTTTGGTCTATTTCTCTTTTCCACCGGCCATTACTAGGCCAAAAGTAGAAAGCGTATGATTATCCTATTGATGAATTTTTTAGGAATAGTCCATTATCAATGGCCTGGATCACTGAACTGTAGACGCTTCTCATCAGCACTGAAAATCCTATGTCTAGGATCCTATAATTTGTTTCCTCTTTTCCTGTTTGATACTGACGTTGCTTTTTGGCACGAAAGGGAAGTATAATTAATGGACAATAATGCTATTAAGTGAAAGGGTGTCTTACCAAAAAAGAAAAAAGTGTGATGGATGATACGCTGGCATTTCGAAATCTGAATACTGATTCAAATTTAACTGTCCAATTTATGGGTACAAGTTCTGCTGTATTATTAACCAAAATTTGCGGTTATTGTAAAAGACAATTGATCAGGTACAGCTTGAAGTACCAAAAATTGTCATCTAACAAGGTCTTTCCTGCCAACATGAACACCTCAGTTGAAAGTTAATCCCATGCAAGCAGTAGGTCCACCATGAAATTAGCTGTCACCAAATCGGCTAGATCTGCTCATCTGGTGGGCCATACCTTATGATGAGGCATAATGTTGTTTGTTCATTGATTCCCACAGTTTGGCCCACCTGATGGGTGGACCGGCGTAATTTTTTTGCCAGTTCTTCTTCATGGTTGTATCTAATGTTTGCATGGTATGCATTTCTTACACAGGTGGCATGTTGACAAGGAAACCTGCTTGGATGATAAGTTATAGTATTTCCAGCTGTGCATCAGGTCCAATCCTCGATGTTAGGCCCTTGGGTAATTAAAAAAATAAAAAAAAAGTTCAGCCTGATAGAAAGACTCTGGCGGGTCACTGTAAATTAGTAGTTTTGGGAGCAATTTTATATCGTCCTCATTGTGACCCAAGTTCTTTATATATAAAAAAAGAAAGAAAGGGTCAGCTTCTACTAGAAATCTTATAATGACGGGATGGATGGTGAGGATTGTCTAAACACTAATGTCCCAATATGAACATAAATTATTTAAGACTTTAACTTGCCTAATAACATTTCAATCAAGTTTAGACTAATAAAATTAACTTTTTTCAAGTTCTTTACCAAATAATATTTTTTTAAAATTTAAAGAACCCTAGTCCTATTCCAGGGCGTATTTTAAGTAAGGTTATGGATTAGGCCCACCATGCAGCAGGGCTCCTGGCTTATAAGCCCCATCAGTAATGGGATAGTTGTAGCTGTTCACCTTTCAGACACTTCATACGGCGGGTCTCCCCTTAGGAGACGAGTGGTAATTTGATGGGTTGTTTACAAATGGATGGTAAAAACGAATAGTAGTAACATTGGCATTGGATGGGAGACTGTTAAAATAGCCACACCAAATCGCTATAGTTTAATCACCTTTTACACCTATATGACTCATGTTATAGCCAAAGTGTTTGTGGACACTTGAAGGGTATTTTTAGTGAAATTTCACTTATGAAAAGGAGGCTCCTTAGATAAGTTTTATTGAGGATAAGGTAAAGTCATGAATTTAGAGATGTTTTTCTTGTGGAAGCGGATTAGCTGCTACCTAGGTGTTGTGGGTGTTACCCTAATCGTGTGGAGCTCACCTGGACGTATTTGCTGTGTATCCAGTTCATATGTTTTTCCATCTCATTTTAGGACTTGATCCGAAACCATAAGAAGATCCAAATCTCAGGTGGATCATACCATTAGAAACATTGATGAATGATCATTAAAAACTTTTTGTGGGCCACAAAAGTTTTAGATCAAGCTGATCTTTCCAGTTTTCCTTCATCCAGATCTTCTTGACATTATCAAGAGGTTAGATAGGCCGTTTGGAATTTTTAATGGTGAGGCATTCAATCACCACTGTTTCCAGTAGTGCGGTCCACTTGAGATTTGGATCTGCATAATTTTTGGGACTCTGTCCTAAAATGGGATGGAGAAACAGATGGACGGCCTGGATATACAACACATCATCAAGGTGGGCCCCATGGCAAGGATAACACCCACCCATCAACCACGCCCACTATACATGATAATGAAGCTTAATAATAATAATAATAATTCCTATTTGCATCTAGAACTTCGTTGATAACAGTGATTATCTTCTACAGATGTTTGCTAAGTATGCCTGTCTAAGGCATCCAATCTACACCCACTACATGTGCCAGCATGGCACACGGGCACAAGATCCAAGCCATCCAGTAAGGTGGGTCCCTAGGACTGATGGCGAAGTACCTATCCAATATCATTACATAAGTTGAGCCGGACAAGAGCCTATCCTGTTTGACGGTCCAAATAGTTATTTTTCCTAAGTATCAAGCACCCATTTGAAAATTACAAAGTACAGATAGATTATCTTAATTCCTTATACCAGCATCGAATGCCATTATCATACTTCCGAGTGTTTCCTCAGTCAAGGTGACCCGATTTTAAGTCAACACTCTGTTTCGGAAATGTCCATTAAAATCGATTGATGAGGCTTTTCATGGGAAGCTGCGGTTGTCTTTGGTGGCGGTGGTGGAGCGTTGGAAGCAAAAGGGTTCGGTGGCATGTTAAAGCTCCCTGAGCTACCTTCCAACATTTGGACCACATTCTTCATAGAAGGGCGGTCCACAGGATACCACTGTATGCACCAAAGCGCCACAACCGTTAGTTTCTTCGCTATCTCAGCATCACCCTCTACTTCAACTCTAATTCCCAGTTCTTCTCCTTGGATTAGACGATTATAGATCCATTCTGGGAAATACACTTGGCTAGTGTTTTCCACCGTAGTGTCAATGTTCTTCCTTCCTCCAACCATTTCAAGCAACAACATCCCAAAACTATAAACATCTGATTTATAGGAGACGTTTCCAAAGTTCCTTGAAAACACTTCGGGCGCAATGTAACCCATGGTCCCTCTGGCTGCAGTCATGGACACAGCACTTTCTACCTTCGAGCATAACTTTGCTAGACCGAAATCAGAAATCTTGGGATTGAAGTTGTCGTCTAGCAAAATGTTGTGGGGCTTGATATCAAAATGAAGGATGCGTTGGTCGCATCCCTGATGAAGATATTCAATTCCTCTAGCAATGCCGATAGCAATGTTACGAAGCTTCTCCCAACCAAGCAGCACGCTTGTATTTTCTACCACTGAGAAAATGAACTTATCGAGCGATCGGTTTGGCATGAATTCGTAGACCAGGGCTCTGTTGGATCCGTCCGCACAGAAGCCGAGAAGGCTAACCACATTAATGTGGTGAATTTTACCAATGGTACCCACTTCATTAATGAAATCTTCTCCATTGCCCTTGTACTTCTCAAGGACTTTAACTGCAACCAAAGTTCCATTCTGAAGTTTCCCTTTGAACACGCTACCATAACCTCCTCGGCCTAATTTTCTCTTGAATTGTTTAGTCATCCTTTTAATATCCGCATATGTGTATCTCGTGGGCTTGAGAGATTTGTACTCTTTTAAGAACTTTTCGATCTTGAGTTGATTTTCTTTTTCCCTTTTTAGATCTTTTTTCCACATAGTGTAGACCTTAATGGTTGCGACTGCTGCTGCTAGGATAACAAAACTTCCTATGCAAACACCTGGAAATATAACAAAAGTTACAGACCAAAAATCCCTAATAAAATGATAGACAAAGGGTTTACATTAGTAAATTAATGATAAAGTTGAGAGCTTTACCGATGATTAACGGCTTTTTCCACCCACCTGAAAAAAAAAAAAAAATCTTGTAAAGAAAAGATGGGCAACATTCGATATAAAAGAAAAAAGGTGTTAACAACTTCTTTGCAGTGAATGGATGGCTTTGCTCCGTTTGGGCAGGGGATTCAGCAAAATTGCAAGTTAATCCTGATTTTGGTGGGCTGTTCCCTATCCTCTGTTGGGAATAGAGACGCCGGCAGTGGAAGCGGAAGCTGAACAACACCATAGTAGAATATACAATCAAACGAGAAATGCAAGTGCAATCACACCTACACAATCATTCAACCATAAGAGACAATCCGATTTTACGTGGAAAAACCCCTCAGCAGGTAAAAAAAACCAGGGCGCAAAGCGATCCACTATGATTCCAAAAGATTACAGAGATTGACAGCCCACAAGCAAAGGAAAAACATAGAAAACCCAAGCTCTTTCTCTCAAAACATTCTCCCCTCTTCCAAACACACTTTGGAAACCTTGTACACCTTAGGATTACATCTAAGTTCGGATTCATGCCACATATATATCAAGAATCCTGAAAATAAAAACATCTTACGCAAATCCGCATAATAGCGTAAGAAACCGCGTATCTGAGTAAGACACCGCGTACACGGCCGACCGGTCATGACCAATCGGACCCATGGCCAACCGGTCGGACCGACCCCAAAAACAGTCAAGGGAGAAATACACTGAAAATACACGTCTACCTCAACACGCCCGACCGGTCATCACTGGTCAGCTCCCACTGCTCGACCGATCATGACCGGTCGGTGACAGTTCAAGGAGCACAGTTTGAAGGCTCTTCCATCAAACTCCACTGAGGTTTCAAACGTCGAATCAGAACATTCTCACTTTCTTCATCATCTCATCTCCATCATAGCTCCACCGCTTCTTGTGCTTCTATCAACTCTAAACTTGCACTTTCACCCCCTTTTTCGATTTTCTCATGTGGCTTTTGAGCACTTGCCACATACGAGCAACCGTGGATCTCGCTGCCGATCCCGTAGCTCCATCATGAACTGTGCTCCCAGTCAACTTGTAAAGATGATCACACCTTCGTGCTTTCATCCACACGAGTGCCCCATTCATCACTTTACAATAACAATCGCGGTCGATAAACACGCACCCTTTTGCCTCGAGTACACCAAGAGAGATCACATTCATCTTCATCTTGGGTACATGCTTCACTTCTTCCAGGACTTGTTCGATCCCATCGAAACATCCTGATGTGTACTATACCAATACTCATCACCTTATGAGCGTAGCCGTCGCCCACAAACACCAATTTATCACTATACTCCCTATATGTCATGAATGAACTCAGGTCAGGACAAACGTGACATGAAGCCCCTGAATCTAGGATCCACTCTCTACCGTGAGATCTCTTGCTAGATACAGTCAGAACTTCATAAAGATCGCCATCATCTTCTATGGTATTGGCTCCCTCTCTAGAAGAATTTTCATACTTCTCTTACTTCAACTTGGGATCTTGACAATTCACTTCTCATGTGGCCTTCCTGACCACAACTCTAGCACTTCACCTTAGCTTTCCCTTTGCCCTTGGCCTTAGATCCCGATTTCGAATATCCTCCACCATACTCAGAATTTCTTTTCCCCATAATCAATGCCTCTGAGGAAGAACGAGAACCTACGTCACCAGCTTTTTTTTCTCATTACCTTCGATTGGAGGGCTGAGATAACGGTTTCGACGTTTATGGTCTCCCTCCCTGCGCACACAGAGTCCCTGAATGATTCATATGAATCTGGAAGAGAATTCAACAGGATGCATGCTTGATATTCATCCTTCATCGGTTCATCTATCTCTATCAACTTGCAAACCAGCCCATTGAACATGCTTAAGTGATCCTCCACATCCGTCCCCTCAGCCATCCTCAAGGTGAATAACTGCGTCAACAGATACATGCGATTCTCTAGGGACTTTTTAGCATAAACCTTCTCTAACTTCGCCATTGTATCAATCGTAGTTTTCTCCTTCGTGACGTGATAGAGGACATCATCTGTAACGCATAATTGGATCGAGGTTCTAGCCTTTTTGTCGAGCTTCGTCCACTCATCATCTTTCATAGCCTCGGGTTGCTTTCTAAGAGCTTCATCAATCCCTTGTTGAGCTAGAAGGGATTCGATCTTCACCTTCTATGGCTTAAAGTTATTTTTGCCAGATAACTTCTCTACATTGAACCTTGTGCTCAATCCCATCTTCTCGCCTTAGATCCAAATTCTACTTCGCCCCAACTTTATCTTCGATACCACTTGTTGGGAATAGGGATGCTGACAGCGGAAGTGGAAGCCAAACAACAACACAGCAGAATATACAATCAAATGAGAAATACAATACAATCACATCACACAAGCATTCAACCACAAGAGACAATTCGATTTTACATAGAAAAACCTCTCAACGGGTGAAAAAACCACGGCACAAAGCGATCCATTATGATTCTAGAAGATTACAGAAATTGACAGCCCACAAGCAAAGGAAAAACAGAGAAAACCCAAACTCCATCTTTCTCAAAACACTTTCCCCTCTTCTAAACACACTTTAGAAACCTTGGACACCTTAGGATTACATCTAAGTTCGGATTTATACGACATATATAGCAAGAATCCCGAAAATAGAAACATCTTACGCAAATCTGTGTAATAGCATAAGAAACCGCATATCTGCGTAAGACACCATGTACACGGTCGACCAGTCGGATCCATGGTCGACCAGTCGGACCGACCTAAAAAATAGTCTAGGGAGAAATACACTGAAAATACACGTCTGCCTCAACACGCTCGACCAGTCGGCTCCCATTGTCCGACTGGTCATGACCGGTTAGTGATAGTCCAAGGGCAGTGATAGTCCAGGGAGCACAATTTGAAGGCTCTTTCATCACCCTGCACGTCAAATTTGCATTAAAGAAGTGGATTCTTCAACTTAATTGCAATCAAATACTTTTAGGGGACATTTGGCAAATCTATTAAGAAGAGCTTATTTGCTTATTCTAAAAAAATAAGCTCAACTAGGAAAAAAGCTTTTAAATAATAAGTGATAGGGAGGTTACTTTTTCTTTAAGAGCTTATTTAGCTTAAGCAGGTAGACATTTTTAATTAATTTTTGGACAAGTTTGTTCTTCAACTTTTTAAGTAATTCCCATCTTGCCCTCTTGTCTTCTTTAAAATATTTCTAAGGTGGGCCCACATGATGGACAACCCATATTGAATGTGGGTTTCCACATCAAGGTAGGTGGGCCCCACATGATGAACGCCCACATCAAAGGTGGGACCCCCCCATGATGGATGGGGGACATTGAAAGGTGGGATTACATGATGAAAGGTTGACATCAAAGGTAGGCCCACATGATGAACAACCCATATTGAAGGTTGGGCCCCACATGATTGACGGTGAACACCAAAGGTGGGTCCCACATGATGGATGACCCACATTAAAATGTGGACGGCATGATTGATGGACTATCCACATCAAGTGGGCCCCATATGATGGACGGTTCATAGCAAAGGTGGGACCCACATGATGGATGGTGGACATTGAATGTGGGACCACATGATGAATGACCCAGATTGAAGGTTGGACCCCACTTGATGGATGGTCCATAGCAAAGGTGGGACCTACATGATGGATGGTGGACATCAAAGGTGGGTCCCACATGATGGACTATCCACATCAAGTGGGCCCCACATGATAAATGGTCCACAACAAAGGTGGGACCCACATGATGGATGGTCCACATCAAAGGTAGGATCCAAGTGATGGATGGTGGATATTGACTATGGGACCACATATGGACGGTTGACATTAAAGGTGGGCCTACATGATGAATGATCCATATTGAAGGTTTGACCCCACATGATGGACAGTCCACAGCCAAGGTGGGACCTACATGATGGATGGTGGACATCAAATGGGTCCCACGTGATGGACTACCTACTTGATGTGGGCCCCACATGATAGTGGTCCAAAACAAAGGTAGGACCCACATGATGGGTGGTGGACATCAAAGATGGGCCCCTCATAATGAATGACTCATATTGAAGTGGGGCCTCACATCAAGGTGGGCCCACGTAATGAAATGTTCACATCAAAGGTAAACCTCACATGATAGATGGCCCACATCAAATTATGGCCCAACATGACAGAACATGCACATCAAGTAGGTCCCATTTAAATGGCAGTCCACATCAAAGGTGGGATCCACATGATGGATGATGGTCATTGAAGGTGGGCCCACATGATGGTCAATTGATATCAAAGATGGGCTCACATGATGAACGGCCCATAATGGTGGGGCCCCACACAAAGAATGCTCCACATCGAGGTAGGCCCACATAATGGATGGAGTGGGCTTCACATGATAGATGGTTCACATAAAAGTGTGGCCCCTCATAATGGACAGTTGACATCAAGTGAGCCCCACCTAATGGATGGTCCACATCCAAGGTCTCTCATGATGGATAACCCATATCCAAAGTGGGCCATATGATGGATGATCCATATAGCAGGTGTACCTCACACGATGAAAGTATATCAAAACTGGGACCCACATGATGGACAATATACTTCAAAGGTAGGGCCCACAATATGGACACATCAAATGTGGAGTCCACATGATGGTGATGGGCAGTGGACATTAAGGGGCCCCACATAAAGGACATTTAGCATTGATGTTGGCCCCACATGATGGATGGTCCACCCAAACAACCATTGCTCTTATATTTAAGTTGTTGTAATCTTTAAAAATGACATCAACTACCCTTAAAAAAGCTCTTATTTGAAAGTTTTACCAAACATACTTATTTTAAATAAGAGCCTTTTTTTTCTTCTTTTCTTCTTCTTCTTCTTCTTCTTCTTTTTTTTTTTTTTTTTGGAGATTTTAGCAAACGAGCTTATTTAAAACAAGAGCTAGAACAAAAGGAGCTTATTGAAATAACTTTTATTCAAAAAGCTCTTATTAAATTAGAGTAGAGATGCCAAACACCCCTTTATTAAAATTTCTCGAATTTTTAATTAAGCAGAAAGAAATGCCGGGCTTCTACTCTAGTAATTTCGACATGGAGGTTATGGGCCCATAATCCAATTTTGGTAGAACCCTAACCCAACGGAACCTTAACTATTGCCTCTCAACGTGAAGGGTCACGATTCCACTGATTAAACAATCTTAACCACTTGATGATTTGATTTTTTTTTTTCTTCCCATATTAGTTCCTCCCAACTAATAATCTTGGGGGTTGTTTTCTTTTTTAATTGTTTAGGTATCGGCCGCAAATTAAATAGGGTTAGGAATTTTCAATCATTTTTCATCCATGGTGAAGAACGACTGGTAGATGGCATAGATAATTAGACCAAAGACCCACTTGGCTATGGGTGGCAATGCTGGCTGACGACCTCGACCTGGCTTTGGACTGGGGTTGGACCTATTAGTTCGTTCGAATGGACGGGCTTGGGTAGGGCATGCATGAGCTGATCAATTTTTGGGCTGCAGTTGGTATAAACCACTGCAGCCTGCTCTGACCCGACTTCATATCTACATCTATTACATCTTGCAAATATGCCATTCCAATCCTGGATCAGGCAACCCATTCATCTTGACTGTGGACCTTTGCTTCATGTACAATCTTTGTGCATGTGTGGCCCACTTTGATTAACAGATAGAATAGGAACATTCAATTTGGAAATAGGAGTTTTTTCAATTTTTGGGCTGGCCAGGGATAGGTTGGGCCCATGCCGAACCCAATGTGCTCGAGCTTGAACCTACTATATATGCTAGGACCATGCCAAGCTTGGGTTGGGTTTAGGCCTTGGGCTTTCTTTGTCCGGTAGTCTAGCCTAAATTGGGCCAATCAGCGGCCCATTGCCACCATCGTTAGAAGAAGATTGCGAACTAAAAACCAAAGTATACGATGCAAAGCCCTTGAATGATACACAACTGCGACTCGACATGTTGAAGCCGTGCAAGTAACTTCAGAGTTGAATCACATAAGCGATGGAGAAACACCAAAAAAGCAACACAGACAATGTACAAATTTTTTATGTGAAAAAAAATTTGCAAGATAAAATCACGACACAAAGTGACAAACAATTCACTATAAAAACAAAATAATAAGATATGAAATCAACTTACGTGTAAAACCCTAGAAGTAGAAAACCCTAATCCCCTTTAAAATCCTAGCCCTTTTCAAAACCGTTCTTACAAATTGACTCTCCTCTCTTAACCCTCATCTCGTATTAACATAGTTTATATATGACAGTTATAGAGTGAGAAACAAAAACCTACACTCGCAAAAATCTAAGCAATTGGGCTGATAGAACCTTCAATAGATTTGAAATAAGGACCAAAACCGTCCGTAGAGTATATCAGTCCTACTTTACCATAGGTTAAAGGCAACCGATTTCAACATTGACCAATTTCAATGGACCGTCCAGCGAAAGGGGCTAAGGAGATCTGTTCACGTAATCTACACTGGTTGGCATCGATGGACGAGGTCCGCTTGATGGACGGTCTACCTCGAAAAGCCCCTTACTGATGGAGTTCGGCTGGCAGAGTGTAGAACAGAGGCACAACGGACCAGTTCGCTTTGCTCCTGTCATGACTCAGGATCCAGCGTGATAGACATCCACTGGAGCGAGCATGATGAGTGGTCCGTCAATCGGAACCGTTCATGTTGTGAAACCGATGCTATAAGAAACTTGCTGAATCGATGATTCTGATCATCACCATGTGTAGATGAATTTCTAACTTCGAAAAGTAAAATTTTAACAGCTTGCGTGATTATGGGGCACTATAATCTAGTAAAAAGAACATGGACGGTTAAGAAATCTTGGATGTGGATTGGGTACTACCCCAGCAGCATGTCCTGAGCTCGGCACAGGCATTGTCTCTGAGGGACCACCGTGATGTATGGGTTTTATCCACACCATCCATCCACTTTGCCATATCTTTTTAGGAAATAAGCTAAAAAAATGAGATAGATCCAAGGCTCAAGTGGACCACACCACAGTAAGCAACGGTGATAATGATACCTACCATTGAAGCCTTCCTAGGGCCCTACTGTGATGTCTATTTGCCATCCAACCTGTTATAAGGTCACATAGAAGGGAAAATAAAAATATCAGCTTGATCCAAAAATTCCATGGGCCATAAGAAGTTTTCATCTGTAGGAATTTAATCCCTGCTGTGTAGTCCACTTGAGATTTGGATCTTCCTCATTTTTGGGCTTATACCCTGAAATGATATGGCAGAATGGATGGACGGTGTGGATAAAATCCATACAGCCCCTCAGAGGCCTTGCCTGTGCTGAGATAGGGACTTGCGGGGGTAGTACCCAATCGGCGTCCAGAAATCTTAGGACCATCTCAGCATGTGGGGTCCTTTTAGGTGGCCTGACGCGCTGGATCCTGAATCTCGAAAGAGCGGCAAAAACAAGGTCGTAAAGCAAAGAGAAGAACTACCTTTGGGAGGGGGCCCGCCGTAGCATTCGGTTTCAATTCCAGTACTGCTTTTCAATCTGCATCGACGGTACTGAGTTTCACACTCTCCGCATCTCGGTGCATCGGCCCATTGCAACAAGAAAGACCACTCGGGTTCAAATGTAATTGTTCCAATGTTATTGCAAGACAGATCGAGCAACTGTCCCATTGAATCCCAATCATCAACGGCGTAAACATAGTGGCCAGGGCCATTCAGGCAAGAGACTGGATAGATCCATCTGTTAGACGAATCCAACTGTGGTGATGAACAGTTGAGGAGCGTGCAATTCAATTCATAACTGTAGAAAGGAGAAGAAGAGAGGTTGAGAGGGCGAGAGAGAAGTCGTCTAGCAAGGCAGCCATCCGGGTCGTCGATGGATAGCTCCGACAATTGGTAATCGATGATCTTCACGTAGAACTCTCCCAAGTGTGGAAGGTCGAGGACGGTATGATTGTTCTTGCAAGAGAGCTCGAACCCTGGATAGCCACAGTGCGGGGGCTGGTCTTTTAGCCGGAAAGGGAACCTTATCTCAGGGCCTGCATCGCTGCAGTTGCGATTCAAGCAATCGTCTTCGTTGGCTTCCATGGCGTCTATGGAAATAAAGAGGATGAAGAAGAAGAGGAGAAAGGTTTCTTTTTCCAGTCTAGCCATCCGCAGCAGCTGGAGAGATCGGTCCTGGGTTGATCTAATTAAAGGAAGAAGAAGAAGAGGATGAAAAGCGTTTGACGGTTGGAACGCGACTTGGCTGCGAATTGGGAACCAGCGATGTGGGTGTGACGGTAGGGCCTACCTTGATGCACGCTTTGTATATCCACGCCGTCCATATGTTTTGCCAGATTGTTTTAGGGCGTGCTCCTAAAAATTGAAGAAGATACAGATTTCAGGTGGACCACACTGCAAGAAACAATTCTTGTTGAACGCTCACCATTAAGAAATTCCTAGGTTCCACCGACTATCTAATTGTTGGGGATGTCTTCAATCTTGGACACCAGTGCCAAAAAATATTCAGAATGGGCTTATGTAATTTGGACTGTTGGATCTGTTCTTGGCAATTGTATAGCCCTTGATGACTATTGCAGGGGCTGACAATTTCTGTAGGGGGCCTAAAATTCCTTTAAATTTTTTGCTAGAACTCTCTGGATAGATTTTAGTTTTCTTGGGTGTCCGATGGTGTGCAAACCGTAATGTCGGTTGTGCAATTTTGCGTAGGATTTGTTTCTAATTCTGATCGTTTTCTATTTAAAGGGGTGTAATGCAGGATTAGAATTGCCGCCAAAGAGGCCGAGTATCCTAGAGGGATTGATAGAGTTCTAGGGTAAGAGAAAGAGCTAGAGGAAAGCTTGGAGTTCTCTAGATGAGGGAAATGCTATGTTTGTCCTTCTCATGTGAGGATTAACTTTATTAGTTTTGGATTTCTCTTGTGAGCATTTGGATTCTTTTGTAATCTGTTATAACTTCTAATTCATAGTGGATTCGCTTTGTGCTATGTGAGGTTTTTCCACATAAAAATTTGAATTGCTATCTCTTGCATGTTGATTTGCTTGATCATTGTGGTTTGTAATCGTTTGATTTTTCTCGCTTCCATTGTAGGTCGGTCGCTTTCCTTCCCAGCACTAACCCATTGATAAGGTGAAACAGACCTAGATGAAAGGGAGAAACAAATATCAGCTTGATCCAAAAAAACATTTGACCCACAAAAAGATTTTAATAGTCAATAACTATGGTTTCTTATGGTGTGATCCATTTAAAATTTCTATCTGCATCATTTTTGAGATAACGCTCTACGGTCAGGTCAGATATATCCGCCGCTATAAATAAATGAAGGAAAATAATGACGGATATATTCATTGCTACAATTTATAGAATTTTTTTTTTTATAACGACACATATATCTGTCGGTACAGTATTAAAATTGATGGTTGTATCCGCTGCTATATACAACATACAACAACAGTTATAACCGTTGTTGTATTATCTTTAATGATAGATGTAATCCGCCATTATACAAGATTTCAACGGTGGATATATCAATTGCTAAAGTACCATTCAGCGACGGATATATTTGTAGATATATAGAAATATAACGGCAGTTTTATATATCCGCAGTTATAATTTTTTTTCGCTACATCCACTGTTATATTTTGTTATAATGATGAGAGATTTATCCACTGCTAAATATAGCGGCAGACTACTTATCTGCCGCTATAAATACACTGACGATGGAGATAACAATGGATACCGTATCCACCGTTGCACTGGTTATAGCGGTGGATATCTATAGTATAGCGGCGGATAAATCTGTCGCCATAGGTGCTAAGGTACCTTGCACTTTCTTACATGTCCTGGCAAGTCAAGCACGCCTCGTATATTAAGGGTGTGTTTGGATGCCCGAGATTGGATGGAATTGTATTGTTGTAGATGTACAATACACGGAAAGCAATGTTTATTATTATTATTTTTTTTGCGGTAGCTAGGATTGAATTCCGGCCCTCAAAATTGAAGTAGTGAGTTAGCTTGTTGTACGGCTTAAAAAATCTCTGATTTGAGGGATATGCCCAGATTTGGAAATGACTAGAGCTCTGCAAGTGGTAGAACACCGACTACGCATCTGGTGTACTCACGCACCTCTTCCCCATTGTAATGTAGTCCCAGACCCTTCCGTTCATTAATTAGCTGCCATCTCTCCTGAGATGTGAGTGACCGTCAACTACCAGCTGCCTCCATTAATTACGGTATGTATACTCTATTCTTCCTTTTGTAGGTCTCTTCATTTCCAACGCATTGTGTGGTGGGAGGAACCTGACTATCAGTGTTTCCATTACCAGGTGCATTACACTAGGCCTAAAGATTTCTGGTGACACTGCCTCAACAGAATTCCTCTTACTCACTTCAGGTTCGTGAGCTTCGTTATCATCCCCGTAGTATAACAATAGGAATTACATGGACTTTGTGGATGTGGTATGTGGGGCTGACTGTCAGTTAATTCAGAAGTCCACACCCTCTGTTCATTTGGACATGAATACGGACTGCCCTGAAATGAATGATATGTTTGATAGTAAAAAGACTCATTGGTTATTAATTTTTTTTTTTCTGTTTTTTTAATTCATTTTTTCCATTGATATTTATATGCCGTGTGAACAGAAAAGGTGAGACCTCCGGTCTATCGAGTTGTTTAGGACCCTTGACTATGGGGCCCACTATGATGTCTATGACTACATGCACGCCGTCCATCTGTATTGAAAGCACGTTTCAGGCCATGATCCAGATATGAAGCAATTCCAAACCCCAAATGGACCATAGTACAGGAGACAGTAGTGATCAGTGATTGACCATTTTTTTTTTTAGTTTGTTCACACATCTCACTGTTACTACATACACCCACTCTATTAGTCACCCTGCAATGTAACCACCCACACTGAAGTTTTTTTGTGGGTCCATATGTTCTTTGCATGTGTCTTGAGCTAGATGATTGTGTCTGACCGTTTGATGAGAAACAGATAGATGGAGGGCATATGTGTCCCACAGTTGTATGTGACCCACACAACCTGATGACCCATGGATAAGTACGTATGCTTTTAGTTAATTTAGTATTAAACATGATAGAAAAAAATATTTCAGGATAGTCAAAGATTAGGCAGAATGACAAAATTGGATGACCATGAGGACGAAATGGCTGCAGTTACAGCAACAATAGCCTGCATCTGCGCAGTCCTCACCGTTGTTGATTATTACTGACGTTGCCTTTGTAAGGAACCACCAAGGAAGGGGAATAGTGAACGAACTCAATTCATAAGCGGAATTATCTTAAAGAGCAACCGAGACTGTAAACCACGATGGAGAATGACAAGGGATAATTTTTTTCACTTATGCGCCACATTAAGGGACAAGGATATGCTTCATGATAGGCGTGTGACCCTAGAGGTACAAGTTGTTCTCTTTCTACATACAGTTGAATATAATGTGCGTAACCGTGTAATAGGCCACAGATTCGTACGGTCTAGTGAAACTGTACGTAGACATTTTAACAGAGTATTAGACACAATTATATCTTTATATCCTAAATACGTAAAATTCCCTTATCTTGAGACGCCCGTGGAAATCTCCTCCAACCCCAACTAGAGCAATTGTTTTTAGGTAATTTCAATACCTATTTGTCTACTTTCTTACATAATGTACATTATATAAATATATATAGAAACTCATATGACCATGGCAAATAGGACTGCATAGGTGCAATAGATGACACTCATATTCCGGCTTACGTACCAAAATATCGAGCTGCGGCATTCAGGAATAGAAAAGGTTTTATTTCTCATAATGCAATGGCAGCGTGCTCTCTCGATATGAGATTTGTCAACGTCATTGCTGGGTGGGAAGGCTCCGCCTCTGACGCATGAGTACTGCACAATGTATTAATTTGTCGACCCGATAATCTACTTGTTCCCAATGGTATACGTTTATCTTGACAATATAATGAACATTCGTTACTCATTCAGGCAACTTATCGAATTTTGAAACTCTCATTTTACGATTGTAGGAAAATATTACCTGGTTGATGCTGTATATACGCACACTCTGGGCTTCATGGCACCGTACCAAGGTGTTTGATACCATTTTAATGAGTATCGTACGGGCAGAAATCCCTCTAACCTGAAAGAGTTGTTCAATTATAGGCACGCTCAAGTTCGTAATGTCATTGAATGTATTTTCAGACTGTTGAAGGATAGATTCTCAAGTCTCCAGAATGCCCCTAAGTTTAAGTTTAAGTTTAAGACCCAAGCGAAAATTGTGATAACTTGCACTGTTCAACACAATTTCATTACTGTTGTGGGGGAGATAAGTTTCGAAGAGTCAAATGCGAAAAACAGTGGGGTGGAAGAGTTAAACCCATCACTGATTGAGCTAAATACTGCTAATGAGGTGAGTCTGGCGGTTAATGTGACACAAGCTAAAAGAGAGGCTTGGGCAAGTAAGCGCGACTCCATTGCGGAAAGGAATGTGGTGGGATAGACATCCTACTGATGATTAGAATTTTGAAACTCTTTCTTTTTTTTCTTGGTTGTTTAATAATTAAGTTACTTTTATTTACGTATGGAAATATGCACTGCGCATATACTCTTATGAATACATTGACATTGGTTATTTTTAATTTTATGTAATGTTTCCTGGTTGCTCATTTTAACTGAATGTCAATTCATAGAAATTATGTAAGACTATGTCTCAGATTCAAATGGAGGAGCCCAACCAAAGATGCCACTCTACTCCAATTAAAGACAAAGGAAAATCGGCCATTGAAACACCCACAAGGAGATTCCCGTGAAAATTTATTTCGAAATCAATGTCGGAAAGTGGCACCTCAAAAAACAAAATCTGTTGGACAAGTGCAATGAATGACGTCCTCATAGAGGCATTACTGGAGCAGGTAGCATTGGGTTGAAAAGCGAATAATGGTTTTAGACCTGATGCTTATAACACTACTGTGTTTGAAATGGACAGAAAACTTGGAATGTGCTTAACCAAGGAGCATATTCAAAATGACATGCGCATATTAAAGAAAGATTATAATGCGATCAAGGACATGCTAAATGCGTCTGGCTTTGGATGGGACCTTGAAAATAAGATAGTGGTAGCACCAGATGAAGAATGAGAAGAGTACATTAAGGTGAGTCGTAGTGTGGGCCTTGTGAAATTAGTTTGTGCTAAGTGTTCAAGAGTAAATTCTTCATTGAACTAGTTGACCTTATGCTTGGGTTTTTATGTAAACATGTAGTCGCACAACAGTGCTGGCAAATTACGTGGAAAACCCCAACCAAGATATGAAGATCTTGCTATCATTATCGGGGTTGATCAAGTTACAGGTAATTGCTCTGTGACAGGATATTGTAATGTTAAATCAGGTGTGCGACGTGCGCAGGACGATAGTGAGGATGGTTATAACTTCGAAAAGGATTTCGAAGAGACGGTACGATTAGATTCGGACAACTACGATGATAGCGGTCCGGACATCAGATTTACTTTTGATAGCAGGGTTGGAGCAAATGACATTTCGCGAACACCAATACATTGGACCCCATCATCCATCAATACACAAACCACAGTTAACTCTCGCAAAAGAGCTAAGATTGCCACCAATACAGATGTATTAGGAACCAGTATTGATGGCATGACAACGACAGTTGATCGCCTTGCAGCCGTGGTTGCTAACGGGAAGGACGTGACCCGAATGGGTCGAGTGAATGCATTGCTTGATGAAATGCAGGGGTTGACCAAAGATGATGTGATGAATGCAGGATCAATCTTATCTCGAGATGATGAGGCTGCAATTCACTCATCACAATGGCTCCACGAAGGAGGCTATCTTGGATTCGTTGCATGATCCAGTCTCACTTTGTGTCTTCGTTGTGATGCTGTGCAGCAGTGATGGTCATTTTCTTTTGGACGCTTTACAGTACTTTACATTGGGCCCTATTTCTTATATGTTTTACTCGATTGGGTTCTGTACGTATGTTTGTGATTATTGTGGGCTTATTTTTTTGACTTATTTTTTGGACATATGGTAACTGGAACGCCTGCATGTGTGATAGAGTGCAGCAAAACTTTCTGCAACTGTGGTTTACATTGGGCATTCTATTGCCTGCTATAAATCTCAATCTAATTATTTCATATGCGGTATTCTTTGCGATGCCTTGTTACAACAAAATTTTATTGTGATATCATGTTATAAATGAAATTTGGATAGCTTCTCATTAAAGTTTATTTAATAAAAGTATGTATACTCTATATTTAAATTCAAACTATAAATTCTACGTATTGTGTTTATAGTTATTTACTCAAGTATGATAATCACAAATTTTTTTCTATGCAGGTGAAAGATGGGCCAAAAATATTATCTTGTAACTGTAGGTCGGAAGACGGGAATTTTTGACGATTGGATGCTCTGCGACCAACAAGTTAATTGTTACTCAGGTCGCTGTTACAAAGGGTACAAGTAATACAAAGATGCGTTGGCTACATGGAAAAAACACCTTCGAGAGGAAAATATCCAGCCTACAGATTCCTCGATGTTGGCTTCATGGGATGGTGTTTCGATGCCTACCGATTCACCTTCTCCAAAGAAACGTCAATTGGGTACATCAACAAAAGCTACTCCAGACATCCGTTGTGAGGGAGTTTGTGTGGAGGTGCCTCTTTCAGGAGATTTGGATTGTGTCCTACGAATGATCCTTACCGCTTTTATTTTCTGGTTTGCCTTTTATATTGTTTTCTGTTTGTGATAGGTCATGTTCATATTTACTAGGATGGACTTGTCATTAGCTACTCTACATATTTCTTAATAGAAGCGTGTCATATTTTGGATTAATATCCGTTGATCAGATAGATATTTTGTGAATTTCTTCAACAAGAATACATGATTTTCATTTTTTCTATATAAGATTATTGTAGGTCTCCAATGAGGCCTTGGAACAATGGACGATACAAATATTAATCCAGGTTTGTTGCTGGAATCCATAGGGCCCCAGATCCACCATTATGGGATACAACCATGTTACTGTGAGGACCAACAACATAGCAAGTTGATACATCCAAACCCTCCATATATTGTTGGACGGTGTGGCTTGATGATCGGTCAGCATTGTGTGGCCCACCATGAGGCAGCGCAACCCTCCATATATTGTTGGACGGTGTGGCTTGATGATTGGTCAGCATTGTGTGGCCCACCATGAGGTAGTGCACTCATGGTTACTTGGTCTATTCTACTTCATGTGCATCATAGCTCTCACATATTGTGGGAGTGCACCATAGGAGTAAAATAATTGCTATGCAAGCTAGTAATTGATGAATCAAAATATGAAATACATGTAGGAGTTTCATTGGAGATGGTCGTTCAACGCACATCTGAATGATGGCTTGAATTTTTTATGAATACCTCCTAATTTCACAAAAAAACAATGACATGGTATGTATTATTGTGCAATATAGTACAATGCAAGCCAGGAAGGAAATCCAAACAAGAAAGGTTGCTTACACCTTCGTACAGTCTTTACCAAGTCAAGCATGACGGGTAGGATGTACATCTTTTTATTTATTATTATTATTTTTTCTTTTCTTTTTTTGGGGTTTGTACTACACACCGTAATGTTAGTACACTCACCAGCCCATGTCACACCGCTATGTTAGTACCGGATGGATAGCTTTCCTACCGGTCCAACCAAGTCAAGCACCACTGGGCGCGGTTTGGGTGGATCCCCGGATCCACCGAGGTCAGTGAATCCTCAGCTGTGGGGCCACTGTGATGTATTTTCCTTACATCTACACCATCCATGAATTTTGAAAGCTCATTTTAGGGCAAAAACCCAAAAATGAAGAAGATCCAATTCTTAGGTGGACCACACCATATGAAACAGTAGTGATTCAAACCCCACCATTAAAAACATCATGGGGCCACTGGAATGTTTATTCTCCATCCAATCTGTTGAAAAGGTCACAAAGCCTTCGATGAAGAGACCATAGAAATATCATCTTGATCCAAAACTTTTATGGCTTACGATAAGTTGCGTACCACTGTTTACTGTATTATGATCCACCTGATTTTCGATCTAGTTCAGTTTTTGGATCATGCTCTAAAATGCGTTTTCAAAATGGATAGATGGCGTGGATTTAATACATACCCATCACACAGTGGACTCCACGGTCAGGGATCCACCCACCTCGGTGGATCCCTAGTATAAGAGTACCGAGTGGATAGCTAACAGGGAAGGTACCTTGCACCTTCCTGCAGGTCTGACCAAGTCAAGAACGACTCGTATGTTAAGTTCCCGAACGGTCTAGCTGGGAAGGTACCTGCACCGAGATGGGTGGCTGACATGCGTCCAAGGACAACCAAGATGTATGTTCCGTGCATCTACAGCATTCAAAATTCGCATTTTAGGGTTTGATCCAAAAAAAAAAAAAAAATGAAACAGATCCAAAGCTAAGCTGAAACAATGGTAATTGAATACCCATCATTAAAACTTCTTAGGGCCATCAGAATATTTATTTTCCATCCATCCTGTTGATAAGGTCACAGAGAAATCAATGAAGGGACCACAAAAATATCAGCTTGATCCAAAACCTTTGTGGCCCACAAGAAGTTTTTAATTGTAAATCAGCACTGTTTCCTGTGGTGTGGTACAGTTGAGCCTTGGATATGTCTCATTTTTGGTATTTCACAGTAATATGATATGGAGAAACTGATGGACGGAATGGATTTCACACGGACACCGTAGTGGGCCCATAGAGCTTTTGGCACAGGAATTCCATGGATGCAAAAGAAAAGTCCAGCAGACCTGCAGCCGATTCAGGCAACTCAATGGGTGTTCAATCACCACTGTTTCGGATGGATAATGTGGTACTCCACCTGAGATTTGGATATGCCTCATTTTTTAGCTGATTCTTTAAAATGAGCTAGAAAAATCGATGGACGGCGTGGATAAATACATTCATCATGGTGGGGGCGCATGGAGCTTTTCCGGTGGGCCCTTTCTTGAATGGACCAAATGCAAATGCCAAGTAGGCTTTGGATGATGAGTGACGACCCTTGACCGCCGGCAATCCCAGACATCTGTCTTTTTCTCCCATGCTAACAGGACCCACCATCGGAGAACCTCCGTTTTGGCTGAATTCTTAACCATGGGCCGTCGATGTGGAAGCTACTAGGTGTATGGTCCTGATCTACAGTTTGCCTGGCCAATTCAATGTAAAAGAGAGAAGGTTCTCATTTGTCATGAGTGTCGGGTCTGTCTCTCAAAAACGTCAAGAAAATGAAGAGAAACGTTGCAGCACAAGTGGCGTCCGTTCTTGCTCTCTTCTTTCTAGCTTCCAAAGCTAAGGCAGAAGATTACAGCTACCCTTCTCGATGTGGAGATGGAGATGTCATCACCATCAAGTACCCTTTCCGTTTGAAAGGACGATCCCCATGGACAAGGTGATCCTCGATATGAACTAGGATGCGAAGCCAATCGTACCATTTTGCTTTTGCATTCCCAGAAATACTATGTCAAAGCGATTTCCTACAAGAACAAAACAATCCGAATCGTCGACCCGGGACTGAGTCACAACGACTGTTCTTCTCTGCCTCTCAATCCTCCTTTACAACGTTACTTGTACGAGGTCACGAATTATTCATACTTCTACATTTATCCTCAATCGATTCTTGTAGTTTTGAATTGTCAGAATTCGGTGGATGATAGTTCTTATCTCGATGCTACTCCTTGCATCAACGGTTCTGATTCCTCCAACTCCTCTTCTCAAGGCCATACTTATGTTCTCTTGCAACCTCATTATTCAAATATTGATCTGCGTAATTTGTGCAAGCCTATTGCGATGGTCCGAACGGAGCTGTGGGAAATTGGCAACCGTTCGATTATTGACATCCACGTGGAGTTGATGATGGGGTTTGAGATTGCATGGGAAATGTCCAGCTGCCTGATCGGTGACTTAGAAAGTGGTAGCTTTCAAACGGAGCCATGTGAGGGACCATACGGTAAGTTTTTATATATTTATATTTTTGTCTTGAGATTTTTGCATACACCCCCGGAAATTATGGTCTGCTTATTGAAGATGATCATTTCACCGCCGCCACCATGGCTCTCACAATATATCCATTCGGCCTACATGCTGAGATGGTCGGACGTCTGCATGCAACACATGACGACTGTTGCATGCAGATGAATCTTGAAGCATTGAAAAGAAATTTTTTATGGATCATATTCAAATCCACAAGAGGGTAGGCAAAGAGCTGGGTAGCCCAGCCCTGTAGAGCCAGGGCATGTACCACTAAACTTGGCCCAAGGGCCGGTCTTGGGCTTGTAAACTAGGCCCACTCAGGTACGGCATAGGCCGGCCAACCATGAGCGGATGGGCCTGTTACCTGGTCCAATCACCAAGTGTACCACCTCTGTACAAAAGAATGGATGTGTCGTGAGCTCTTTCCATTCAAGACACGTACATGTTGTTTAAAAGCAATGTTAGGCCAGGTTATGTTTGAGTGACTTTGTTGAAGCGAGAAGATGGAACTCGTCGTTGCTGGAGAGGATAAGTACACCAAAAGCTTCTTTGGTCGGACTATTTTAAGCCTTTGATCATCTCTCTCTTTTACTTACAGGGCCAGATGTGCATGGTCCTGCCCTGTAAGGAAGGGCCAATACTAAAACTTTCTTAGCCAAGTAGCTGGGCCAGGTCTTGGGAGACTAGCTAGGTCAGACGAAGGACAACCCCAGCCATAGTTATCAGTCGTTCAGATTCAAAATGAAAAATCAATGCCCAAATACAATCAGTCTAGTACATATCCAGTTCCATCGGATGAATGGCTTTGATCAACCAACCACTGACGTACATATGTGGGCCGCATTACATCCAGTAATGCTTCGTAGATGGTTGCAACGCACATTAATTGTTTTATATTTCTTTTTTGTTTCCATGGATGGCTACTTTTTTGGTTTCCATGCTAAGTTCATTTATTTCCATGGCTACTGTTTTTGGTTTCCATGCTAAGTTCATGTTGTTGTGTTTATACAGAATTAAGTCGGATTGCAGGTTTTATGAAAAAATTACAACGAAAAGTTCCCAGTAAGACTACAAATGCACTTTTCTTTAGTATAAATTTTCTTCCAAGTGGTTATGATCAAATGCCACCCGACATAACAACTACCAAGCAGGGCTTGGTTCCACTATTGGATAGATTTGGGTCATTCATCAAGCAGTGTACACTGTGAACAAACCATAAGCCAGACGCTAATCAAACATATCACACTTGTATGAGAAAAATGGACGGTTCAAAAAATTTCAACAGTCCAAATTCAACTTACATGTCTGGTTCATTTGATGAGTATTCCACCCTAATTTTTAGTACCCGCATGTTACAGAATGCACCACCTGATCAAAAGGACAGATCTGTCACATGTGTGCCATCCAACTGTGGCAACCAAGCCCATGATGGTAACAGAAAGGTGGGGCCCAATTTCTATCAAAACCCTTCCATGACCTACATACGCTCATCTCTAACTTTTTCTTATTGTGTTTTATATGGTAATTTCTGTCGCAGGCAATTTGTTTGGTCCCATCATAGTTGTAGGTAAGAGCTTCCATTATCTACGAGAATATGCTCGAAAGTGGTTCTTTAATTTCATGAATTATCTGATAATTGTAGAAATTCCTTTGCTATCTGTCTTCCATTGAAATTTTGAAACCAACCATGCTTTCATTTGTTGTATGTGATTTTAACACATGGTTTGAAATGTGCTTATCCCTTGTAGGATGTACCATGGTAGTGAGAGTTTTATGTGGGATAGTATTTATGTTTGCAGGCTTTGATCTATATATTTCGAAGGAGGCACTTAGCATTGGATAATAGAATTGAAGAATTCTTACGCAATTATAAGAGCATCACGCCGAGAAGGTACTCTTATTCGGAGATTAAGAAGATAACCAAAGGTTTCAAAGAAAAGTTAGGGCAAGGTGGCTTTGGCTCAGTCTTTAGAGGAAAGCTCGCAAATGGTAATCTTGTTGCCGTAAAGATTTTAATGAAATCTAAAGGCAATGGACAAGATTTCATCAATGAAGTTGCTACCATTGGAAGGATCCACCATGTCAATGTCGTGCAACTGATCGGGTTTTGCTTCAATAGATCGAAAAGGGCTCTTATCTATGACTTCATGCCCAATGGGTCTCTTGATAAGTATATCTTCTGCTCAAGAAGGAAAAAGTAGCCCTTTGAGCGGGGAGAAAATGTACAAGATTGCATTAGGCGTGGCTCATGGGATTGAGTATTTGCATCGAGGTTGTGCAATGAAAATTCTACATTTTGACATCAAGCCGCATAACATTCTTCTTGATGAGAACTTCATTCCAAAAATTTCAGATTTCGGACTAGCAAAGTTCTATCTAACAGAAGATAGTAGTGTGTCTGTCACTGCTGCAAGAGGTACAATTGGATACATGGCCCCTGAATTATTCTATAGAAGCATTGGAGGTGTCTCGCACAAGTCCGATGTTTACAGTTTCGGCATGTTATTGATGGAGATGGCTGGGAGGAGGAGGAATATAAATCCGATGGTAGAAAATTCAAGCCAAATTTACTTCCCATCATGGATTTACGATCGGCTTAGTAACGGAGGTGAAATGGAAATAGGAAGTGCCACGGACGGTGAGAAAGAAATGGTGAAGAAACTCGCTATAGTTGCACTATGGTGCATACAAATGAAGCCTATTGATCGCCCTTCAATGAGCAGAGTTGTAGAGATGCTACAAGGGACCATGGATCTTCTCCAAATGCCACCCAAGCCTTTTCTCTCTTCACCACTGGAAACGTCCGCTCAAGATCATGTATAACTAGCAGTGACACCATAAGATTGGAAGGGTCAGTAGTATAAATATTTCGTAGAAGATTGCATGCGTATTAATTAGTTGTATCGAAGTTATTGTCCATAAAAAATCTCCCATCATCTATATATTGATGGTAAGATGGAATTCACATGCACATTATTGGGAGGGAAATCCATTTGACAGTGGGAGGTCAAGGTATAGAATGTCCGATTCTCCGATGGACTCTTTATATATTCACTGGTTTGAAATATTCAATCTAAGAGTTATCTAGCTAGTTATTTAGTTTCATTTTGATGCATAGTATATAGGCAAAGCACTTAAATTCTTTAACATCAGTTGAAATGGAGAAAGAGAGAGACCTAGCTTAGGTAGGCCACACCATAAGTACGGTAAGATGGGACGCTCACCTTAGTTGTGCAGGAGCAACGATGGTGTTTATATGTCATCCAATCCATACATCTGACATGCCATACACGCACCAAGATGAATAGATTCCCTGAAAATAAGGACATTCAAGACTCATGCGGGCAACACCACGTGAATTTAGAGGTTGTATGGATTTAGAACTGTCTCCTATGCAGTGGCCCGCTTATGTCTTGGATTGAAACGACTCTTACATCCACAGAGAAAACGTGATGGGCGCATGATGTAAGCGGGCCGTAGGCGCATTCTTACCGCAGGTTGACAAAAAATTAAAGCCTCAATTAACGTGGAAGCAGTTCATTAGAATTGCTCTAAGTCCTCTGTTGAGCATGATGTAATTGGGTCCAAAAGCATATCCATTTAAAAGAAATTTACTTTGAATACGGAGAAATTGCTACCTTTTGATCCCAAAATGGCCATAAAACACATGACCTTTGGATCTTTATGTAACCTTGCATCTAAGGTTGACCAACCAGCTATGATGGTCGAAGATAGCCATTTCTCAAGAAAATGCATGTTTGCCTTCACTGTTCAAATCAAGATTAATTTAGAAAATTATCTCTAATAATGCCGGAAATGCTTTGGTAAGGTGTTATTGTCATTTGTTTGTTTGTTTTTTGTTTTTGTTTTTGTTTTTTTTTTTTTTTTTTTGACAAATTTAGTCTTTCTTGAGGTTTTGTTATTTATGATAAATTTTATTTAATTAGGGATTTTAGTTAAGGACGGTTTGGTTGGAGGTATATGCTATAATAATTTCTGGTAGAAGCATGACGTAGGGAGAGACTTCCATGATCGAACGCGAGGATCGATGACATTCATGAAGGAGATGGAACGCGATAAGATTAACAAAATCTTTAAAAAAATCGCCAATTAACAGCCCCTATCGACCAGTTGCACCCCCTGGTCGACCGGTTATATATTGGCTGGAGGCATGCTGGACCGTCTAGGTGCCTAGCGACCGGTCATCGATTGGTCACCGCTCATCACCGACCGGTCGGGGCCTCCTGGCGATTGGTCAACAGTACTCTGTGGCCCTGTGCAGATCTGCACGGATTTTTAATTTTCTCCCCGATTTTTCTTTTTTCTTTCTTGTTTTACTTAAGATTCTTTTCTATTTTCATTTTTAGGGTTTAGGTTTAGTTTATTTTCTATTTAAGGTTGATTAAACTCGTTTGTTAAGGCATCCTAGCTATCTTTAATTAATAAAAATTATTTGAGTTTTACTCTGTTTTGCTCGTTGATTCCAGTGTTCCTTCGAGGATTCAAAGAAGATCGGTTGAGGAGTCCTGATAAATTTGTGGATTCAGATCAGTTATTCGTGGGAGACATGGTGATTGATCTCACATCATGCCCCGAATGCATTAATTGGTATCAAAGCGAGGAACAACCTCGGGAGATGACTTTTAGTGGTGGCTACGGCAAAAATCTTGTGGACGGTGATACAAGGATCCATCATCTTAAAGTGGTGACTTTTGAAGCGACACTTAAGACATTTCAATGCAATAATCATCAAGTTATGCAAGGATTGTAGGTTAGGTTCGATTGCATAAACAAGAAACTAGCTCGAATCATCCCCGTGAAGATAATTCATTTTTGGGGTCCACTGGATTTTAAGATCGAGTTGATCAGGGAGATCGGTCCTACAAGAGGACGATAGAAATTCACATCTTCAATAGCCATGACCGCATCAAGGAATGACTCACTGAGGTCGAATATCTCTTCGACTACATGTAAATTCCTGAAGAAAGAAAAGTCTTCGTCGTGACATTCCACTTGGATGAGGACGCTTGGGATTGGTGGATTAAAGACGTTCAGATGCATCGGAAGTAAGAAGGAAGACCACCCATTTGCTCATGGCAGCGGATGAAGCAATGCCTACTGGCTCGTTTCCTCGTCGAAGAAGAATATCTGAAGGAGACAGAGTCTTCACAAGTCTCCAGTCTCATCAACGCATCATATGTCATTCATGCAGATATGGGAGAACCCCTCGAAGCTTCTAAAGTGGAGGAGCATTCTTCAGTGGCTATCCATGATCATGATAAAGAATTTGCGAAGTCAATTAATGTTGAAGCCATGTAATTGGAGGAAGATCCTGCACACATCCTAGGAGTTGTGGATCCCGTTGTGTTGGAATCCATGGACGTCCCAGCGGATGTCGTACCAACAATACAAGAGATCGAGACAATCATGGACGTCGAATTCTTTGATGATCTGTGTCCTATGCAGGAGATTAGCCTCCATCAGATTGAGCCCATCTTCGGCAACACGGATGGTGTGGAAAATATGTTTGCTATTTTCCCTGTTAACATCGAGATGAAGAGCGACGCGGATGATGCATCGTGTCTCCTATACAAAGTAGAACAGAAGCTGAGGAAGATTAGAAGACATCAGCCTCCAGAAACAAAACTCGAGGTCAAGTTTTCTTCAAGTGAGGTAGGGAAAGACTTCAATGATCGAGGGCGAGGATCGACGACATTCATGAAGAGATGGACCGTGATAAGATCAACAAAGCCGCCAAGAAATCGTCAATTGACAGGCCCTATCGACCGGTTGCACCCCATGGTCAACCAGTCAAATATTGGCTGCAAAATAGACCAGGCACACTGGACCGTTTGGGTGCCCAGCGACCGGTCGCCGCTCATCACCGTCCGGTCGGCGCCCCCAATGACTGGTTGGCAGTGCTCTGCGACCCTGCGCGGATTTTCAATTTTCTCCCCAATTTTCCCTATTCTTTCCTGTTTTATTTATGATTCTTTTCTATTTCCATTTCTAGTATTTAGGTTTAGTTTATTTTCTATATAAGCTTGATTAAACTTGTTTGTTAAAGCATTCTATCTTTGATTAATAAAAATTATTTGAGTTTATACTCTATTTTGCTCGTAGATTCTAGTGTGGATTTGAAGAAGATCGATTGAGGAGTCTTGATAGGTCTGTAAATTCAAATCAATTATTCGTGAGAGAGATAGTCATTGATCTCACACCCTGCCCCGACTGCATTAAAGCATGATGATGTATTTTGCCATTAATTTAGAAGAGAATGAATTCTATCATCTTGTAGTGTAACTTTCAACCACTACTAAAAGCAAAATTGTGTCGGCCCACCATAGTGTATGTGTTATATACATGCCATTGAATCAATCTTTTCAAATAATTTTAGTTCATGAGCCAAAAAAGTGAGGCAGATCCAGAGATCAAGTGAACCAAACCACAAAATGGAAGCCATTATTCCCATTGCGGGCCACTTCAACTTTGAACCCTGAGCCCTAAAATGATTTGGCAAATTGAATGAACGGCGTGGACGAAACACATAAATCATGGTGTGGCCCACAAAGCTTTGCCACGTGGCAACGTACAGGTGCACACAATCCGAGAATCTCAATGGGATACCAAAAATACCGTTGTAAATAATGATTATTATTAGCGGTAATTACAACCAACAAGTAGGCCCTTTTATATATACGTGACGTAATTGAGCAATCTTGGAATTATTATTTAATGAAATATTTGAATTTCGCTTCCCTGCATCAACGCACCTGATGAATCGGATGGATCTGATTCACATTATTCCCCGCTAGGTTCTCCATTATTTGTCGGCACACCCTCATTGACACGCGTAGGGAGGGCACCGAGTCAATCTTGAGTGACTTGCACACAGTTGGTTCATAAAACTCATGTGCCGTTCCCTGTCCTGGTATAAGTGGCAGAAATGGATGCGTGGACTGTGGCAGCGTCTTATGGATCCACTCTTTCCAATTAGGCCATGCATCATTGATCCTGACCGTTCATATGATGCATTGGACTCACCATTAACATTTATGTTCTGAACATCTTCATGATTATAAGATCCTAATTTCCTGCTTTTACTTAATTTCTTTATCAACCGTACATTTCTTAGTTATAGAACAGTAACGTGTTGGGATAAACCGGCAATGGAAGTGAATCAGGCAAGGCAAACTACAATGCAATGGTCAAGCAAATTGATAATTCGAGAAAAGGCAACGTAGAAAAATCCCTCATAGGTAAGAAACCATGGCATAAAGTGAACAATCCACTATAAATTAGAAGTTATAAGATATTACAGAAAAAGACTTACTCGGATCCTAAAGTCCCACAGAGAAATTCAAGCTCTTCAAGAGAAAGACCAATGTATCCCTTCCTCTCAAGCTCTTTTTCAGACTCTAGAACTTTCTTAACCCAAGCAAATACGTTTAAGACTACTTGTATTACCCTAATCACACATTACACTTCTTTAAATAGGAAATAAATGAAATTATCACACATTACGCTCCTTTAAGTAGGAAACAAATGTAATTATCAAACATTACACTCCTTTAAATAGGAAACAAATGAAATTAAAAATAAATTCTGTACAAAACTTGTGCAACTGAATTTGCAGTCCGCGCGCCATTGGGAGCTTGACAGATAAAAAAAATCTGTCCAGAGAGTTTCAGTAATAAATTTAGAAAATTTTGGATGCCCGATAGCATCCGTGGGGCGCCCTATAGCCCCAAGAACAAATCCAACAATTCCAGATTTCAGAAGCCGTATCTAGGTGACCTCGAGCACCCAACCCGAACTTGTCGGGCGCTCGACACCCCCTAGTGTCCAAGATTGAAGACATCCCCAACACTATGTAAGGTCAATTCTATCCTCAAGGTGTCTAGAGAGTCCCCTCCAAGGTAGGATGCATCTAATTGGTGGTATGAATCAGTGAACTGTTTGTCCTATTCCCACAAATTGTTTTCCTTGGCCATAAACCAATGATTCTCCACAAAATGCGACTGGATCACCAACCATGGCTGATGCAAGGAGTATTGGTCAGTCCACCAAAAGCTCCAGAGACTCGAACATTGGTCTTCTGCTATAATACCACTTGATGTAGGAAGTACTGGCCCGTCCTTTAAAAAATTTAGACTGGTAGGGAAAGCATCGAAGTATCCTTTATCCAGCCTCTCATGGGCAATTCAACCAAGATCTCCTCGTGGGTTACCCCATCTCACATGTCCCACGATAGAAACCACCCCATAGCCATTTTGTATCTCTAAGACCCCAGCTCGGGGGCTAGCACACTCCAATGTGGAGATGCACCTACATAACTGGCCGGCTTGGGCTGGCAAAAATAATTGACGGAGTGATTGTCCAACACACGTCATGCATGACGGCCTTTCTTGCTGGACGGTCTGCTTCTTTTTCTTTTTTCCTTAGTTTTTTTGACGGCTGCTTGCTGGAGGAAAAACGCATCCCTTTCCGGTAAGAGTTCCGATTAGATAATGAGGCAGGTACCACCAACTTTTCCACGAGATGCCCCCATTGACCTAATTCCACACTAACCTTTCCACGAGATGCCCCCATTGACCTACTTCCCCCCATTGACCTACTTCCACACTAACCTTTCCACGAGATGCCCCATTGACCTACTTCCACACTAACCTTTCCATGAGATGCCCCCATTGACCTACGTCCATTGACCTACTTCCACACTAACCTTTCCACGAGATGCCCCATTGACCTACTTCCACACTAACCTTTCCACGAGATGGCCCCATTGACCGACTTCGAGACCTTTTCCTTTAAAACATGGGAGGGTGCTCTGGCGCACTTCGATACTCAAGAAGAGTACCATAGTCATAGTGCGGTGATTGATACGAGTGCATTTATCCACTGTACACGTGGCAAACATACAAATCGTCATAATTGAGAAAATTTTTGCTACACCCACGCGTTAGCTACGCTAGCACTGGGTGTTGCAGTGACCCCACCATGATGTATCTGTTGTATCCACGCCATCTATCCATTTGGAGAGATCATCTTAAGTCGTGATACCAAAACTGAGGAAGATCCGAAGCTAAGGTGGCCCCAAGAAGTTTTTAATGGTTGGCGCTTAATTCCAACTACTTTCTGTGTTAAATCCACTTAAGCTTTGGATCTATCTTAGTTTTGTTGTCATGTTCTACAATGATCTCGCCAAATGGATGGACGGTGTGGATACAACAAATACATCACGGTGGGGTCATTGCGACACCGGCATAGCTAGCGTAGCTAACGGATGGGTTGAAACTGTAGACCCACTGACAGGTGGTCATTAGAAAAGAAAATAATGGCTGTTAAAACTAATAACAATAGCAAATATTGTTTTTTGATTAGTACATTCCCGCACTGTTAGTCACACTGCTATGTTAGCCGCACTCCACTTAAAAATCTATACCAGGACCTCAGCATTGGTTAGTACATTTACTGAGCTGGAAGATGCCTAGGCATTTCAACAAAGGTGGTGGGTTCATTGTGTGACTAATCATGTGGGTGTGTGGCAGTGTTAACATGGTGGGTGTGTTCCATGACTAACAAAAATAATATATATATATATATATATATATATATATATATATATATATATGTGTGTGTGTGTGTGTGTGTGTGTGTGTGTGTGTGTGTGACCTAATGAATAGGTTGAATAGAAATTAATCATCACGGTGGGCCTTAGGAAGATTTCAACAGTAGATGTCATTGTCACTGTTGCTTCCTATGGTGTGGTCCACTTGAGTTTTAGATTTATCTCATTTTTTTTTTGGTTGAACCGTGTGGATAAAACCCATACATTACGGTGGCTCCTCAGAGCCTCTCTTCATTCCTAACTAAGGACTGGTAGAGGTAGTACCCAGTCAGCGTTGGATCATGAGACCAGGATCCATTTAAAGTGGGCTATGATGCTTTGACGGATTAAATATAGTGAGTCAAAGGCCACTCGTTGAATGTAGACGTGCATGTGTATGACTTCTGTAATTTGCCAGCGAATCAAATAACACCCATTGCGGGGTGGGGCAACGGAGGCATCCATGTTAAATCCACTCTATTCATCAGTTTTCTAAGTCCATTTAGACCTTTATTGGGTCCATAAAAACTTGGATCAGGCTAATATTTGTGCTTTCCCTTCGACATCCTGGAGGGAACTACCTGATCAACGGATTAGGTGGCATAAAAACATACGATGAGCCCTGGGAAGGTTTCAGTAGTATCTGGCGTTGTGGGGCCACCGTGGTGATGTATTTGTTTTCTATCATGCCATCCATCTGTTTTAACAACTCATTTTAGGGCATAAGCTAAAAAATAAAAAAAAGTTGGTATGAAGCTGAAGCACACCATACCACATGAACAGTGAAGATAATGACACCCATCTTTGACATTTCTTTAGGGCCCACCCTAATGTTTATCTGTCATCCAACTTGGATGGAGGGGAAGTAAAAATATCAGCTTGATCCAAAACATTTGGGGCCCTAAGAAGGTTTTATTGGTGAGTATTCAATCACCAGTGGTACTGTAGTCTACTTGAGCTTTTGATGTCCTTCATTTTTTGGTTCATATCTTAGATTGAGCCGAAGAACGGTAGGGATAAATGGTGGTCCCCACAACGCGCAACACTCGGGTTCACCACCCAGTTAGCTTCCTTCAGTAGCGGGTATTTCCGTATCCACTTTTCTGGTGTGGCTGACTAGGGTCTTGAAATTGCCTCATTTTTTGGTTATGGTATTGGTTGCAATTGTAGCATGACCTAGAAAAACTGATGGACGAAATGGATTTCACGCGGACATCTCAATAGGGTCCATGGTGCTTTGGTATAGAGAACTCAAGCCAAAGGAAAAAGTCAAGCAGACTTGCAGCCGATTCCCAACGGCAGCTCAAGTCTCGGAAAAGACACGGATCCGTCTACAGCACATTCCAGGAAACTTTCTGTGACAGGAGCTAGGTGGGGCCCACCATGACATTTGTGAAAAATCCACCCGTCCTTCCGTCAGCTCGTGGTTGGACATGAGGCAATCCACCGAATTGGGCGGATTCCTCACTGTGGGGCCAATTGTGATGTATTTTCTTTAGGGCCATGCCAGCCTTCTGTTTTGAAAGCTCATTTGGCGCAGCGTAAATGGGTGAGGGATCGATCACCGTCTCTCTACTCAAATAACTACTCCAAATCCATAGAACTATCGGGAATCCTCAACTGATCTTCTTCAATTTTTCAAAGGATTGCTCGAATCTACAAGCAAAGAGGTAAATCTTAAAGAGAACTTTATAAAAATATTAATAATAATCCAACAACAAACTAAAAGAGTATTTAAAGGTTAAAATCACGAAATAGAAACCCTAGATGCATAATTAAATAGTCCTAGACGAACTAAGAAAGAAACAAATCAAATTGAAAAGTTTTTCCGCAAAACTGCACAACAGACTCGCGTATGGTCAGGCGCCCGATCAAGACCGGTCGGGTCCCCGATGGAACATAAAATCGTCCAGAGAGTTTGGATAGAAATCCGATTAATTTCGGGCGCCCCGATCAAGACTGGTCGGGCACCCATTGATCTGATAGTTGGGCACCCGAAATTCAAGAGTTGTGGTAGCAACTCTCTGGAATAATCAGGCTCATGGTCAGGCATCCAGTGATGCGCGGTCAGGTACCTGACTAGGTTGCATCTTCTGAACTTTTGTCATCGACTTGTCGCTTCGTTTGGACTCCTTCCGATGGTCCAGATTCTTCATGTAATTTTGAGTAACCCTCTCCACATCAGCATTTTAGGGCATGATCCCAAAAATGAAGCAAATCCAAAACTTAGCTGAACCACACCACTGGAGATAGTGATGTTTGACTATTAAAAATTTCTTATAGGCCACAATTTTTTTTATCCAAGCTCATTTTAGGGCATGATCCCAGACATGAAGCAGATCCAAAACTAAGCTGGACCACACCACGGAAAACAGTGATGTTTGACTAATAAAAATTTCTTCTAGGCCACAAAATTTTCGGATCAAGTTGACATTTGTGTGGTCCCTTCATCTAGGTCCTTTGGACCTTATCAACATGTTGGATGGGAAATAAAAATTCTAATAGCCCTCAAGAATTTCTGATGGTGAGTATTCAATCACCACTGTTTCTGAGGTGCAGTTCGCATGAAATTTGGATCTGTGCTTTCAGTTTTGGAATCATGCTCTAAAATGAGCTTTCAAAACGGATGGCTGAATGTAAGGAAAATACATCACAGTGGGCCTTACAGTAAGGGATCCACCTATGTCGAGGATCCACCGAATCTGGCACCCAAGAAAATGCAAATCCAAAACTCAAGTGGGCTACAACTGGAGTTTTAGATAACTTTTGCATATGCCACAATTTTAGCTTAAGTTCCTGCAAGTTCACCCTATAGTACGCGGATTAGGTGGAGTTACCCATCCCACCCAGCCATGGTGTGGTGATATATTGGGCACTGCGGGCCTACTGTAATTTATGTGTTTTATATCCACACGGTTTTGCCTGATGTGAGTGCATGAAACTAAAAATGCAGCAGATCTGAAGTTCAAGTGGACCACACCAAAGCAAACAGATGATTGAACGTCCACCATTAAAATTTTCTGAGGGTCATAAAAGCTTCGGATCAAACTAATATTTATGTTTTCCCTTTTCCCAAGTCTATGTAACCTTATCAACATGGGTTGGATGGCAAATAACATTATAATGGGCCGTAGGAAGGTTTCAACGGTGGGTGCCATTATCCCCACGGTTTCCTGTGGCAATTGTCAATCCTGAGATATGTAAGAATTGGTGAATTAGCTGATCTCATGCTGACCATTCATGCACTCACCCCCACGGTTTCTGTAGCAATTATCAATCCTAAGATATGTAAGATGCGGTGAATTGGCTGCTCCCATGCTGACCGTTCATGCACCCACCCCACGGTTTCTTGTGGCAATTGTCAATCATGCACCCACCCCACGGTTTCTTGTGGCAATTGTCAATCCTGAGGGATGTAAGAAGCGGTGAATTAGCTGCTCCCATGTTGACCATTCAAGATTCCATCACCGTGGTGTTGTCATGTGATTAAGAAGGTAAGGGTCATGGAGACAGTAAACCTGCTCACGTGCCATCTTCAAATGCCTGATCAATGGCGTCGAAGGCCAGTGGTATCGATTCTTCAGCGTGCTGATTGGCTTCTAAGGGCCTGTTTGGTTGCAGAATTCAGATTTTAGAGAAAATCAAGATTTCAATGCTTGAATACAAAATTGTAGAAACTGGATTGGAAACTCAAATTCCTTTTAGAGCTTGTTGTTTGGTTGAAAACTGTGTAATCCAACCGTTGCTTGCGTCATGACCCGCTTGGGCTTTGGATGCACCTGAGAACTTGACCCTGGCCTATAGTAGTCCCGCAAGACAGATGGTCAGGTTGGATGGCAAATAAACATTATAGCGGGCCCTAGGAAGTTTTTAAATGTTCAATCAACACTTTTCCTGTGGTTTGATCCACTTGAGATTTAGATCTGCCTCACTTTTGGTCTAATGCCACTAATTGATCTCTCAAAACGGATGGACCGTATAGATATAAAACGCATACATCATAGATGTACAATACATACATCGAGGTGGACAATACATACATTGAGGTGGACACCACCATAGTGACGCTCACTTCCGTGTCTTTTCCCTTATGTAGAAACGGTCTCCTACACCGTTTACACTAATCCCGATTCCAGCCAATTTAGGTTTGCAGATGGAATCCTGTTTGGCTGAAATTTGCCACCAAACACACTAGTTAAAATTAGATTCCACTGAAATCTAAATTTTAAACTGGAAACAGGTTTTCCATTGCCAGCCAAATGGGCCCTAAGAAAGTGTAGGATGGCAATTAATATCCCCTTTCTTCTAATACAAACTACTCTCAGTAAACATCCTCGTTCTCATGCTCATGAACTTTCTGCGGAGTAGGTGCCAGCGTGGCACATGTATATAAAATCTGAAACATTCACACGGGCCCACTGGAATGCTCTGTTGTCCAAGAATTATGCTGGCATGCTCAACAAGTGGGCCACAAGTGTGCCAAAAGTGATCGTTTAGAATAAATGGATCGACGGTCATCTAGGTCTGTCAATGGGCTGGGCTGACGTCTGACGAAGTTTTTGCCACAAAGTAGCACCTGGGCCCAAGCACATCCTAGGACTGTTTGGGCCCAAAGAAACAGCCCCCGGCCTGAATGTGACCACCCTCTTTTGTTCAAGATCTGGTATTCTCATTAAGCATACATCCACCATGCATGATTTATGACAAAAGATTCCTTGAGTCCTGAACAACCGTTTTGTCAATGAAAAACCATGCGTTGGAATTCAGACCACTCGCTATTTTTTCCTGTTAACCATCTATTAGACGGACATCAATTGGATGATCAAGATTGCTTGATCAATTTGATTTTAGAGATGCCCCCACAACTTAGCTAATCCAAATAGCCATTGATGAATACTATATGCAAGGAGGATGAGTCACCACCATTTATAAAATGGTGGTAAAACCATCTTCGAAGTCTAACCATAGTAGCAGCCACAGCATTCTGATCTGTAACCAGTAGTTGATAATGTGGACTAAATATCACTGCAGAGACCCAAAAATTTTCGTAAGTACTGTGCCCACCAACTCCCAAATGGAAATACCCTCTAGCTAGTGGACCACACCATGGATAAGCCACCTTTGTAAAATCGCATCAATCAGACGATCTAAGGCTGTCCGGTCCAGAGCCCACAAAAAGATGGTCTTTCGACCGCTTATTTGCTCGTTGATATTTGGCAATTGTGGTTCTCTAATTGATTTTGCACTCTAGCCCATATAGTGAGACTTAACCATGGTTTTAAGACACTGCGGTTAAGACCAACTCATTCAGTCCTGAGTCGAGTTGGCCGAGTCAGGGGGTTACTTTTCCAAGTCAGACCATGTCGAGCCTATTTTTTACTACTGACTCCTGGTGCTGAAATGGATCGGAGTTGACCGATCCAAGTCGACTTGGATGAGTCCTGAGCGATGATGACAACTATACGTTTGAAACTTGATTGGACCTACCAACATCTCTTCTAATGTTTAAGGGTTTTGATCTGTGGTTGAGATTCAGGTGAGGCTCTCTGCCTTGCATGTGGTTCATTACCTTAAATCCGAACTGTCCTGTGGAATATTGTAGATTTCTCCGCACTCGAAATCAGATGGATTAGATGGACATTGGCCTGTCGTCAGCCTTGTATCATCCAATGGCTTTTCATTTTAACGGTCCATTAGATGTCCACCAATCAGACCAGTTGGGATCATTCTTTCAATATAACTTTTGAGTAGCAATCTATCTATAATGTGTGGGCCGGGAGCCTCAGCTATATCCTAGGTACACCACCAACGCGCTACAACGAAACCCACGTTTTTTGTTTATTTTTTTAATTTAACCTTGCTATTCAACTATTAGTTCCTCACAAGGGTGCAACTGGATGGTCCAGGTTGAGACTTATGTGGGCCCAGTCAATGAAGCCGAAATTAAGCCACGCCCAGTACTTGACACTCGTTAGGGAACTGATCAGAGCCCACCTAGGCCTGAAAATGTTGAATATATCACACGGTCTGGGCCGAAACCCATACTGACTATTTATTGGGCCTTATATCAGAACCCAAGCTAGGCCATGCCTACCCTGGACGCAGGCTATGCACAGGACCATCATCTCCTTCTCTCCTTTTTTTCCAAACAACAACTAACAGCCACTAGAGGAGTAACGCTGATGCTTTTAATGGGCCAGGCTGGCCGCTGGTTTTTTGGGCTCTCTGGCCTGGCCCGATTTGGCGGGCTTGAGCTGGAATAGTACTCCCAACTAGAGCCAAATAATAAGCGAGAAGGGCTTCCGCTTCGTCTAAGAGCCCATCAGCCCAGACTCATTTATGATTTCAATGGTATTGTGGTCAAATATCATGCATGATGGGGCACATTGAATGAGCATCCCAGATGTTCCACAGAATGTATGGCCAGGTTCAGGCTCAGACTGTTTCTTGTGGCCCATTATGGACTAGGGCTGGGCTAGGGCCTAGATTTTTATTTGCGAGCCAGGACAGATCTTGGTGTGGCAATGGTTTGGGCTATGGTCTAAAACCCAGTTTTTATAGGTCCATCCCAAGAAGTTCAAAAAGGGGCCTAAAGCCAGCGCACACATTGCTGCCCTTAACTTACCATCCTTATATTTAATCCTAGCAATCGAAAGACACAGGCTCGGAAATAATCGATTGCTTTTTATCAGTTTTCATGGCTACCATGATTATGGCTGGAATGGGCCAGCCTTGGGCGTACAAAATTTCGAATAGGCCCTGCCCAGTCGAGAAGTTCAAAAGCCAGGCCTAAGCCAATCTTAGGGTCGGCCCATTGACAACCCTACCAATTACAGAATTCCGCACGGAAAATGTATGATTGAAGGACTCGTCACTCATCTATGCTTTCCGGCCCAACACGCTCTACGCAATTATCATTTGCATGTAGCATCAAAATCGAGGTATTCTCTCTATACTTGTGAGAATTTTTTGACAAATCATCTCACATGATATGAGCACAAAATCTGAACGGGTCCACGTAATGAAGCACCGCATGAAACCCTCAGGGCTCAACTTTTACCTTGATCCAAAACTTTGGTGGGCCATGGTAAAAGGAAATAGCTTCCTCCCTTAATTTGCCTTTCTCTTTTCTATGGCTCACAAGAGTTTCGGATCAGGTTGAAAGTTCAGTCCTAGGGGTTTTTATGGGATGATTCATCACATGGACCGTTCAGATTTTGTTCACATGACAAGTGTGCGAAGGTATGCACCTAAGAAGGTACGCAGTTGAGTATCAAACGAACAGGTTACATGCTGATGATTTTTCATGGATAATTTTTTCTTTCCATTATGCATTAGTATTTTCGTCTTTCAATGAAAAATTCCCCCCAGCAACTGATCAAGAAGTGTAATCTCATAAAGATTTTGGTCTTTTAACAAAAAAAATCTACCCCATAATTGACAAAGAATGACCACAACTCTCCAAAAGCTTAGATATGTGATAAATGAAATAAGAATGTGGTAGAGCCTTTTGATGTGAAGTCTATGGATAATGTTTTAGAAATTTTGGCACTTAAGGAAAAATTCTACATTTTGACATCAAGCCTTATAACATTCTTATTGATGAAAACTTCATTCCGAAAATTTCGGATTTTGGACTAGCGAATTTCTATCTAACGGACGATAGTGTTGTGTTGGTCACTGCTGCAACAGGTACAACTGGATATATGGCCCTTGAATTATTCTATGGAAACATTGGAGGTGTCTCATACAAGTCTGATGTTTATAGTTTCGATATGTTATTGATGGAGATGGCTGGAAGAAGGAATGCTAGAAGGGAGCGTTGATCTTCTCCAAAAGCCATCCAAGCCTTTCCTATCTTCACCACGGCAAATGTCCATTCAAGAATACCATACAAGTAGCAGTGATATCATAATATTGGAAGGGTCATTAGTATAAATATTTCATAAAAGATTTTTTTGGTTAGTATAAATATTCCATAGAAGATTGCACGTGTATCAATTACTTGTATCGAAGATGTTGTCCGTAAAAAATCTACCATCATTTGTTGATGGTGAGATGGAATCCACATACACATTCACAATGGAGCCTATTTTTACTACTGACTCCTGGTGCTGAACTGGATAGGCTTGACTCGAGTCCACTTGGACTCAGATGAGTCACGCCCAACTCAGATGAGTTCTCAGCTGAGCGATTATGGTACTTGATTTGACCTACCACCGTCTCTTCTACCCATTCGATCGGTTTGATATGTAGCTGGGATTCAGGTGAGGATCTCTGCCTTGCATGTGGTTCATATCTTAAATCTGAACTGGGGACTACTGTAGATTGTTCGCATTGATGAAAATCAGATGGAGTAGAAGATCCTGACCACTGATTAACAGACATTTGCCTGTCAACCTTGTATCATCCAATGCCTTTTCATTTTAGCGGTCCATTAGATGTCCACCAATCAGACCAGTTGGGATCTTACATTCAATGTAAAATTTGAGTTGTGAGTCATCTACAATGGGTCCCGTTATATGGATGGGTTGGATGCCACAGGTAGGCCGGGAATCTCACCTATATCCTAGCTACAACAAAATCAACGCGCTAAATCAAGACCCACTTTTTTTTTCTTTTTTTTTTTTCAACACTTGCTATTCAACTTCCTGACAGGGGTTGAACTTTCTAGGCCAGGTTGAGACTTATCTGGGCCCAGTAAGTGAGACTGAGGACTCAGTCCGGCCCAGATCTCCACACTCGATAAGGAAACTGATTGGAGCCCGCCTAGGCCTGAAAATGTTGAATATGTTGCACGGGCTGGGCCCAGACCCATACAGATTAGCTATTGGGCCTTCAACGAAAACCCAAGCTAGGCCATGGCCCTCAATGGTCTGGGCTCAAAACAAGCCTACGCTGGAAGCAGGCTACGCCCAGACCATCCTCCTTTCCTGCTTTTTTCGAAACACCCCTCTAACAGCCACTAGAGGGATAATGCTGGTGCTTTCAATGAGCCATGCTCGCCGTCAGTATTTAGTGCTCTCTAGCCTGGCCTGCTGCTAGTCTTGGCCTGGAATAGTAGGACCAATGTATGGGCCCTGAGATGGCCTTGGTCTTCGTCTAAGAGCTCATCAACCAGCCTCGTTTATGATGCCAATATCATGCATGATGAGGCACATTGAAAGAGCAGCCTAGATGTTGCACAAAAGTGTTTGTTGTAGACCATCAGAGGCCAGGGCCAGGCTCAGCCCTAGGTTTTATTTGCAACCTGGACTTGGACAGAACTTCCCTTGGCCCAAACCCAGCATGTTGACAGCCCTTGGTAATGCCCTCCTGGTCTGTCAGTGGTCTGGGCCTGTTTGACTAAAGCCCAGTTTTTTAATAGGCTCGCCCAAACATTGCAAAAAGCAGGCCTAACGCCAGTCCACACATTTCTGGCCTCAACTTGCCCTCCCTATATTCGATCCTAGCAACCGAAGACACAGGCTCGGCTACAATCGATTGCTCTTTCAGTTTTCAAAGCTACCGTGATTATGGCTGCAGTGGGCCAGCCCTGGGCCTACAAATTTTGAATAGGCCAGGCCTAAGCCAATCTTAGGCTCGGCCCATTGACAGCCCTGCCAATTACAGCATTCCGCACGGAAAATGTATGATTGAAAGACTCATCCATCGTTTCCAGCACGACACGTCAAGGCGATTATCATTTGCATGTAGCATCATGCCAAATACATGTTTAAGCTTAGCTAACCACCCCACTCATGTATCACATTCTATATAAACCATACCCTCCAAGACACATCTATGCAGAAACACACATCTATTTCTCGATTTAGCTATTTAATGTCCTCCCATGGCCCACCTCGCTCTGTCTGTAGCTGTCCTCATGCTAGTCTGTGCATCAGCTGTGGATGTTCCCAGCTGTGACATTATGACCCTTAAGGTCACACCTTGCCTATCATACCTAACGGACAAGGCGACCGATCCACCAAATGATTGTTGTAAAGGCATCGCAGATCTAAAAGTCATGGGGACCACTCAGGCAGATCGACAAGCCATTTGCAAGTGCATCCAAGGCCAGGTGAAAAAAGTTCCTGGGATTGACGATAGCCATCTCACCAGTCTTCCCAGCAAGTGTGGGGTGGACGTACCGCCTTTCTCCATAAATGTCGATTGCAACCAGTTAATCTCTGCCCCTTTCTCTATGTATATCAGTTGATGCATTAATATAATTTTGTACATCGACTAATTTCTTTTTCTTTTTTTTTTTCGTGCAGGATTTCTGCTGTTAATTAATATCATCGCCGGCGCTTAATAACATGCCTTAGTACATTTATACTATAATTAAAAAATGCACGTGTCAATACATGTGAAATTGTCACCCTTACTAGGGTAGAAGAATAAGTTGTTGTGACATTCCATGGTGTTATTAAGACTATCTATAGCCAATTTCTTATTTCAATGTTACTTTTCTACCGTGGCACCATCATGTGGGCCCTTTTTTAATACAAGCCATAGATTTGATGTCTCCATCATGCCCAAAAAGTCTCTTAAGTTGGAAGATCCTAGCCTTTGAATATTTGGTCTCTCTCTATTGAATGTTTGTTGGTGTACTTCTTCTTAACCATGCATTTGCATACTCAATAAAGAAAGTTTATAGTTGGTTAATTGAGGAGATTTATTGCGCTTGGTCCACTCATGATGAGGGTCATCAGATCAATGGTTTGGATAAACCAATCATGGGCACATGTACAAACTAACAAGAAGGTTGGAACAAGGGACTTAACTACTCATTACATTTATAAGAACTCATCACCTACAACAAGTATAGATTGGTCAAATGCAAACGAATTCGGCTAAGTAATGTAAAATTGCTATCATTATAATTTTATCATAGATCAATTACATAATGTAAAATTATCATTATTGCAATTAAATGTGACGATTACTAAGAAATAGTAGAGTAATTTGTAATTATTGTCTATTTCATTTTCTTTATTGTGATAATGATAAGCATAATAAATATAGAATCCTATGATGAAAAGACAAAGGTTTATATCCGTTGTGGAGAAATAACAGACACCATGTGTGTGGATTTGTATGCCTTGTGTGCAGGAGAAATTACAAACACCATGTATGTGCCAATGGGCACATACATGCGAAATCTAGGCCATTCATCATGTGAGGGCCACCTTAAGTATGTCATGTCCCAAAACATGCTGGTTAACTCATTACGTGGTAAAAAAATATAAATAAAAATTGACTAGTAGGTTATATTCCGTGATGTATTGTGCACTAGTTGAGAATAGACTTTCTTTTTTTATTACGCTATGTTGAGAGCGGTGTATACTTTTCGAACCGTGGTGCTGGTGATTTTGTTCTTCGAGCAGACCCGTTCCGAGCCGGTGATCTCCGCTCTGACTTCCGCTCTGACCTGTGTCTTTTCGAGCTGCCGCTATCCTGACGATCCTTATTCCTGGTCGTTGGCCGGTGAGCGTTAACCAGTTCCTCGGCGTTGATGTGCTTAGCTGCTCGATCTAAAAATTTGGCCACGGACTGAGGTGGCTCTTCCCCCATAGACCAAAGGAACCTTCGGTCTCGTAGCCCTCCAATCATAGTGTGTAACAACACATCTTGTGAGAGATTTTCAACTTGTACCGCTTCAGAATTGAAGCACGCGAGATAATCTTTTAGGGACTTGTCTTCTTTTTGCTTGATCGCGGTAAGGCGAGTTGAGTGCTTTCTCGGGTCGGTGCTCCCGATAAATTGAGTGGCGAAGACCCGGCTTAATTGAGATAACGAGCTGATTATCTTTGGTTTTAAGTTACAGAACCAAGTCCAAGCCGAGCTCGTTAGTGACAACGGAAAGGCTTAACACATAATATGTCCGTTGGCTCTGAGGAGGTCCATTCGGACTTTGAAATTTTCTAAGTGCTCTGCTGGATCTCCTATCCCTGAATATTGCTTCAGCTGAGGAACTTTAAACCCTTTGGGAAGGGGTTCTTCGTGAATTTCATCTGTGAACAGTGACTCAGATGAGTTAACTAGCGCATCCACTGCGATTAGAGCTCGGGCTCGCTGCGCTCTCTGAATATCGCCCATTTGTTAGCGTAGTTCTTTCAGCTCGGCCTCCAATGGGCCTAAGTTGTCGTCCACTCGGTCGCTGGCTTCACGATCAACTCGTTCATGCTCGAGACGAGCCGTCCTCCGCTCCTCGAGCCTATGCCGTAGATCGCTAGCAGGCAAGCTTGTTACTGGCCAGGATCTGGCCCCGGTTGATTGGCTGGCGGCCTTGTTTTCTTCGACCGGACTGGGGGGCTGAGTACGATGTGACTGCTGAGTTTGGTGAGAGCGCTGGGATTGTTGAGGCTGAGGGTGAGTATGCTGAGGCCCGTTACGGTCTCTATTATTTATGACCGCAGGATGGATTAGTCCGGTTAACAGAGCTTTAATCTCGTCCAGTCTCTGGTCCACGTAGCCAAATCGTTCGTCAACGCCCCCCAGTTTTTGGGTGACCCCTCCGACCTGCTCTTCGAGAAGGGACAACCTGACTCCCCGATTACGAGGCCTCTGTTGTCCCCCCTGCTGAACAAAATTAGGTGAGTTTCCACCGAGCTGGATGGCGGGAGTGTCGGGAAACGATCCTTCATTTTCAGAGTCTTGATCGTTTGAAGGCCCGGTGATCGCGGGTGCTTTCCCTTTATACTTTCTCTTCCCAGCCATTGTGAGAGGGAGAGAAGATGTTGAGATCGTCTTAAATGATTGGGTGAGAACACGGACTTCCTAGTTAAAGGAAGAAGGCGACTTCCCACAGACGGCGCCAATCTGTTGATGCTGAAAATTGATCAACAGACGAGACGAGAATCCCTTGATCTTGACAGTTGGATGATGTTGATCTTCTCCTTGAGAGAAGCTTGGATCTGAACCAAAGATTCCCTGGATCCTGTAGAGCACAAAGGAAAGCTAAGGGGGGTGGCTGGGATCCAGCCGTTAGCCCTCCGATGCCTAAATTAGTTGGATCTTGAAGGATAAAATATCTCTCTTTAGATCGATTTTTTGTGTCGTACCTTGATAATGGAGAGAATGCCTCAATTTATAGACTTAGGTCATGGGATTACGTTCCTTTTCTGCTGCCGTGATGCTTGTAGAGGAAATCTCGGGTTTCTGAGATTTCCTGAGTTGTCCCGTGATCTTCGGGGATCTTCGGTCAGTTGGTTAGAGATTTCCCGGATTCTTTTCCTCTTATTACGCACAAACTTAGAGAATTGCGGTAACACAACCAGCTCGTTACGATGAAAGAGGTCGGCTCTATGAGGTCGTTCATAGGAATCGCTTCTTTTCCCTAGGCTGGGTTGGTCAGACTTGACGACCTGTTTTTGGGTCGTTCTGTCTATTCTTAGGTCAGATTCGAGCTGAGCAGACTGTTCCAGATCTATCTCCAGGTCAGCTCGTATTCTTCTCGCAACAGTCCTGAGGTCAGCTCGTATTCTTCTCACAACACGCTAGTCATGAAATGCACCCACCCTCTTAGCTGGGCAACGCACCCGCTTGGTTAGTCACATGATGCACCCACCTACTAGTGGGGTTAGGAACCTGAGACCTACTGTTGAAACGCCTGGGCATCCTCTAGTTGAGCTAGCAGGCGAGACAATAAGGATATACATGTCGATAATGTAGGGCTCTCAATGGGTCGGATCTAGATCGAATCCAGTTGGATCCGGCGTCTTCAAGTCCATATATCTGTAGACGAATTCGGATTGGATTCGGATCCAACTCGGATCCAAAATGTGATATCCATATCCGATTTATTTAAATCCATATAGCTATCATATTCAGGCCGGATCTAGGTTGAATCTACTCTCATTATAAATCTAAAAAAATATAATATAATATATTTAATTTTGTAGAAAAATTATGCAAATCCCACTATGTACTGTGGTATGGTTGACCTAAGAGTGGCATGTCTCAATTTTAAGACATGGCCTAAAATAATCTATACAGATGGCCAGCATGAATATAACATATATAGTAACGTGACAATGAATCAGATCTTAATCGGATTCAGATCGAACTTGGATATGTTCTTGTGAATCCAAATCCAGTCCATTTAAGTAATTGGGCTTATTTTAAGATCCAAATCCGGTCCATCTAACTAATTGAACTTATTTTAAGATCCAAATCCGCATTATACAGATTCGGAGCGAATCAGATCTCGGATTTGACCGGCTCCATTGAGAGCCCTACGATAATGGATCCCATCAACCATACAAGTGGATTGGTCCTGTTGGTTTGTGTGCGGTGGTTCTAAATCCCTCCTAGCAGAGTCATTTCATGCATTTGTCGTTCCAAATTATTTAACAACCGTTACAACCAAAAGTATATAGATTTAAGCTAGAGATGTGTTCACCGGATCCAACCCGATCCGTAAAATGCTTCACCTCAAACAACCTAACACTGAGGTGGGCCATAGAACATGGAAGATGTTGAGAAGGAACACCCACGGTTATTAGAGTGGGGGCCACCATATTGTACCTATAGAATCCAGTCCGTTCAGACCTTTCATCGTTCCATCAGTTGTCCATTGATTTCAACGACCTTTCTAGCCTGACTTTGACATTAACGATCTTTATGGTGGGGCTAGCGACTGCCCCACACAAGAGAGGGGTGGGAGAGAGGGTTGCATGCTAAGATATAGCATGCAGCCGGCTTAGGGGATCAGTTCTTGTCCCGCACAAGAACATATTGCCCTGTGGGAGAATATATCACTGGTGGCATATTGACTACTTTAACTCGGATTTTGAACACAAGACTTTCCTGCTTTTAGATCGAGCTGTTAGAGGATGTATATCAAGGGACTCTTAACAGTTATATACATGAACATGGATAAAGGCACCAATGGACTGTTTGGATTAGTGTTTTGGTCATGCAAGCATAGTGACTGGAACCAACGAAAGGCCAGGGCCTGTTTGGAGGCTTTGGGCATATCCTAGCATGAGAAAGTGCCCCCTTTCAAACGACGACCTCACCATACGGTGCCCATCAATGATATAACCGTCCATTATCTATACTTGTGGACCCTATGGAGCCAACGAATGCAGTGACATGGCGGCGGACGAATAAAAGAGAGAGATTGCAATTGATCCTAAGTTCGTACACTACAAGATTCCCCATTTTTCATGGAGTTAGTTTTTCTATGTCGCGACGCAGGATCCAGCATGTTTCGCAGGGGTAGATTAGGTGCGGCCCCGGCCACACCAAAGACGGTGCATACCTTACGGTTGGGCTCATCTTGATCTATTTAGTTTACATCCATACCGTCCATCTGTTTTTACAGATCATTTTACGGCATGAGCCCAAAAATGAAACAGATCTAAATGTAAAATTGGGCATACCATGTGAAACAGTGGCGATTGACCATTAAAAACTCCTTATGAGCCACAGAAGTTTAGTATCACGCTGATATTTGTTTTCTACCCTCATCTATGTTTTCGTGACCTTATCAGTAGGTTGGATTTCAAATAAAAATTATATAAAGATTACGGTGAGCCCTAGGAAGTTTTAAATGGTGGGACGTTCAATCACCACCGTTTGTTATAGTTGGTCCACCTGAGATTTGGATCTGCTTCATTTTTGGACTCATGCTCTAAAATGATCTGTAAAAATGGATGGATGGCGAGGATTAGATGAGAGGTTCGATGATCGGAACCGTCCAAGTTGGAAACCCTCGCGAGCAACGGCGACAAAGTTACGCTGGACTGATGATTGTGACAATACTCTTGTAGATGAGTTTAGAACAACTAAAAGGAAAGTTTCAACGGCTCACATTCAACTCTAACAATCAAAGGTTGGTAGCCTGTTTGCGGTAGCAACGAGACTACGGACGGTTCAGATCATCGGACCATATCAGCATGCGGGCCTCAGTGGACAGCGGCACGCGTAGCATGCGAGTCGCGACATGAGCAAATCGAACTCTGTAACTGTTCACCTCTGTTTAAAGCATTTCTTCTTCTTCTACTAGGGTTAGGGTTTAGGGTTTTGCTTCTTTCTGAGATCGTTTCGTCTCCCGAATCGATTTCCTTCACCGCTTGAAAAAATCATCGTCAAAGGAAGGAGAGATCTCGAAGCTGATTTCGATGTACAGGTCTGTAAATTCCCGTTTTCATCTATCTTTTCTTTTACTCAAAATTACAGCTGAGATTTTAAGTATTTGGTGTATTTTTTTTTCATTTATTTATCCGTGTGATTCTGCTCAATTCCATCAAATTCCAAGATTGTGCGTTAGGAAATGATGTTTGCACCCTGCTTTTTTAATTCTCACACCCTTTTTTTGTGTTGGACTGCCAACATAAAAAGGGTTGTGTGTGTTGAGAGGAGAGGATGCCAATATCATTTTTCGGTGCTTTCTTTTGGGAGGCCAGTGTTTGGATGGTTGGATCCCTTCTTTCAGTTATCCGGGCCGTTCATCTCGTGGGCCTCGCAGTAGATAGATGCTAGCAAACTCCCGATCTGACAATCCTGGCTATCCGGTTTCTGGTCTGGAAATTGATGGTTTAAATTAGACTATTGCTGTTGGTCCTTATGCGTTGGGGAAAGGTCCACTGATCGGATGGCTGGGATTGTTCGATGGTTGAGATTCCTGGTCTGTTGGGACGCGGATTTCCTGCGAAATGATGCTAGGTGGGCCCACCGTGATGTTTATCAGAAATCCACCCGCTCCATCCATTTTGCGAGCTCATTTTAGGACATTGAACCAAAAATGAGGTGCATCTAAAACTCACCTTGCATGGTGGATAGACAACAAACAAAACCTCTCAAATTTTATTATTTCAACCGTTTGAAATTTGGCTCTTTTGCTTTGAAAATGGACAGTCAGTGTCACCATGACTTTTGTATAACCAAAGGGTTGAAATATTCATAGAGATATTTGGGGCATCCCCCATGCAAGGAAGGCCCTATCACATAAACAGCTTGGGTCATTGAAAAGAACCCAATTCCAATGGCTAAAATCCCAATGTATTATTACATTGCAATAAGTCGGGATGTATTTGAGCAAAACCTCTTAGTGAATATAAAAATTAGATAGTGATGTACTCTCATTGCTACCCATTTTGGTGTATCAATGACTTTTGCAGGCGAAGCATCTCCTCGAAATTCACGCTCCTCACCCGACGTTGCCATCCTTCCTTTACCCACTTTCTTCTTCACGACGACAATGATAAAGTTCACTCTGGTCCTGTTGCAGATCCTTCCCGACCCCAGAATGGCAATTTCCTACAGAGGGAATTTCACAGAAGTTACAACCATGCCACTGCTGGGCTCGGTGCTCTCTTCCACGAGAGAAGAGGTTTTGCCTCCTCCCTCCCTCTGGGTCTTGGACCCTCTTTCTGTAGCTATTCGTCGAGCACGATTGGGGATGGATCAGACAAAGTTGAGTACATGAGTGATGTTGCCAGTGTCTTTACGGAAAAGAGCATGGAAGTGGCAGTCGTGCAGACTCCTGTTGCCAGTGAAGTCGCTGTTGCAGCTGCCGATTCCTTCTTACCTGTTGCATTCTTGCAGTATTTTATTGATGGGGTTCACAATCTTACCGGTTTGAATTGGCAAGGATTTCTAACTTTTTTTTTTTTTTCAATTTCCTTTTCTGTTTGCCTGTTGTTATTTTTTGGGGTTTTTCCCTATGCCCGCCTGCCTTTTCAGCTATGAACTGAAAACCTCCAGCTTTTAATCTATTTCCTAAAACCCACCCATAGTTTTCACCGTTAGACATTAAACCATGTACTGTTAGTTATCTATATGAAAGGTTTTCGTATTTTAGTATTGACCAGACTGCCCTCACTTTACGGCCCTCGGTGATCTCCCCAGTACGTTCGATCCATGGTGTGCCACCCTAACCACCGATTGTACGTGGGGCCCAACTTGTTGTTTGTGAGAAGTCCACCCGATCCATCTGTTTTGATAGCTCATTTTGGAATGCGGGTCAAAATGAGGCAGATCCAAAGCTCAAAGTAGGCCCCATGATGTTTCAACAGTGAGGATTCAATCCCCACTGGTTCTAGTCGTTTGGGCCCATACCGGCCTCATTGTTGGGCCCATGCTATACAATGATTTGAAAAGAAAACAGATGGACGAGGTGGATTCCTCACAAACATCCTGTGGCCCAATGAATGTTTGAACGGTGAGCATTTAATCTCCACTGTTTCATGTTCTGTTGGCCCACTTGAGCTTTGGATCAGCCTCATATTTGGTCACATGCCCTAAAATGAGGTGGAAAAACAGATGGACGTAGTGGATTTATCAGAAACATCATGGTAGGCCCCACCTATAGTCGGACAAACCTCGCCCTCTTGACTCAAATGTCCATCAACGTTGATTGACGTGCTAACCTAACCCTGACCGCATGTGGGGCCCACTTTGATGCTTTTCAGAAATTCACCCCATCCATCTGTTTTTCCTACTTATTCTAGAGCATATGCCTAAAAATGAGGCAGATTCAAAGCTCAAAGTGGTCCCCAGATGGCCCGAGGATGTTTCAATGGTGTAAGTTTCATCCCACTCTTTCCTGTTATGTGTCCCACTGAAGCTTGGTATCGGCCTCTTTTTTGGACCCATGCCATAAAACAATCTGGAGAAACAGATGATATGGTGGCTTTGTCATTTTTTGCCCCTTCCCACTCTTTCCCATATAATCTACCGTACAGTGGCAGAGGAAAAGCTGGCTGGATACTGGAGCTGAATAGGTGTGGCGCCGGCCACACCCAACATGGTGCGGTCCTGATCGTGGGGTCCACCTTGATGTATTTATCGTATAGCTACGCCACCCATCTATTTTACCAGTTCATTTTAGCATACGAACCAAAAAATGAAGCCGAATGAAATCTCAGGTGGACCACACTACAGGAAACAGTGGTGATTGACGATTAAAAACTTCTTGTGGGGCACAAAAGTTTTGGATCAAGCTATTATTTGTTTCTTCCCCTTTATCTAGGTCTTCTTGACCTTTTAGGTTGGATGGCAAATAAACACTATGAGTGGGGATTACGATGGGCCCCTGAAGTTTTTAATGGTGGGCGTTCGATCACCGCTGTTTCTTGTAGTGTGGTCCGCCTTAGATTTGGATCTGCTTCATTTTTGGGGCCATGCCCTAAACTGAGATGAAAAAATGGATGGACAATGTGGATATACAACCAGTACAACAAGGCATGTGAATCCAACTAGATTTGCGTGGTGTAGAACACATCACCAAGGTCAATACTGGGTTCATGTGGCAAAGTTCTATGGGCTCCACTGATATCCACACTGTCCATCCATTTTGCTAGATCATCTCAGGGCATGAGCCCCAAAATAAAGCAGATCCAAAGCTCAAATGGACCAAACCACACCACTAAAAACAATGTGATCGAACGCCTACCATTGAAAACTTCTTGGGGGCCACAAAAGTTTTGGATCCACCTGATATTTGTATTTTCCCTTCATCGATATCTGTGTGACCTTATGAACATCTTGGATGGCAAATAAACATCACGGTGGGCCCTAGGAAGGCTTCAACGGTGGGCATCATTGTCCCCACTGCTTTTTTTTGGCGTGTTGTACTTGAGCTTTGGATCTGCCTCATTTTTGGGCTCTTGCCTTAAAATGATCTGGAAAAATGGATGGATAGTGTGGATATAACACATACATCAGATGGGGCCTATAGGACTTTGCTAAGTTAATACAAGACCGTCCTTGGGGCTGTGTTATACATTAGGCAATGCAATCCGAGTCGTCTGAATCATGGTATTAGCATGGATGAACATCAAACTAAGTACAACACTGATAAGTCAATCTTATCTGCCCATTAGGTGGCCTTAAAAAGAACGGCCAAAGTAAATAAATGTCCACTGCATACACATCAGCTAAATTCATGGCTAGATATGTGTGATGGGTGTGATTTTGACGATCCTGATGCATCACTGCCACATGGGCAATGGATGTTAGTTCAAACTTCAAAATAGACGTTGATGCAACTAGTAATGTTCATGTGGACCGCACCTATCTTCATGCAAGACGTTCATGTCAACCCCACCTATCCTCGTGCATCCTCCCCACCTATCCTCGTGCCATGACGTTCATACAATTTACGAACGTGATGAGATAGGGCAAAAACGGAGGGTAGTACCGTCATTTGGCAAAAGTAAAACCAGGCAAAGGTAAAACCATGAGAGGGTCAACAGTGGTATCTGCGGTCAACCAGGGGTAAAACTGACATTTCAGGTTAACAGCTCCATCCGCTAAGCATCTGTTAGTGTAAGCAGCTTGAACACGTATAGGAAATAGGTAGGTGAATTTTGATAAATAGTTTAAAAGCAGGAGGTTTTTGGTCCATTGCCGAAAAGCCAGGCAGTTGCATGGAAAAATCCCTTATTATTATTATTATTATTTTATATTTAGGATCAATGAGCTTTGATTGTCATGTTATATTTGACTATGATCCTAAAATGTATGAAAATTTATGGTTAGGGAGGGTGTTCACAGAGTGGTCCAAGTGTACCACTTTAGGAATGGACTTGTTTTTTTGTTTTTGTTTTTTTTATATTTATGGATTAAGATATCTTCTGATTTCTCATGTATTGGTATGGAAGTACACCGTCTACAGTCTTATTGTTATTGTCTTTATTTAATGATTAGTTTATATCCGATAGATCAAATATTTGCATACAAATTTTTTATACTTTTCCCCTCTTACTTTATAATTTGTATCAATTCATTTGTTCACCAAAAAAATAAAAAAATGACAATGTCGTCTGATAGAGATATCAAATACTCATCCATTTCATCTTTGCTTTTGGTGGGACGTGCTATGATATTGATATTCTAATCATTATGTTTGTAAATTTTGTTGGGGGTTTTGAGTTGAGTGTGACATTTCAAACTTGCTTCTGGCTTGTTTGGGAGCTTGTAAATGGAGGTAAATGGGAAATGGAATTAGAGGTAAATGAATTGGGAGTAAATGACTTACTTTTTTTTTTTTTTTTTAATGATGACAGGGCGTACCCACCCCTTTATAAGGCGAGACTAATCCCTGCGGATGCACGCAATCACCCTAAATGGCTTACTTAATTGTGTTTGGATGAGAGTAAATGGAATGCATTTGAAATCCAAATATTCTGTTCAGGTGGGAGTAAATGGGAGGAATTGAAATGCATTGGAATGTTTCAATATATTCACAGAAACATATTTGATATCCCAAATCAGTTTTAATATTTCAAATTAGTGCTCATATGGGATATTTAACAAAATGATTGTAATAAGCTTATTGAAATATATACTTTAGCAAAAAGTGAGGAAATTTTGAGCATCGGGTGGGCCACAAACGTAAGGATCACAAACAAGCAACTTGCCAATTTTTTTAACCGTCCATTTAGATAGTAAGCCAACCTTTGGACTGTTTGGATCATTCTATTGGTGTGATTTTAGTGATGTACATAGCTGATAATTGGATTATTTTGGAGTATCATCAACATTTCACGTGTATGACGGACATGTGCGTAGCGACACCTTTGTTTGCTTGTGCGACTATCCAAGGGCGTGTTTGGTGCATGGGAGTAAATGGGATTACAGAGGATTCAATGGGATTGACACCCCCAATCCCTTTTTATTTCCCAATGGCTTGTTTGGTGAAGACAACCTACATCCGGGATTTAAGCCTTGAATCTTGTGCAAGTACCGTGAATGGATTTCGCAATCCCTCTTGGATTTCAGCCGTACGTAATTCATCATGGTGGGACCCACCATGATGTATGTGTTATATCAACACCGTCCAACCATTTGGCGAGATCATTTTAGAGCATGATAAAAAAACGGAGGCATATCAAAAGGTTAAACAGACCACACCATAAAAAGCAGTGGGTATATTAATTTCCACCGTTGAAACCTTCCTAGGGCCCACCATGATTTTTGTTTGTCATCCAATCTATTCATAAGGTCACAGAGACTTGGATGAACGTAGAAAACAAATATCAAAATGATCCAAAACTTTTGTGGCCCTCAAAATGTTTTCAATGGTAGACCTTCAAGCCGCACTGCTTTCTCTGGTGTGATCCACTTGGGATTCAGATCTATCTAATTTTTTATATCATGACCTAAAATGATATTGTAAAATAGATGGACGGTGTGGATATAACACATGCATCATGGTGTGGCCCACAATACTTGGTGAAGTCAACATACATTACGGTGCCACACTATGCAAACGGTTTCCAAACACGGTTGATTTGCAAATGCCACTTTTGTTCCGTGGTTAATCCCATGGGCTAGGGGACAATCCACTGACATGTGCATTAATTGCAATTTTGCAAATACCGTCCAACTTAATCCCCCCTACTCCCGTGCACCAAACACGCCCCAAGGGAGCTCAAAAAGGCATTTCATCCCATTTACATCCAAATCCTCTCTCAAAGAGTGGATTTCATTTACGATCCCATTTCATTTCATTTCCATGCATTTACTCCCATCCAAAAACACCTCAAATGCCATTTACCTCCATTTCTCCCAATTCCGCCCATTTACCTCCATTTACTCCCATCCAAACAGCCCCTTGCTGTTGTTAGACTAAATCCTGCTAGGTTAGTGTTATATAAATTGTCAATGTGTTATCTTTGCTATAACAGCTTCTGTTAAATTTCAAGATATGAAGGATTTGTGAATTACAAATACTTATCTTTTATGCATAGTTGTATGGCTCTATTCTTATTTGGGCTATGTTGACCATGATTATTAGATGCCATTGGATCTGGTGGCCGATTTTATTGATATCTCTATGTTTTCTGAAGTTATATGTCTATTCCAGGTGGGCAGCCATTGCATTAACAACTTTCATGATTCGATGTGCCACAGCCCCTCTTCTAATAAATCAACTCAAAGCAACTACAAAACTTTCTGTAAGTTGCATGTGTTGCTTCATATCTAGTGGTCATGTTTGCTCAATTAACTTAATCTAAAAAGTTGTTGATATCAAGCCTTCAAATTCAATTGTTCTTTAATGTCAATTTTTTGGATTGTAATATCCTTTGATGCGCAACTTATTATCCCACTCACCTGCACCCACTACACATGCACACCCCATCTGCACGCACGCTCCCACGCACACACATGCACACAAACACTCACAGACACTCACAGACATGTACACATGCATACACTTAACTGGCAAACACACACGGTAATATTCATAGCATTGATAATACTGCAAGTTACATTAGTGTCAACCTCCATGGGGCCCAACATGATGCGCACACTAGATCGAACCCATCCACCAGGTGCCCCTTCATTGTTAGGCCATAGGAACAAAAATAAGCCTGATTGGAAACTTAGGTGGGCCACACCATGGGGAACAACTGGTAGAAAACACCTAACCAACATAACTTTTGAGACTGTTGGGCCCACCATGTTCTATATGTGCCATCCAAATGGTGATCTGGTGCAGCCCACAAGGATGAAGGAGCTCCGAAGACCAGGCCATTCCAAGACTCAGGTGGGCCATATGGCCCATACCTGTGATTTGGAGTTTTTAGGTATGATTTCACACTATTCCCTTTGGCGCAGCCACCTGAGTTGGAGATCGGCCGGATTTTTGGGCTCAGTGGTGAACATGATGGGGTGCACATGACAGATGGAATGGGTGTCATGCAAACATCATGGCGGGCCCATAGAGGTTGATAATATGGGAAGCTTTCATATAAATACTATGTGTGTATCTTTGTATATGTATATATACATGTAGATACTAGATATAAGATATACATGATGGAAGCTTACCATATGTGTGTGTTTAACACACACGCGCACACACACACACACACACACACACACACACTTATTAATGTATGTATAGCTTAGACGACGACGACGGCAAATATATGTATGTATATATCTGGTTATTTATTTCTAGATGTATATGTATGCAGTGTTCGAAGTATCAGTATCGCTACAAGTTTCGCTGGCCGGGGATACGAAAACAATATCGGTATCGCCGATAATATCGCTGATAACCAGAAATGCGGGGAAACATGGGAAAAATGGTAGAATTTTTAGTGAAACTTTAGGAGATGCTAAAATACACACATTTGCATATTTAGGAATTTAAAAAAATGGCAAAAAGAATGTATACACAGTAAGTTTCCATTTAATGGGGGCTTAAAAGCATGTGTCATCGTAAGAAACAATCTAACCATTTCATCCATCCCATCTAACAATCCAAAAATCTATCCAAAAATCTATTGATATTGCAGAATATTGACAACTCACGGTATTTTGCCAAGAAATCATAAACAACTAGAAAGAAAATGAAAGATTGTGGTCTTGATATCGCACATGTTGCGATAACGATAATATTGAGATATTATCAATATTAGCAATGACAAATTGAACACCGCAGACAACCATATGGTCATAAAAAAATTTGAAATAGAATTTTTTTTAATAAACATTTTTTTGTGATATCTCTACGCTGGCAATATTATTGAAATATCATTGATACACTTGTGATATAAGCGTCACCTAGAATTTACACGGTCGAAAATATTGGCGATAAATTGGCAATATCGATACATGGGCAACACAAGCGACGCATAGAATTTACACAATTGAAAATATTGGCGATATTGATACATTGGCAATACTTACCAATACATTGTTGATACTTGGAATTTCTAATACTACCAGTGTTATCGGTATCGCTACCAGTGTTATCGGTATCGCCAAGCTGGAGATAACGATAATATCGGAGATATTTCGATAATATCAGAGATAATTTGAACACTGTATGTATGTACACATGTATTCTTGTGGATTAAACTAAACACCTTTCATGGGGTTCTTGGCAGTATGAATTTTATTGGAAATTTGGGCTCGAAACTGGAACCAGTATTGTCAGTAATGCTTATATGGTGCTAAACTAAAGTACTGGTTTGGTGTGGGGATTAGAGGATAGATCATGAAATAATCCCTGACAAGCTGTTTCAACTTGTGTATTTTTCTATCAAGTTCACGTAATACAGTAGAGTTTGCTGATGAGTCAAGTTCGGGGAGAATGACTTGTTCTAACTTTTTTTTTTTGAATTGAGGAACTCTCTTGCATCTTTTAATGCCTTTCTATAATTGTGGATGTTCATCTCAACTTTGCACCATTCTGCAGGTGTCAGTTCACACTTATTTTGTGGAAGTTTCGTCTTGCTGCCTTTTGTTGTTTTGAGTTTGATTTTGTTAATAGTAGATGGGCCATCATTGCTTTGCCAATTCACATGCCTTCGTGGGAATACCTTTTCTTGCATGGCCTAATCTTTGATTCAGTATTTCTTGCAAGCAGTGATCCATGCTTTGGTTCCTCTGTCATACTGACATGCTGAGAAGAAAATCTGCTGTCATTTTCTTATTTGCCATCATACTCTTACTGCACAAGTCTGTGTTTTTTTAATTGCGTTACATATTTCTTTTCTGCCATCGTATTGTAGATTATCTTACAAAAGTTTACCCAATTGTTAGTGATGTATGTTTACTGCCACAGCAAATGAGGCCACATATGGAGGAGATCAGACAACAGATGCAAGATGTATGTTTTGAACACCTGGTTTTATTTGTGAAACTTCATTACAAGTACTAAATGGCTCTCCTAAGTTTCTTGTCTGCTTCACATTCTCTTTGCCATGCATTTACGTATGCCAGCCTTTTGCAGTCGATGGACCCTAAGGCTGCAGCAGAGGGTCAGAAACGAATGAAGGAACTATTCAAGGAGTAAGCAACTTTTTACGACTGACTTTCACTGATAGATGGGATTGCAACATGATCTAGAAGCAGTCCCTCTGTCTCGGTTTTCTTTTATGCTGATGCAGTGAGTCTTACAACAGATTTCTTTAGATGACACAGAAATCAATGTAGAGCATAATTTTGTTTTAATTTTAATGAAATTATGAAAACATTTTTTGTTTATATGAGCTTTGCTAAGTGCATGCATGTGTGCAATAAAGCTCATGTACATGCGACACATGTGCCAGCATGGCACATAATTGCAAGATTTAATCCATCCATCATTTTGGTCCAACATTTTGCCTGTTTTCCCAAAAGGAAGTTTGGTCTGCTCAGTACGTAAGCCCCCAATATTGGAACAGGTGGATGGGTTGGAAAACTTAAGTTGTTCATAGTCGTTCATTTGTTTTACAAACTGTGGCCCATCTGACTAGTGGATCAACCTGATTCTTGGGCTAGGGCATCTGTATAGTGGTGCCGTTCTGATGGATGGATTGGATTGGATTTTGGACCTATCATGCATGCTGGCACAAGTGGGACGTGTATATGAGCTTTATTGCAAATGCCTGGGGTTTAGCAAAGCTCTGTTTATATAAAGCAAAATATACTACATGAATATTGAATGGATAAGGGCCTGTTTGTTAAATCTGAAGTCTAAAGCATGAATTTGAAATCTAAATCTGGAGTCTGAATCAGAAGTCTGAAAGCCTGTTTGCTAAGGGCTCGTTTGGCATCTCTACTTTAATTCAATAAGAGCTACTCCAATAAGCTCCTTTTGTTCTAGCTCTTGTTTTAAATAAAGCTCATTTGGTAAAATCTTAAAAAAAAAGGCTCTTATTTAAAATAAGCACGTTTGGTAAAACTCTTAAATAAGAGCTTTTTTTAGGGGTAGTAGACGTCATTTTTAAAGATTACAACGACTTTAATATAAGATCAATCCAAATGTGGGTCATCTATCATGTGGGGCCCACCATCAATGCTAATTGTCCTTTATGGTGTCCATAGTGTGGGCCCTACCTTTGAAGTGGATTGTCCATCATGCGGTGATATCCACCATCAACCACGTGGGTCCTACCTTTGATGTGGACCATCCATCATGTGGGTCCCACCTTTGTTGTGGACCATCTATCATGTGGGGCCCACTTGATGTGGATAGTCCATCATGCAGGACCCATCTTTGATGTCCACCATCCATCATGTAGGTCTCACCTTTGCTATGGGTCGTCCATCATATGGGGCCCAACTTTCAATATGGGTCATTCATCATGTGGGCCCACCTTTAATGTCGACCATCCATCATGTGGGTCCCACCTTTGATGTGGACCATCCATCAGGTACGGCTTGCTTGATGTGGATCGTTTATCATGCAGGGCCACACTTTGAAGTAGGCCATCCATCATTTGGGGCTCACCTTTGATGTGATCGTCCATTATGTAGGCCCACCTTTGATATGGGCCATTCATCATGTGGGGCCCACCTTCACTATGGGTCGTTCATCATGTGGGCTTGTCTGGAAGAAATTGTAAAGAGAAGAGGTTAAGATGGGAATTACTTGAAAAGCTTAAGGACAAACTTGTCCAAAAATTAGTTCGAAACATCTAACCGTTTAAGCCAAATAAGCTCTGTTTCAAAAAGTAACCCCTCCCCCAACTTATTAAATCGGAGCTTATTTGCTACTTTCTAAACAAATAAGCACCTAATTAGACTTTTACCAAACAGTCTAAAAGCTTTTTTTTTAATTTTTTTTTTATATAGAAATAAGCCAATAAGCTCTTATTCGTAGAGATGCCAAATGCCCCCTAAGTGTCCGAAAGAAATGCTCAAGTCTGAAAATTAAGTATGGAATTTGAAACAACCTGTTTGTTAACAAACGTTTGAAATATTTGAAATCTGTCAATTTGACACATTTGCCCATGTCTCCACAGGAAACAGTTGTGATTGAATCCCTACCATTAAATATTAATGGATTCCACCAAAATATTTATTTGCCATCCAACCTTTTGATAAGCCAATAAGCTCTTATTTGTAGAGATGCCAAACTCCCCCTAAGTGTCCGAAAGAAATGCTCAAGTTTGAAAATTGAGTATGGAATTCGAAACAACATGTTTGTTAACAAACGTTTGAAATATCTGAAATCTATCAATTTGACACATTTGCCCATGTCTCCACAGGAAACAGTCGTGATTGAATCCCTACCATTAAATATTTAATGGATTCCACCAAAATATTTATTTGCCATCCAACCTTTTGATAAGCCAATAAGCTCTTATTTGTAGAGATGCCAAACGCCCCCTAAGTGTCCGAAAGAGATGCTCAAGTCTAAAAATTAAGTATGGAATTCGAAACAACCTATTTGTTAACAAACGTTTGAAATATCTGAAATCTGTCAATTTGACACATTTGCCCATGTCTCCACAGGAAACAGTCGTGATTGAATCCCTACCATTAAATATTTAATGGATTCCACAAAATATTTATTTGCCATCCAACCTTTTGATAAGCTAATAAAGACCCAGATGAAGAGACCACATGAATATCATCTTGATCCAAATCTTTTGTAGTCCACAGGAAATTTTAATGGTCAATGATTGCTATTTCCTATACTATGGTCCATCTGAGATTTGGATCTGCTTCATTTTTTGGATCATAGCCTAAAATGAGCTTTCAATACGGATGGACGGCATGGATGTAGTCACATACATTACGGTGGGCCCCAGAGTCAGGGGTCCCACCCACCTTGGTGGATCCAAGGGACGCGGATTGCCTGTTGATGCCCTAGCTATTGGATGCTACTGTGTGGCCCCCATCATGATGTATGTATTTTATCCACGCTGTCCATCCATTTTTCAAGAATGATCCAAAAAATGAGGAAGATCCAAATCTCACATGGACCACACCACAGGTAATAGTAGTGATTGAACTCCCACCATTAAAAGCTTCTTGGGGACTAGAAAAGTTTTGGATGAAGTTGATATTTGTGCTTTCCCTTTATCTAGGTTTGTGTGACCTAATCAACAGGTTGGATGATAAATAAACATTACAGTGGGCCCTAGGAAGTTTTTAATGGTGGGCGTTCAATCACCACTACTTTCTTGTGGTGTGGTCCACTTGAGATTTGGATCTGTCTCATTTTTTTTGCTCATGCGATAAAATGATCTGGAGAAATAGATGGACGACGTGGATAAAACAAATACATCATGTTGGGGCCCACAGACTACTGTCTACTGGAAGCATAAGTAGGCAATCCACGTCCAGGATCCACAGAAGCCGTGCTCCCAAATCAAATCAAAACAGATGGATTTCCTATGAAAGCCTTTCGCAGGAAGTTCTTGTGCCGGGAACCTAGGTGGGGCCCATCGTGTTATTTGTGAGAAATCCACCCCATCCATCCGTTTTGTGAGCTCATTTTAGGTCATGCGAACAAAAATGAGCCAGATCAAAGACTCAAGTGGGCCTCACTAAAGGAAAAGTTGGGTTGGGAAATTCCTATTGTTGAAACCTCCCTGGGGTCCACAATGATGTTTTTATGCCATCCATACCGTTCATAACGTCATTCCTACTAGGATGAACTAAAAACACAAATATTAGCTTGATTCAAAACTTTTGTGGCCCCACGAATATTTCAACTGTGGACGTTCAATCCTCACATTTTCGACCCACTTGAATTTTGGATCTGGCTCATTTTTGGTCTCATGTCCTAAAATGAGCTCACAAAACAGATGGACAGGGTGGATTTCTCACAAACATCATGGTGGGCCCCACCTAGGTTCTGAAATCTGTGTCTGGGATTGTGTACCACTCCCACGAGGACCTAGTTGGAGATGGACGGTCCTGTCAGGGGCTGTGGGGCCTACCATGATGTATATGTTATATCCACACAGTCCATTCATTTTTCCATACCATTTTAGGGCATAGGACAATAAACGAGGCAGATCTAAGGCTCAAGTGGGTCACACTACAGGAAACTGTGGGAATTGGGTGCCAACCATTGAGAACTTCTTGGGACCAAAGAAGGCTCTAATCAAGTTGATATTTGTGTTTTCCCTTCATCCAGGTCTATGTGACCTTATGAAGAGGTTAGATGGCAAATAAACCTCATAGTGGACTCGAGGAAGGTTTCAATGGTAGTCGTTCAATTCTTGTGCTTTCTGTAGTGTGGTCCACTTGAGCTTTGGATGTGCCTCGTTTTTGGGCTCATGCTCTAGAATGATATGGAAAAGTTGATGGATGGCGTGGATCTAACACATAAATCATGGTGGGGCCAAAGAAGTTCCACATGTTAAAAGTTGGTTTGTGCATTACGAAATCTATTCGGGAGAATCTGTGGCAAGGTGGCCAATTTTGGAAGCAGATTTTTTTTTTTTTTTTTTTCAAGAATCCACCAAGTGCATTCTGTATTCACCATTAAGCCACATCTCAACTGCCAAAAAATTCCGTAAAAAATCACGAAGTACTTTCCGTATTCGGCGTTAACAAACAACACTTAACGTGGAGCGCTTTCTGAGTTCCGCATTAAATGATTTTTTTTCAGTGTTAACAAACAAGCCCCAAGCTTTTCTTTCCATCATGTTGCATTCCTAGTTGTTATCCATGACCACACGGTTATCCACACAACACACAGGAGAGGTTCATTAGCTTGAACATGAAAAGTTTGTTTAATTGGTTTTTTCAGTTCACAGTTATTCGCATTTTGATTTTTCTCTAACGATCTGATATCAGACTTATTAACTGTCATGAACATTTTTTTAAAGTTATAGATAATGATAAAGTAGCCAAATTTGACCATCTTTTTTTATCCTTAAATTTAGAGGTTATATAAAGCGTGAACGCACTTTTCTGGATTAGTACGCACTTGGTGATCTATATCACATTTTTTTTGAATGAATAATCTATATCATGCATTTGGTGAACTACACCGCACAGTTCCTCTTTCATTGGCTTTGTTACTCTTAACTCCTGTCTGCTCCTGTTTGTTAACTATTGGTGACTGTAGGTATGGGGTCAACCCATTAACTCCATTGAAGGGGCTTTTTATCCAAGGTCCTGTTTTCATCAGCTTTTACTTAGCTGTAAGATCTTTAATATCTTCACTCTTGGTTCTCTTATTAATATTTATTTCTATGTCGTTGCCATCATCATCATCATGGCATTGTCAGTCTTTATGAATCCTGTTTTTCCAATCGAGCAAAAAGAATGTCCGAGCCTGGTCTTAACCTGGGGACATCTAGCATATGAGACCAGTATGATGACCAACTACATGATCCATACTTTGTCGTCTTTATGTTCAAAATTAAATATTTCTATATGTGAAACCCCAAGGCCCAAACACTCATTATGTCGATTCATACATTGTTTGCTACCAATGTTTGAAAATTTTGAATGACCATTGCCATCCATCCTTTTTTTTAAATCCTTGATTAATTTCTTGTTTCTGATTCCTTTTTTATTCTTTTCTTTTTTACTCTTCTTTTTTGTAGGTCACAAACATGGTTGAGAAAGTTCCATCTTTTAAAGGAGGTGGGGCATTCTGGTTTTCTGATCTGACAACTCCTGATAGCCTATATATCTTTCCAGTTTTGACAGCATTGACGTTCTTGCTAACTGTGGAGGTAGGCATCTTTCATTGCAAAATGTTTTGACTGTGGATATCATTTTGATGAATGATTCAAGTTTCCTTTATAGCCGGATATATGATTCCATCATTACCTCTTTACATTGATTGGTTTATTTCTGAAATAGATGGAAGATTCTATCTTCAATGCAAACTTCTGACTTCTTTAATGGTTACACTGGAAATTTTGTTAGTCCATTTTTATTCTTGTGATGAGATTTACAAGAACTGTTTATTATACAAATCATTTCTTTGGAAGACCTTCAGTTCAGCATAAAGATGATTGAAGCAGAAGCCTGTCAAATAGGATCAAGGTGTGCAAAAACGGTAACGTTCGGCCATAACGGCCGATACATAATGGTAACAGCTAAAGCCGTTACATGATACGGGTCTGAAATAGGGACCCTTTTTTTTTTTGTTTACGGTAACAGCCGTTACGGTCTCCAATTACTCTTCATCCATTGATCTTTCGCTAACAAGGCTTGGAATCATTTCCTTGGGGTGTTTAGCATGTTTTGGGTAATGCCGAGAAATATGGAAGATTTGCTCTGGGCCTGGAATGGAGGCAGAGTGGGGGGAGTCAGGAAAAGTAAGTGGAGACTCACTATCATGGTGGTGTTGTGGTGCATATGGGGAGCCAGGAACCAGTGGTGCTTCGAAAACAAAGCACCCAAAGTGGAAGATGTCATCTTAAGGGTCGAGGCTCTTCTGGGTGATTGGTTGTCTGTAGTCAGGCCAGCTTAGGCTGGGCAGGGGGGGTTCTCTTTTCTGTCTTTCTTTTTTTATTCTTTCTCGCCTTGTGCGAGCCTTTCTAATAAAATCATCACATTTCAAAAATAAATAAATAAAGAAAATGGGGGGCATAAGGAAAACAAAAAGAAGAAGAAGAAAAGAAAAGAAAAAACATCTTTCTTCTTCTTTGACTTGGGCTTCTACGGCAGCCTTCTCCTTCTTTCTCCCCCCCACCCCCCCTAAAATGAGGTGGCAAAAAGGATGGACGGCATGGATATACTGGGCTCCGCATTCAAGGTGTGACTCACTATTGCTCCACCACCTGAGATTTGGATCTACCTCATTTTTTGGACCGTTCCTTAAAATGAGTTGGCAAAACAGATCGATGGCATGGATATACAAATACATCGAGGTGGGCCCCACGTTCAAGGCCTTACCCACGAATGGTCCTCCTAAGATTTGGCTCTGCCTAAAAATTGTACATAAGGCATATATTAACTAATTATGGGACCGTTGTTGCTAAGTCACAATCCCAAAATTAAATTGTTTGAACAATTTTAACTGTTAATTTGCAGACACTTGTTTTTTGAAATAGGACTATTTGATATTTCTTATTCTTCGCTGTCCAGTAAATGCCCACCTATTCATTAGTGGGACAAGTGCGAATAGATTGCATGAATTCGAGGCTGATTTGGGGCATTGAGTGGTCCACCAAATCAGACCCAAATCGGCAACACTATTTACTCGAATCTAATTAAAATTTTTTTTTTCCCCCTTAAACAAGACAATTATTTCATTTTTTTTTTCCCCTTAAAACATAATAGAACACAAAAGTCCTTAAGACTTTGAATGTTCAAATGAAATGTATGTGAATCGCGAGGTATGTAATACACCAATACTATAAATAATAGTAAAACCTACAAATATGAGATTTTTTGGTATTAAGTTCATTCTAATAAATTTATATTGATATTATATAGTTAGAAAATTAAATATAAGGTTTGTTGTCAATTCCAAGTTGTTAAGTTCAAAAATTCATCAGACATCCCAGTACAACATTCTCACCAAAGACTAGACCGTTACACTACCATAAACATGTTCAAAATTATAAATGATTGCATATTTGGAAAAGTTATAATTTTTCGGCTTTTCTAGATTTTTTTTTTTTGGATTTTTTGGAGAAAAAAAATACAACTGATACAGTGGCGTGTTAGCTGTTACGTCAATTCAACATATCAATGGCAGTGGGCACCATTACACCCACCACTACCGCTATGGAACACCTTGAAGAGAATTGACATTATGTGGATGAAGTTGTCTTACAAATGCTTGCACACTCACACTCACACTCACACTCACACTACTAACACTCACATTCATATGCATACACACACAAAAGTGCTTCCCTTGGGGCCCATTTGGATGTTGTCTTGTATAGTTGGACTAGCATTTCTATTCCTTGATCCATGTTTGTCAAATACTTGGAACTTGGAGAAAAGATGGAATGTGGCACATGTGGGGAGTTTAAGATGGTTGAGGCCAGATGTAGCATTTATGGCACATGTACATGTTGATGCATGACTCACGTAAGGCGCTTGAAGATTGTGGTGGCATATGTGGTACATTTGGGGCACCTCAACATGGATGGTCACACTTGTGACCTGTACATGGTAAATGTAATGCGTATGTGTAGAATATTGTGTTCCCACCTATGCCAAACTAGGGATAAGCTAATAGTCAAATTTTTATTTATTTATTCCACCTTCTTAATGTTTATTTATTCCACCTTTTTAGCAAGGATATGCAATCCTTGCTAATAGTCAAATTTTGGGACATTGTTTGTATTTTCATTAGTTCTTGTGCATAAACAGGCTTGACAAATTATGGAGAAGTTGTCTACTTAGGACAGCTTGTGACAGACACAACTTTGTTTACATCCGGAGGGCCCCGATTTCTTCTTTTTTTTTTCTTTTTTTTCTAACAAAATAGTTGGTTAGGTTGGAGAACATAGTCATCAGGTCCAACAGAACTTGCATAATTATCACTAAATGAAATATGGACAGTAAAAGTTGAATGCTGATATGGAGTTGTACTCTGTCCTTACGATGTGATTGAGTATTTAAGTTGTGACTGCAATATTGTGGTTCCAACACAGCCCCATCCTACAGGTTTAACCCAAGCATTGAGAGTCAGTAATGTGCAGAGTGGATATTTAAATGAAGGAAAAATGCGAAGTTAGTTCATGCACATGAGAAGGGACTCTGGCTTGCCCTTTTTGATACGTTGATGTTCACATAGTTGGTGGGACTCACACATCTGAGGATGGCACCTTGTTCAACTTTGGGCACTGCTTGTGTGACCAACCAATGGGCAACTAACTCTCACTTGCACAAGTAAGATTAGTAGGGCTTGTGAATTATATGGGAGAAAATGTGGAGGTGAGTCACCTTGAGGAGATTGTGAGATATTGTGGATATCTGAACCATATCTTTTGTGTGACTTATTGGGGGCTTAACTTGGTGCTACCCATCTGAAGCACTAATAGATTCTGTACTAAAAAGGACTGAAGGAGCTTGCATTTGGACTCAGCAACTTGTTTCTTTTGATGGTTGTATCACCTTGATGGACTCAACCAACAGATGTTAAACTTGTATTCAAAGTGGAATAATTAAATTGTAATGGACTGGAGAAGAAGAAGAAGAAGAAGAAGAAGAAGACTGTAATGCTGATTGATTGGGAGCAGAACAGACTGAAGCGGCTATAACTGTTGTGGCTAATAAGAATCTGATTTCTGGTTACTTCAGCAGCATAGTATACCTAACTACAACTAATTGAATCCCAAAAGACCAAATATTTAGGCAGACAACTGGCAGAAATATGACAGATTCTAGAGTTTAGAAATAGGAACTAAATCCTGTTGCGAGTAAACTGAATGACGAAGCAGAAGTGGTTAAACAAATAGAGCGGTTGAAGCAAAATTGAAGTGAGAACAAAATTATATATATATATATATATATATATATATATATATATATATATATATATATATATATATATATATATATATAAAACTAACATATTGTGTGTCACAAGTTCCCGAAGCATCAGAACTTGCTCTGATACTAAGATTGATACAGAACAGCTTCTGAAATTTGACTGCAATATAGAAGCAGAAAATGGAATGCCAGTGCACAAAGGATGCAACACAGCCTGAAATATAAATTCCCAGATTACTTCTTCAAGTGTTTCTACAACCATACCTGGAACTTCACACAATATTCAATGAAATGCAATGCAGGTATTCAATAACAGTAACAGGGCTGTAATGGCCAGCCTTATGGCCGTTACGATACAGACCGTAACGTACTAATGGTGAAAATATTTTTAAAGGAAGAAAAATGTATTGGCCCCATATCGGACCCATATGGCCATTGTGGGCCCGTCACGGGCCATTTTCTCCAGAACAGGTGTTACAGCCCTGTATCGCATAATGGATCCCACCATTATAGTTAACTGTTTTTTAATACCATGTGTGCAATCCCTGGCTTGATATCATATAGAACGAAGAGAATTGGAAGGTACAATAAGGAATAGGCTATGAGAGTGGTCTTCACAAACTTCTAGCGGAGCTAAACCACTAGAGAACTAGAAGTGTCTCACTCCTAGATAGGGGGAAAACAGAGTATCTCTCCAATATGCCAATTGCAAGAATGAAGAGAATTAGGGGTTTACTTCATCAGATCTATCGTAGGCGCCTTCTAGATGCAAGCGAAGAAGTTTTCCTGCACAAGTTGTCTCGGGTAGAAAGCTTGTACATGGTTTGTCAAACTCATTTATATAGAGGACCGAGGAAAATATAAATATTTTTTCAAAATTTAACCTGAACAAGGATAATATTTCTTTTCTAAAAAGATGGAATAAATGTGAGGAAAGCTTATCTCTAGATCTGTGCACATGGGCATTTCCATGCACATGCATCACATGTGCCAAAATGTGCCTTCATCCATGTTCAAGCACCCCACATGTGTCACCATCAGTTTTGAAGCGTCTTACTTGTGCTACATGTTAATGTGGATATGCTCCATAAATGCTATATATGCCACCAATTATCTTAAGTTCCCTACATGTGCCACGTTCCATTTTTACTCCCTATTCTAGGCATGATTTTGAAAAACGGTCACCTTATGGCTGTATCAGCTATTACATAACATTATCAGTCACCCTATTATTCAATATGAGGTGAACCAATCCATTATGAAAAAACGAGGCTTATCAGCATGTGTAATGCAGCCGGGGCGGGGTGTGGGATCAATCACCGTCTCTCCCACGGATAACTGATCCGAATCCACGGATCTATCGGGACGACTCAACTGATCTTCTTCGAATCCACGAGCAAAACAGAGTATAAACTCAAATAATTTCTATTAATCAAAGATAGGATACCTCCACAAATGAGTTTAATCATGCTAAAATAGAAATAAACCAAACCCTAAAACCCTAGATTTCGTAATTAAAAGAGTCCTAGATAAACTAGGAAAGAATCAACAAATATCAGAAAGAATTGGAAAGGAAATCCAGAAGATCTGCTTGAAATAGCGCCTCAAGCGACCACAATCGGTCAGTGATGAGTGGTGACTGGTCGTCCGACCAGTCGGCTGGCGCTCAAGATAGTCCAACAAGTTGGGCTGGGTTCTGGATTTAATTTGACCGGTCGACGATCGATCGACAGGTGCTGTCGACTCAGAATTTTCTTGCAACTTTCCTCTTTTCTCTAGATCTTTGTCCGGTTTTTCTCCTTCAAAAAGGTGCACGATCCTCGCCCTCAATCAGGGGGCTCACTCCCTACATCAACGTGTCGGCTGATACAGGCCAATACGGCTCATATTGGCACCGTTATAGGGTTGATACCACTATCAGAGGCCATAGGAGCAATGTTCATAGTATCGGTATCATTATACGTATCATTGTCCGAGGATATGAAAATATGTATTGATATCGTTAATACTTGGAAATGCATTGTTGATTGAGGAAAACATGGGGTGAATGGTGGAATTTTTTACCAAAATTTCATACACATTACGTGTTTAGGAATAAAAAATTGCAAAAGAGAATCATCCATAATAAGTTTCCATTTAATAAGGGCCTAAAGTTTGTGTTGTTGTAAAAAATCAGTGCAATAGTAACCAAAGTTAGTTCATTTTATACCAATAATATCATTAGGCATACAATAATCGCTTAAAGTTGTTTCTAAATAAATAAATAAAAAGTCATATATCCATCCATGCATGTATACATACACCATCCATACATAAGTTAATACATCCATCCATCCATCCATATATACATACATCCATCCATACACACACATACACATAGATGATCCATCCAACATCCAACCATCCATTCATCCATCCATCCAACCAACCATCTATCCATCCATCCAACCATTCGTTCGTCCATCCATTCATCTAACCTTCCATCCATGCACAGACACACACAAACATACATGACCATCCATCAACCCATCCATGCATGCACTATAGGCAGCTGCCACAACCGGTCCATATGTTGGCTGATGTCATAGGAGTGAGCAAATTAATGGTTCGAAACTGCTCTTCCACGTGCTTAGAAGTTTTTTTGAAGGCAACAATTTGTTATATAAACATTTGTGGAATGATGGTTAGAATTAGAAATCAAAATGTCTTTTTTCGTCGATCTACAGAATCAAATGAAGCTTTTCCAATGTGATTCTACATTCAAGAAAGTCAACAAAAACATAAATTATTAAAGAATCCATGTATGTTTTAAGGAAATTTTCTTGAAAAGACTTAAAGATAAGAATCCTTCCGCGCTATCACGACATGGTATTACTTGGTGCATATTGATGGCAAAAGGCTGATTGCTGTGTTTTTAATTATTTCTTTTTTCTGATTTATTTATATTTTTCATATTTTTAAGAAGATCATAAAAAATCTTACGATCTACAACACAATTTGAGATTCAATACAATTCAACCCCTATTACGATTTGTGATACGATAATGATTTTGACAACATTGATTTGCACACAACATGTGTCCTTTCTCTTGATCTGGGATGTGATAGTGAGGCTGATTTCATAACCATTTCGCCCAAAGCAAATATAGTAACAACCAAGTAAATCCTAGTCTGCTTTGTGTGTGTGTGTGCGCGCGCGCACGCGTGTGTGTAGTAACAACCAAGTAAATCCTAGTTTGCTTTGTGTGTGTGCGCATGCGCGCGAGCGCCCGTGTGTGTTTACTGCTTTTTCTATACTCATTCCTGGTCAATTGAAAACTTATCATGTTCTACTGCATAAACACGTCATGTTTCACTGAGTTCTCCAGTGTTATTATAAGGTAATGTTGACATGTAGTTGACAAATCTTAAGCATGAAAGGTTTTGGTAATTGGAATTTCCAGTGTATTTGTGTCAATGGTGATTGGGCTAAGGGCTAACTGGTCCATCTTTTTTTTTTTTTCCTTTCTTTTTTAGTTGAATATGCAAGAGGGTCTGGAAGGGAATCCCGTTGCTAACACTATGAAGAACTTCTCCAGAATTTTTGCTGTTCTGACTGTCCCATTTACAATGAACTTCCCAAAGGTATGTTAACTTTGCCAGGGCTGTGCTGCAAAGAATGGCATAGTATCTTTTATGAGTTATGAGCTGCTTAATATTCAATAAATACAGACGTCTACTGGTGTAACAACCATCCTTCAAAAAAAAAAAAAAAAAAAAACTGGTGTAACAACCAATGATAAAAAATTAGACAATACTGCTTATTTATCGCGTAACTTTCCGCTCAGGACGAGAGTGACATCCTGTTTCAGTTTAAAAAGCTTAGTAGTGTAGAATGCGGAGAACCCAAGTCTCAAATTAACTGCTGCTACGGCAATTTGATATCCACGGGTGCAAGCAACTAGAATTAACCCTCATCCATATAAGAGGTAAAAAGAGAAAATAATAAAAAACTTTATTGCAATCTCTCTCTCTCTCTCTCTCTCTCTCTCTCTCTCTCTCTCTCTCATTGCCTATACTAATGTTTTCAAGCCTCATATATATGTCTATAGAAATTTCTCTCTTTAGCTTTCTAATTTGAACTCTACTTGGGAAAGGAAACTACCCTAATAACACTTTATTTAGGAAAGAAGGCAAATAAGAAAACTTTCTATATTAACAAAACCTAGTTGGCCTTAATTAGGAAATCAAGCTTACTTGACTTCTAACAGGTGGCATGTTTGCTGTGCTGTTCTGGACTAGTACTATGCCTTCTTCAGTCCATGACTTGGAGCAATATCTGTTTCCATTACCTTAGGGGTCATTTGGATGCATGGAACTTTCCACTTTCAAAGAAGTTCCATGGAACTCTTAGAATTCTAGCGTTTGGATTGCCCATGGATAGGGCTGTCAACAGGCCTTGCCTGGGGTAGGTCTCGGCCTGAATTTTGAACTGTTTCGGGCCGGGCCTATTCAAAATTCTGATTTTTCAGGCCCGAGCCCGACCCATTGACTCCCCTACCTGTGGAACTCTTCATTCGAGAACTTGATGCATCCAGGTCTTGCAGCAGATGTGGAGTGCCCAGATGGACTGCATGCATGACAGATTTTATTTTAAATGAAATACAGTTGGGTTGTTGGGTCCCACAAATGTAATCTGATTTCCCTGATAGCTAACTGGTCAGATTGTGGGGGCCCACAAATCCTACCATAATCATAATATGGCTTCTAAATGAAACCGTATACCACCTTTTGAGTGTGTGTGCATGTGTGCTACACTACAATTCTGTACGGTTGAGTATGAAGTGGTATTTGGCAAGTTATGTCTCTAAAACACCATATGCTAATTTTTGGGGTATATGCACAACCAAACAGCTCCGCCATTGCATATAAATATACACGCACACACACATCCATAAGCCCTTCCCTTGTTTTCCATACCACTAAGCATATTTATCCATAAGGTTGAGATATGTAGCATTGGAATTAGCTTTAGACTCTTTAATTGCTACCTTTTAGTTTCTTTCTTTAGAATGCTTCTCATTTGAATTCTGCGATGAATTAGGAGAGTCCATGTGGACCAATAGGTTTTTTTCCATAGGCTTTTTGATGCAAGGGCATGCGATGACCTAACCCTAGATGCATGTATATTCAGTTGGAAGATATTCGAATAATAAAATTACGAAACTAACTACTTTCAATCAGAGGAAACTAACAAATCTCAACACAAAGATGAGATCCGTCCGTCTGGATCATGCCCCTTAGCATAAAACCATGTAAAATCGTAAAACAGGGAGGAACTAGGGATATGAGGATATCCCAGATCTAGCATAGACCAGTCCACAGTCAAGTTTGGATTCGGTGCTCATAGCTAGGCATCCCTCTTTTCGATCGTACAAAAAAGAGTGGGGGGGGGGGGGGGGGGGGGTTCAAAAAAGGACAAAGGATGTTGAAAAACAATGGGTTCTCATGAAGTACGAATTAGGAATCAAAAGAAGCTTTACCTTTCCTCGCACCTTGAAGAAATAGAGAAGAGAAAACGGAAACTCCGGGGTGGAATCTTCAACACCCGAGGGCCAATCCTGAAACCCTAATATTTCAAACAAAGAAGAAGAAACACACGAATTTTCTATTCATTCAATGATTTCGAAATAGGGTTTCTTACAGTATATATAAGCTACGAAAATAAAAAGTGCATTAAAGTGCCTAAAAACCAAAGAAATAATATAAAAACGCCTAAAGTAAATAACGACACTCAAAAGCATAGAAACAAGGAAATAAACAGAAAAATGCTTAAATGTAAATCCGCTCCATGGTCCAGCGGTCATGATGCTCCTGCGCGATCTTGCAGCTCGCGTACTCGTAACGCGTCAGAAAATGGGCCCAATGGGCCCAGCGTCCATCCACAGTAACTCGTCTGCTCCAACACTCGATCTGCGACGTCACCTCCTTTGGTACACTCTAAAGGGTGCACCACTGATGTCCGCATCACTTTTGCATTAATTAGAGGTTCGTCTTCGACTCAGTAGTTGGGTTGGTAGAGACGCCTCCCCAAATGTGAGAAAGACCTGCACTCAAGTTGCACAGACCCGCCTTTAGTATAAGGCAAAATGGGGGGGACCAGTGTGTAGATGATGTGCTTGTAGAGCATGGATTTTCTGGGTTAGTCTGAGGAAGCACTAGAACCCGGGACAACTGGTTTGATTGGTCTTTAATCTTGGATCATGATCGCCACCGTTTGATTCTGGCAAATGGACTGAAAGATGTTTAATACTCACCTCACACATACAGTATGTCTGTGGGATCTTTGCTAACATGCAACCTGCTATAATGATTAAAAAGTGGAAAGAGGTGTAACTAAACTAAAACAGAAACTAAACTCAAGAAAACCAAAATAAACTAGAAGGGGGATGTAGTTCTACCCTTCCCGGCGTCAATATCAATGATGCCAGTCAGTTATCCGCATCAATGGCTTTGTCGCTGATTGAGTCCCCTTAGATTAAAAAAGAAAAGAAAAACTTAAAATTAGAATAAGTGCTGGTAATCCCGATTAACTAAATAAACAAAAAGATGAATAAAACTAATAGGGCTAAATAAACATATCAAGTGAGAATATTGTTGATCAGATACGCTTTAAGGGGATGACTTCCGTTCCACCGGATGCTTATCCCACTCTCTTGATTTAAAAAAAAAGAAGGCCATATCATAAGGCTGATTTTTAAGAAAATATGAATTTGATGCAGGGAGAGTGATTTTTGGAGAATTGCTTCTGATGCCATTGAGAAGCTACCTGTTTGCCTTTGGGGGTCAATTGAGTCTCACATCAGAAGTTTGCAATTATGATAAAATGGAAATGTATGAATAAGTATTTGTTTTAGAAAGATATTTCTGGCAGGGTCATCAAAATGCTACCTGTTTGCTTTTAGAGGTCGAAAGACTCCCAATCAGAAACTTGCAATTTGGATAGAAATCAAGATGGTCGGTCAGAAACATGCAATTTGGATAGAAATCAAGATGAATGCGTGAGTTAGAAACTAAAAAAATAACTTGAACTTGGGCAAAGAGACGAAGAAATTAACTCAAGCTAAGAGAAAACCAATTAGAGATAACTAAGATAAAAGAGAAGAAAAGGAAAAAAAAAAGACTACTAAACTAAGAGTAGAACTAGAATGAACTCACCAGGAGGCACGCCTAACAACTATGCCTCGATTGTTTTTGGTCTGACATCCTAACATGAGCCAGCGTAATAGATGTACGTGGTGGATTTCACACAGTCATCACAGTGAGCATTGGCGTAAGGTAAGCCGTAAACCTCTTGAGTCCTGGCAGTTAAGACTGACGTCCTAACTTTTTTTGCACTAGATGTAAGGCAAACCTCTTGAGTCCTGGCCTTGAAGGCATGATATGTTGATTTCCCTTTCAAGAACCCTAACTTGCTCCTTTCTCTCTCTCCTTTTGTTTTAATATTGGAATGTGACTTTAATGGTGTGTTTCTATTTAATTGATACTATTAGTCCATCATAGTGAAAATAACCAAATGGTGATTTCAATAGCCATTTAGTTAATGAGGGTCCGAGCTTCCTTTTATTTTATTTTATTTTTATTTTATCACAGTAGTTTTGAATTTGACTGATGGAAGCATAGCTGCAATTTGAGGGCAACTTTCCAAACATGAATAATATGAAATAACATTAATTTTTGTCATGTCCTCTTGATTAAAAAAATGTTCAGAAGTTGTGCATTCAAAGATGGCCAAAGTTTTGATTCTGGAAAGGCATATCAGGGTCGCATAGTTTAAAAAAAAAAAAAATCACTTGTTGCTCTCTTTAAAAACAAATCTTCTGGACCTCCTCCGTCTATCATGCCTACAATCCGCACTCGGAGAGTTGCATGGTTGCCATTGCTCTCTCTTTCCTCCAAAATAAAACTTGGATTGTTCGTTGCTGCCAGAAGACTTAATGAGTTGTAGATCTTATGGGCTTCATGTCATGCCCATGCAAGTTCTTACTCTAGCATGACATCCTTCAAACCTTCCCTCCATTTTGGCAATCATTTTAAGGCAGGTTAGAAACAGGTTGGCAATATCAAGGTCACTGATTCTATCGAGCTTTACCCAACAATTCTGTCAGCCAATGCGCATGACAGACGGGAAGGTGGGTAGGGACGGTTCACCTAGTGGGGACTGATCATATAATCCTATCCATCCGATCAGGGGGCTTAAAATGGACTGTAAAACAAATTTGGTTGACCGCCAAGGGAGAAGCGCAATGGTTCGGATTGACTCACTCGGGGTGATTTTTGAACTGTAGGCTAGACAGATTGTCCTGATCCATTTTCCCCTCAGCCATGTGTACGGTCGGAAGTAGGTTGCATGGGAGTTCCCGTGTGACCATTCATTTTCATCTATGTTCCACTGGCCAACCTTTGTTGGGCAGTTCTATCAGCCTTTGCCATATCTACTGCCACTTCTCTTCTCCGAAATCTCCTAGCTGCCATTTGTATCTTTTAGGGGGCATTTGGATCTGAAGTTACTTAAGATAAGCTACTTATGCCTCAAGTAGCTTATCTTGATTTCTACTCATTAAACTGGAGTGATTAAGTAACTTTAAATAAAAAAGTTACTTCTAAGTGATCATAAACCAAATTTATCTCAAGTAAGTTACTTATCTACTGCTGTAAGTAGAAAAAGTAACTTACTTGGTGGTATCCAAACGGGCCCTTACAATCATGTTTCTTATCCTACGATTTTCGAAATAGCATGATAAGGTTATTGTTCAGGATGTGATCTCATTGTTGAACTTCATTTCGTTTCTTGACAGGCCATATTTTGTTATTGGATTACCTCAAACCTTTTCTCCCTTGTTTATGGGCTCGGTGAGCACCTATCCCTCTGTAAATGCTAGTTGACAATGAATTATATTATCCTTGATCTGAGGAAGTGTATGGTGTCTTCCAACCTTTAGTTTTATGCAAATGGATCCATGGTTCAGTGATGCATACTGTCAATATTTGGGTCCCATGGTGCCATGCCCAAGAATGTCTTTGGTGGGACAATCCTATCCTGTCTAGTGGTGACCTGCAAATGGACAGTCAATGAAAGAAATACATGAACAGTTTTCCCTCAACTGAAAAAAGGCCAGACTAGGATGTTCCCATCTGGGATTTTGGGGCATTGCTCATCCTTGGGGTGGCCCATTAGATCAATCTTCTGGAACCAGCACTAGTTGCATAAACCAAGCCTCAAGTATACTATGCATATCCTTCGTTTGAGGCATTAAAATTCTTCTATGATACCGTTGTTTTGAAGTTGACCCATCAGGCAGCACTTTTTTTTTTTTTTTTTCTGTCATGACAGTAATTAAACGGCCTTCAGTGAAGAAGCTCTTGGGTCTACCTGAAATAGTTCCGCAGCCTACTACTGCACAGCAGCCTAGCTTTCCTCTTTTTGGTGGATCTAAACCACTGTTTGGTGGATCTAACTCGCTTTTTGGGGAGTCCGTAAGTGCGACGTCAGCAGATCCTCCAACACCAGTCAACCAATCAAAGATTCCGGATACAAGGATATCTCCATCCTCTGATGTTGGTCAGCGGTTTAGTAGTCTTGAAAGGACAGTGAAAGGAAGAAAGAGAATCAAGAAAAAGTGATACTGCATCCTGAAAACTTGATGATCACAGCCAGGTCTTAATTTTAATTGGCTTGCCAAATAAATCTAGTAATCTAAACCATCCATCCATATAGCATGATTGGTTGAAGGGCAGGATTCAGTTCTGCATGTTGCATAGAAAAAAATAGTGGCGGTAATTTTATAATGCTTCTGGCCAAGTGTGAGTAGTGATAATCTCACTTGTAATTTTGATCGTGGGGAATTTTTGTATGTCCGGTAGTCTGAGTCAGCGATAATAACACCATGGCGGATCGAGAAGTAGGATTCCGCTCCCCATTATTTGATATAAACTGAGTTTTTTCTTTTTCCTTTTTTTTATTCCTTTTGAAAGTTGGTTCAATATGTTTTTCCTCTCCTCTCTCTCTCTCTCTCTCTCTCTCTCACAGTTGTAGAAACTTAATGAATTTTGAAATTGGAAATCATATGTATTTTTACCCCAATTTTCGTGTATGAAGTTTTTACAAGAACAAGTGTGCACTGATCTTGCACCGTTCATATTTTGGCAAATGGGAATCCCCACACATTTCAGAAAAAGGGATTGAAGTCACCGTGTTGTAAGTGTGAAAGTCCATTGTGTCCATCAAGGAGCTCTGTGGGGCACCGTGTCATAAGTGTGAAGTCCATTGTGTCCATCAATGGAGCTCATGTACACCTTACAGAAAAAGAGTTATGGATCAGGCTGATTTTTGGAGTGTGTATGTTCATCATTGTGAGGCTCATCTGCTGAATAGGTTGAATGGCATATAAACTCCATGATGGGGCCTACACAAACCTATGATTGGCATCCCGCTCCACTGTTCCTTGTTGTGTGGTTCATGCCCAACAGAGCTGATACACACCCACACTGTTGTTGGTCACCCTCCAATGTTAGCCACCCCCCACGTTAGGATTCGATAACTTGACCTTGGTGTTGAGAAGAGGTTATCTTCACTCAGTCGACCACTGTCCCAAAGGTGTGGGTGTAATAGTGGTTAAAGGACAGTCAATATATTCAATATATGCGTTAAATGAAAGGGAAAAAAAAGGGTTTAAATATTCTGACCGAAAGTTGTTTTGACATCTCTTTCAAGTATGAAGCCCGTTTGTACTCGGACCATGGAAACATGACTTCAAATCCACTAAAAAATAAAATCAACACATTGCTATATACTGTAGCAAATGTCACTTCTCTAAATCTTCCTTCTGCTTCTCTTATGGGCGACCAAATATCTTCCCCCCCCTCTCTCTCTCACACACACACATGAAGAAGAGGTAGAATAAATGCAGGTGTAAAAATTATAGAGAAGTCAAGATGTACAAAGCTCTAACATTATGTTCTGGCAAACTTGAGCTTGATGAAAGAATAAAAGACACTCGGACAACATATGGCGCTTGATATTCAGGCGCTCACATTATATGCATTAACTCGGATTAAACCGACTAAACTGAGGAACCCAGATCATATGTTTTTAACAATCCTAACCTCTGATTGGTGAACACATTTATTCTTTTTTGAAATTAAACCATTGGATATTTTCATTTTTAACTGTCTAATAACTGTCCACCAATGTGATAGTCAAATAAATAGTGTAACTTTTGGTTCATGATACATCTAAATTGAGAACCATAACCTCATGTGCATCATCCATCACGCTCTACCAGAGTATCAATGCACCACAATTGAAAGTATTATTGGATTTTCCACCATCCGTTTGTAATCACCTTTTGTTATCACACGCCCATTCCACTCTGCATAAGGGCAAAAATGAAGGAGCAACTGACATTTCTCTCACAATAGAATATATATTAATATTACCTTCAAACGAATTAGGATTTACCTAAAACTCCATAAGAAATCCTCACAGTAGCTGTGACACTGGGCACCATATTCTATCAGAACCACGTATAAAGTGGACCCATATTCTAGGCAGAAAGTGGTGTGACTTCCACGGACGCGGCGAAAAGGACTTTATGTGGTTGAGATCCACCCCATCCATCTGGTGCACCACCCTGTGCTTGGACCAGGGCTCAAAAATCAGGCCCATTCAACACTCAGGTTGGCTAGACATGGGAAACAATTGAAATGTAAGCCCCACCGTTAAAATAGTCCAAATTGCGTGCTGTGTATAAGCCATCCAATCCGCTCATCTGAGGCGCCAAACCAGGATGAATGAATTCATCGAAAATCAAGACATTAAAAGCTTATGTGGACCACACGACGTGATTTTATAGTTTTCAGAAATGAAATTACACTGTTCCCTTTGGTGTGGCCCGCATAAGTCTGGGATTGGACTGATTTGTAGAAATCATGATGAAAATGTGTGGCGAAACCTGATGGACGGGGTGGATCTGATGCACGTTTGTCCAACGTGGCGATCAGTTAGCGCAAGTCAGGCCGTCTGCGCCTCTACGCAAGTCAGGCGATGATATAATAGGGCATAGAAATACAAAAGAAGATGTTGGAGTTTGATTTTGCGTTGGAGAGAGATGGCCGGAACGCAGCATCTGAAGCGCATCCCGCTCATTAAATTCCCTCAAAGGCATCCAAAAGCATCAGCACCATCAGGTCTCTTTCTTTCCTTTCCCCTCTCTGAAATTCCTTTCTTTTTTCTTCGATCTCTGATTTCTTTCGTTTCTTCTCTGGAATTCATGTATTTGATCTGATCAGTCATACCCTAATCCGGAATTGACATTTCCATCCCTGTAATTGTTAGTAATTACCAAGAATGCCACGTTGGACCGGTGGTTCCACTACAAGTCCTTGTAGCATTCACTTGCTATTCACTCATTCGTACACCTGCTTACGTACTATTGCCTGTGTGGGGGCCCACTGTGTTGTGTTTATGCCATCCAACCCGTGAATTATGTGTGCCCCACCATGATGATGGGATGACCCAAAAATCAGGCCTATCCAGTTATTAGGCAGGCCACACTGCAGAAAACAGTGGTGAGCCACCCAAAAACCTTCAAATAACGTGGTGTCTCTCATGCTGGTCGGGTCAGCCTGATTATTGGGGGGGGTCCAACTTCCATGGTGGAGGGATCCTGCTGGTCAGGTTGGACGCCTTTCACACACCAAGGACTTGTTGAGGATCCAGCCTCTTTAGGGGTCGAAATAGAAGTATTGTTTGCAATATTAGTACTTCACATTGCAAATTATGGAAGGTGTTGTACTTTCTATAATGAATTGATGACCTACGACCGGGTTGTACAATGCAACCCATCTCTTTATGCATTCGGAATTGTTGTTTCCACTTTTGCCCCTCAAAGTATCATACATTTTCAAGGGAAGGGAGCTGTCTGTACTCTGCTTGTTAGCTTTGAAGTTAGCCAGCTGAGAAAACATAGGCACGCTAGTTTGTAATGGCTTTAAGTCAGCCAGCCAGCAATCTACAGTGAGTTTCTGCTTTCCAGGGAAGAATGCTTGACATGCAACTGGCTGTAGGTGATCAGTCCTTTCTATATGGGGCATGTTACAGATCATCATTATCATCCTATCCTTATCCCAACTAATTGTGGTTGGCTACAAGAATCCTGCTCCGTTGTTCCACTCTATCGAGTACCATATCCTCAGTTAAACTATAGGTCTTCTAATCTTTCTTATTACCTTCACCCATGTCCTTTTGGGCCTTCCTCTTGCGGTTTTAGAGCCTTCAACTTACCAACTCACTTCTCACTAGTGTAGTTCTTGGTCTCTATTGTACATGGACAAACCATATATCTTAGCTTTCCTTCATTTTACTACCCATTAGTGCTACTTTTAGGTTCCCTCGAATTCATCTCTTTCTAATTCTACCCTTCCTCGTCTGCACTCATCCATTTTAACATCTTTATTTCAGCTATGCTCATTCTATGATCATGTCATTCCTTGACTGCTCAAAATTCTGTCTTAAACAGCATTGCTGGTCATACATCTATCCAATAAAATTTCTCCCTCAGTATGATTGGCATGCGGTGATCACATAAAACTCCGAAGGCATGTTTCAATTCTATAAGCAACATCCTTCTCAATCTCACGAATTATCAACCCAAGGTATAAAAAATGGTGATTTTAGGGTATTTGGTTAGGAACTTAACTAATTCCTCATTTTCACTCCTATTGTCACTAAAATTGTATTTCATACACTTTACTTTAGGCCAATTGATTTTAAAACCTTTAATTCTAAAGCATCCCTCTCGTCAGTTAAAACCATGTCATATGCACACACCATGGGACCTCTTCCTGTAAATTCCTTGTTAACTTCTCCATGACATATTAAAAAAGAAATGGGCTCAACGCCAACCCTTGGTGAACCTACAATAATTGGGAACTCACTTTTCTCCATTACTAGTCCTTACATTCGCTATTGCTCCCTCATACGCACCCTTATTCATGTCACTCTATCGTTTTTTTTTTTTTCTTTTTTTTTTTTTTTGAGAATTAGCAATTTTATTAAGAAAATGAGCCAAAGGCCCGGAAAAAAAACAAAGACTGCTACGACACACAAAAAGAGAAGCACGCAGGCTTCAAAAGGAAAGGAGCTGACGCCTATTCGGCTACTAAGAGACTAGCTTTTTGGGCGACCCGGCTGGCCGTATCCGCCTTACTTTTGAAACATCGCTGATTCCGCTCTGTCCAGATAGCCCAGGGAACTGCCATCACCGCAAGTTGCCAAGTCATCTTGCTTTCTTTACGAAAATCGCATCTGTGCCACGACGCCAATAAAGTGGAGAAGGAATCCGGCATAACCCAAGACACATGAAGAGAAGAAAGAAAGGCATTCCATATCCAATTGGAGAAGGGGCAATGAATGAAGATATGATTCACTGTTTTGTCACTCTATCCTCTTGAGACTCTTTCTCAAGCACACACCAAATTATCTCTATAGGAATCCTATTGTATACTTTCTTTAAGTTAATAAAGACCATGTTGATATCCTTCCTCCTCTCTCTATATCTCTCCATTAGCTGTTTAAGTAGGAAAATAGCCTCTATGGTTGAACTTTCTTGGCTTAAATCCTAACTGATTTTTTTATACACTCGTCTTGTGTTTTAATCTTTGCTCAAATCACTCATCCATCTCAACATCTTTATTTCAGCTACGCTCATCCTATGATCATGTCGTTCCTTGACTGCTCAAAATTCTGTCTTAAACAACATTGCTGGTCATACGTCTATCCAATAAAATTTCTCCCTCAGTTTGATTGGCATGCGGTGATCACATAAAACTCCAGAGGCATGTTTCAATTCTATGAGCAACATCCTTCTCAATCTCACGAATTATCAATCCAAAGTATAAAAAATGGTGATTTTAATGTAGTTGGTTCGCAACTTAAGTAATTCCTCATTTTTCACTCCTATTGTCACTAAAATTGTATTTCATACACTTTAGGCCAATTGATTTTAAAACCTTTAATTCTAAAGCATCCCTCTCGTCAATTAAAACTATGTCATATGCACACACCATGGGACCTCTTCCTTTAAATTCCTTGTTAACTTCTCCATGACCAATTCAAAAAGATACGGGCTCAATGCCAACTCTTGGTGATCCTATAGTAATTGGGAACTGACTTCTCTCCATTACTAGTCCTCACATTCGCAATTGCTCCCTCATACGCACCCTTAATCATGTCACTATATCCTCTTGAGACTCTTTCTCAAACACACACCAAATTATCTCTATAGGAATCCTATTGTATACTTTCTTTAAGTTAATAAAGACCATGTCGATATCCTTCCTCCTCTCTCTCTCTATCTCTCCATTAGTTGTTTCAGTAGGAAAATAGCCTCTATGGTTGAACTTCTTGGCTTAAATCCTAACTGATTTTTTGATACACTCGTCTTGTGCTTTACTCTTTGCTCAATCACTCTTCCCATGATAATTTCTGCAGCTTTGTATACCTCCTTTATGCTTGTAAATAGGTATTAGAGTACTTCTCCATTTGTCTAGCATTTTCTCTGATCTTATATTCTTGTTTAACAACTTTAAAAAAATGTTGAATAACTTTGTCAACTAGACTAAACCAATATCTCCCATGGACTTTCAAGCCCCTACTACTGTACCATTGGGTACTAGGGCCTTTCCTGTCTTCATCTTTCTCAAAGCTTCTTTCACTTGAGACAATGAGACATCCCAATCCTATGAAAGTAGTTATGTCTCCGACCTTGTTTAGGTTTATGATTCCTTCTATGCCGAAGTTCTTGAAGTGGTCATCATTTAGTGTTCTAGAAATAGCTGCTCCAACTTTCATTGATCTCATTGTCCTTAATCAATACCTCTAGTCATTGCTCTTAACGTATCTAAGGGGATCTATGTTTGTACCCTTCCTCTCTCCTTTTTGCAAGTTTGAAGACATCTTTCTAACATTCTATCATCCTTGACTTTTTGTACAGATCATAACATGCCTTAAGTTTAGCTCACTTGCTACTTACATGGCATTCCCCCCCCCCCCCCCCCCCCCCCCCCTCCCTTTTCTATGGTCTTCTGAATTTTATTATTATTATTATTTTTTTGTCCCTTGTCAGGTCTTGAAACATGATCATTTCTCGTTAATAGCCTTTTGGACCTCTTTTTAACACCACCAACTTTCCTTATGTGAGTACCTTTTTCCTCTAGATTCTCCTAAAACTTCTTTTATCACTTTTTCAATGCACTTAGCCATGTCACATAACCATGGCATTTCTCCCAAATCATTCAATCCTCTAACCCTTCCTATGGTGCATATGCCCTAATGGGAGATGCTGAAGAAGTATGCTAGATATTTACACTTTTATTTTTAATAGGTATGTTAGGACAATTAATTTGAAGAGGTGATTTGTGGCACGTGTGCAGGATGCAGGACAGTTGCTGGTGTCGTATTTTTCTAACCAATTCTCATACACATGCAGGCCACCTGATGCATGGACCAGCCAAAAATCAGGCTGGTCCACTCATTAGGTGGTCCACGTTATGAGAAATGTGGATCAAAGAAAGATTACAGCCATTGTCTATGTTCAGTATGCAATTATGGCCTACCTGATGAGCAGACATGATTTGTGCTTTTTTATGTTAGGGTATGTTCATGGTGGTTTCCATATGATCCACCTTTGCACATGCGCCACGATTGCCTCTTGAGTCTTTAATATGAATCACTCAGCATTTTTCTACTTTTTATCTTGTGAGAAGGAATGATAGTCGCACACATCATTTTGCATTGAGTTTCAATGGGACATGTGACAGGTGTGTGAATATCTGGATCAATCATCCAGAGGCAGGTCACGGATATGGGATTTGAGGGGAAAAAAAAGACCATTGCCTATTTTTGGGCCCTGCTACAATCAAGCAGTTTGGACTTAGGATTTGTCCAATCAGCTTACTTTTGGGCTAGTGGTCACATATGGTGTGGCCTGTTATCTCCCCCAAGAGAGAGTTGTGGAATGGTGGAATGAGAGGCGTGTGTAGTCCTTATGAATTCTTGTCTTGGACTATTGGTCAATGCTGATATAGGGTGACTTGGACCAATCACTCATCCAGGTTGGGGCCCTTCTAGGCGATGGGGCTATGTGGTCCTCCAATCAGCAAGGAGTACCAACCTCTTTCATTCATTGATGGTGATATTTGCACAAGAGGTTATAGCTTTTACGCCAAAAATGCTAAGGTTCTTATATACTCAACAATTAAGGCTCATTACTTCTGATCTCGGTAAAAATCTCACATGTCATCCATTGACATTCAACTTTTGATGACTTGAATATCTCAAACTATGATTTAGGGGTATCTTGCTTCAGAATCCCTTATAAATTAGAAGCAACAAAGCTACCAGACAACTTAGAACACTGAAATTTGGATGAACACCAAGGTTTTCTGTTTTTGAGAGCTCCAGGCTTCCTATTGATGTTTTCAATCCTCGTCTTCCAAGCAGTATTTTCTTTGAATAATCTCTCCTGCTCATGATAGTAGCATCTTGGATTTGCTGGGTAGGCCCTCAGCAATGCTGGAACTCTTCATTATTGGCATAAGCCAAGTACACGTGTTTTTAGCCCTTATGGGCATGTCAGTCACATGTTTCAAAAGAGCTGGTATTGGAATGCCTAGTGTAGCAAGGATCCAAAGTCTTAGTGGCGGTCAGTCACAACCGATGAAAATTGAGGCCTCTTTAACTTTGCGAATCACCTTTTCTTTTGGAGCCACGTTAAAAAAATAAAAAATAAAAAATAAAAAATTCTTGCAGGTGAGGCAGTACCAAGAGGCGGTTAGGATTAAGTGTAGAGAGATCACAAGAGGTATGTACTGAGAAAAGAAGAAAAACAGAAACAGCAGCAATAGTAACATGTGAAATAGGAAAACTGTTGAAGAAGACCTTCAATCAGTGCTAGTGGAGTTGCAACAGTAGAAAGGATAGGAAAATTCCATATTCGAAGATCCAATTGCTGGAACTCAGAAACAATGGTTTTATTCTTGGAGAAGGGAGGGTATGTGCCTGGAACAAGAAACATCCAAATCAAATGAAACTTTTTTAGACATAAAAACTCTCTCTAGGCTAATCCTTCCTAAAACAGATAGAAAGAGCAGGAAAAAAAGAAAAGAAACAAGGAGGACTTGATATACTGGGACCCCTATTGACTTGTTAGCTGTTGCACAAGAAAACTACTAAAAGGGAACTAGATAATTTTTATTTATTATTATTATTATTTTTTTTGGGGTTAGTACACACATCCCACTGTTAGTACACACACCCACACTGTTAGATACTGTGCAATGTTAGCCACCCCCACGTTGGGAATCAATACCTAGACCTCAGTGTTGAAATGAGGTTATCTTCGCTCAGTCTAGATAATTAAGGACTGTCTATATAGACCATAAGGGTCTCACACTTCTACTTGAACAAAAACCACCACATGTTTGGGACCCACGGGAAAATCATCAAGCTTGTCAGGCTTGTCTAATGAATTGGTGGGGCGCAGACACCCTGTAAATCATATAATCTGTTTGGACCGATTTGGGGTTCCAATTATCAATTGAACGAGCTGTTGGGCGAACCCCTTAATTGATGCTTGTACATGTGTGATCAGTGGTCTGGATACATCAACAGTACTCAAATTCAAAGTAGAACTGTATTTGGCACACTTCTTATCAGAATTTTGGGCAGATTCTTCCTGAATCATTTGTTGAATAGATTTATACTTATTTGTAATTCCCGAGGACTTCTCAAATCATATCTAGATGAGGGTTGGATTTTACCCATGTCTTCACTCTTTCGCATGTTGTAGACTTTGGAGTCCGGTTCTCAAAGTTCTTTCATTTCATTTTTCTTTTCTTTTTCCTTTTATTTATTTATTTTCATAATGACTAAATTTTATTGAATCAAGTGATTAGGTTAATCATGCTAGGGTTAGAGTTGCCTTTTGAAATCCTTCCTCCACAAGGCTATCGGATAAAACATTAGTCCCATCACGACCCATGAGGGATGCAAGTGAATGACACATCAATATCTTTAGGAAGATCCTGGATTTATTCAACAAGAGATCTGTCACACACCAATGGCTCGTGCTCCTTTTAGTCGCCCTATTAGGTCATGCTAAACAAGTCATCTTCAAATATGAGCCTTCCTTGAAGTTGGTTAGAAATCACCAAATTCGAGCTTTGCTCCATCTGGAAATGTTTTTGTGGTTGCTATCCTCAACCTAAGGGAGGAAGATCCAATGCCAAGCCTGCCTGATCACTATTGTGGGTACTATGAGTTTTAAGCCACTTGGCAACCATCTGAATCTGATTTTATATACAAACACCCTCGAAAGATGCCATGCATTCACTTATTCTTCCGAGAAGTTCAATCTGATGCATTCACTTATTCCCCCCCCCCCCCCCCCCCCCCCCCCTCGCTCTCTCTCTCTCTCTCTCTCTCTCTCATGATAAGTAATTTCAATTTTGTATAAATATGATCATTGCATATGCTCTCTGTTTATGTCTTCATAATTTTATTTTATTTTTAACTTTGTTTGAATGTGATCGTTGCATAGGTTCTGGATCACAACCACAAATGGCTACTGCATCTGGCAAGGCCCAAGAGAGTTACTCTTTAAGATCAGAAGTTCCTGCTCCCCCAACCAACACTGCTGTAGGAGGGAAAGCTTCCCTTCAGCCAAAAAGGACCCCAGTCTCCGATAAAGAGATTGAAGCTATTTTGGTATGCACAACTTGACTCCTTAGATATTATGGGAAACTGCATCATTCACTTGGGTGGCATGTTGCAGGAAGTATCCATTTACTCTAGATGTGAGCCATTAAATTCGGTGACCAGAAATCTAATGGCTGCAACTCATTTAGTTGGAATGCTTCACCACCACAAGCCTTAGATCAGGCAGAATAAAGGATAACTACATGCTGTGGTTCAAAATATCGACCTGTATACATCTGTTTTCTGAAAAACAATAAATAAATAAATTTAAAGGCCAGTGTCATACTAATATTGATCTTTTGAAAAACAAATATCTGCTATGTTACTGATATTTTGGACGTTGTTCCAAGCCCCAAAATGAATGCTTGTGCATAGGACTGTCAATGGGCCGGGCCTGGGGTTGGTCTTGGCCCAGATTTTGAACTGTTTCGGGCCAGGCCATCGGGCTGGCCCTATTCAAACTATTCAAAATTTGATTTTGGTAGGCCTGAGCCTGGCCCATTGACACCCCTACTTGTGCAGCCCTTAATCCTAGTTTATTTTATTTGAAAAATTGCAGGCAAGTGTCATGTCCATTACTTCTCCATAAGCAGCAAATCGTTGTGTGCTTTTGATATTGCCACAGGCATATTATAATGTTTTAATATTTACGTGCTGCAGCAAAACTTTTATTGTTGCAATGAAGCATCATTTTGGGCACGTTTTCCCTGTTTTTTTGGTACTTTTTGGGTCACGAGTTGAGTGTTGCCGGGATAAAACCTGCGAAAATATCATAATTTTGCACAAGCTTTGCTAAGCCCACATGCATGGATGAGGCCAGGTCATGTATGTGGGACACGTGCCATCATAGAACATTGACACGAGACTCAATCCATTTTTCAGAGTAGCAGAATGTAGATGCTCTCACCCAAGAATCAGGTAGGTCCACAGTTTACTAAGCAAATGTGGCTGAGAAGACTTAACAGAAGTTTTCTTCCCCATCGAGCCATTTCTAACATCATGGCCCACCTGCTGAACTGATTGGATTTACTCTTGAGAGAACATATACCAAGGTCAGACCTACCTGATGGATTGGCTTGGATAATGCACATGTTGGTCACACTGGCACATGTGATCGCATATATATGAACTACCTTGTGCATGTGTATGGTCATTGCAAAGTTCAATTTTCACAACCACAGCCCCTGTTTTTTTATTGTTGGCTCTATGAAATTTATTTCTTTGCGGATTTGGAGAATTGTGATTTTATTTTTTTTACCTTCTTAGGAACAGTGTTTGCATTATCTCCGATATTATCGAAATATCCTCGATATTATCTCTATTTCTAGCCCAGCAACACCGATAACACCGGTAGCAATACCGATAACACTGATAGTATAAAAAATTCTTGATATTGGTGATGTATCACTAAATATTGTCAATGTATCGATATCGTCAATATTTTCAATTGTGTAAATTCCAGGCGTCGTTTGTATTGTCAATACATTGATCCCGTCGGTGTATCGCCAATATTTTTTACTATGTAAATTCCAAGTGTCACTTATATCGTCAATGTATCTGCAATATTTCGATAATATCGCCAATATATCAATATGCCAAAAATTTATATATTTAAAAAAATTCCCATTTCATATTTTTTATGGGTGCATGGTTGTATGCAGCATTCAATTTGTTGACGATAGCATTGATAATATCACGATATTATCATTATCGTAACATGGCAATAACGAGACCACAATCTTTAGATTCTTTTTTCAGTTGTTAACGATTGTTTGGAAATTTCATGTATTGCCAATATTCTGAAATATCAATGGATGTTCGGATGGAAGTCCAGATTTTGGATGGATGAGATGATTGGACTGACTTCTTACGGCAACATATGCTTTTAGGCTCCCATTAAATAGAAACTTATTATGTATGCATTTTTTATGTAATTTTTTTATTCCTAAATATGCAACTATGTGTATTTTATCAACTCTTGAGGTTTCATTGAAAAATTCCACTGTTTTTCCCATTTTCCCCGCATTTCCAGTTATCAGTGATATTATTGGCAATATCAATATTGTTTCCGTATCCCTCACTAGCGAAACTTGTAGCGATACCGAAACTCCGAACATTGCTTAGGAAATCCTTTTGTTGCATCCATGTCTTCAAGGTCTAACCCTGAACATGCAAGGTCTTTTGTCCATTTTTTCAGAAAATCTCATGATTTGAGCTCCATAAAAATACTCATATATCCCTATTTGTTATGCTATGTTCAGCTATGCTAGCATATGTCAAGCAGCTGGCTGTGATTAGATAAAAACAAGACCTGCTTTTTTTTCTTTTTCTTTTTCTTTTTTGTATTTCCTTTATCCTCTGTGTGTGTGGATACTGTTTCTGATGAGTGAAATGGTTTATTTGCAGTTGGGCGGTTGCTTTTGATCTTGTTTTACTGCCATGAGACCGCATGCTTGTTGGGGTTGCCAGTATTGTTTTTGTTAAGTTGCATGATTGAGCTCTGCAGTTGGACGTGGAAACCTGTTGTATTTACTGTCCTTTAAAGGGATTATTGAAGAGAATTATTTATAATAAAAGAAGTGCAAAAAATCAAAGGGTGCGTTTGTTCTCATTTGATTTGCAAGCTCCACTAGGAGTTGAAATGTGAAATTAACTGTAAAAGGTTAGAAATGCTGTCTGACCTGTGATGTGTTACTGCATACGACTTCTTTTTTTTCCCTAATGAAATTAATAGGAAGGGGTGAAAGGTGGTCACCTGTCCTTGTACTCTGCCCCATCGATGCTAAACTGAGTTCTTCTGATGGCATTGGATTTTGGCAATTTAGAAGAATGCTCGCCTGATTACTATACGAATAAAAAGCAAGGATGGAAATTTCTCCGGGGGTGTTTTTTTTTTCTTCTTCAAAATTTAAGGTTTTTCTTGGGAAAATCTCACCAAAAATAGGAATATTTAAAATATTTATTTTAAATTATTAAATAAATTTAAAAGACACACACACACACACACACACAACAAATTCCTAATTTTTTTTGGACTATTTTAGAGTTAATATTATCATGGTATTTTAAAATGTGCGGAAATTTTGAAAATCTGGCTATAATATCATGTAATGTAATGCTTTAAAAAAAAATCATGTGATATGTTTATCAAGATGTTATCGTGAGATCTTTAAATTTGCAGCAGTATTTGTCACCTTGGGCATGCTTCCCACTTCTGGGAGATGAACGACTTCATGGTGCATGACATCCATCCTGTCTATCAGTTGTGTACCACCTAATGTTTGGCATTGACCTGAACATTACACCGATTCAAACTCAGGTGGACCTTACCTTAAGAAATTTTGTGTGATGTTTTAAAATCTGCCAAGATTTTGAAAATCTTGTGCTAATATCATCTAATGTATTTATTGGGATATTATTGCGATATTCTCAAATTCTTGTTGATATTTGTCAGTGGGAATTCCTACCACTTATGCCAGATGATTTCATGCGCATGAGTGTGTGTGTGTGTGTGTGTGTGTGTGTGTGTGTATATTTTTTTTGAGAGAGAGATGTTCACACGTTACTAGTTGGACGTACAATTAATTGGGTATGAGGCTACCACGTGGCCATTAAATAGGAAAAAGGAAGCCACTACTATTTCTTTTTCTTCATTTATGAGAAATGCCCACATGCACAGCTTGTTGGACGTACAACTGTATTAATTGTGTATGAGACCCTCGTGTGCATTAAATCGGAAAAAGGAAGCGTCTAGTAAATGAAGAGGCCGTTAATTGAAGGGAAACAGATTGGCTGGTGTACCCCTACACCAGCGAACGAAGTCGGAAGACGAGGGCGCCAGCTCTTGGAGCCCCGCGTTGTACGAACGGTTGAAATAACATCAAAGCTAGATGCCCCCACAATGATTTATTTATTACCTCCACGTCGTCGATTCATTTGGTTAGATTATTTTAGAGCATTTGGAGGGCTCACCATAATGTTTTTACTCCATCCAATCTGTTCATAATGTGACTCAAACCTGGATGAAGAGAAAAAAGAAATATCGGATTGATCCAAAACTTCTGTAACCCCAAAAAGGTTTTAATGGTATTCAATCTCCCACTGCTTTCTGCAGTGTGGTCCACTTGATCATTGGATCTGTCTTATTTTTGGTCTCAAGACATACAATGATCTCGCCGAATAGACAGACAATTTGGATATTACACTTAATTCATGGTGGGACTCATAGAACTTGGTGACGTCAACACACTAGGTACACCAGCTAATCCGCTTCATAATTGAAGAGATACTAATAAGGCCTGTTTGAAATGGACGCGGATTGTGTCCGACCAGGGTTCCCACCGTGATTTTTCTATTTATCTACGCCATTTATCCCTTTTCTAAGATCATGTCAAGGTATGGGCCCAAATTGGAGGCAGATCCAGTGCCCCGTCTCCAGCTGGAATGGGCAGAAGCTCTGAGTGGCCACTGTGATGCATGGAATTTATCCAGACTGTCCATCCATTTTCCCCTATCATTTCAGGATACATTCTCAAAAATGAGGAAGGTCTAAGACACAGGTGGCCCACAAAATGGGGATTAAATTCTCACTGCTGAAAACTTCTTGGGGTCCATGTAAGTTTTGGATCGAGCCAATATTCGTGTTTTCCCTTCATTCAGGTCGCCTAACTTTGTGAATAGGTTGGATGGCAAATAAACATAACAGTGGACCTCTGAAAGTTTCGAGGGTGAGAATTATTACCACCACTGCTTCTTGTGGTCTGGTCTACTTGAGCCTTTGATTTACCTAAATTTTGGTCATATTCCATAAAATGTCACATTGAAATGGATGAATGGTGTGGATAAAACCCATACATCACAGTGGCCACTATTGTGGACACTCGAAGCTCCTGCCCATTCCAGCTAGAGACGGCGGGGGTAGGACGCAATCGGCTTGGTTGCCTTAAATGCATATTAAAAATCGGCTTGGTTGCCTTAAATGTACAAATCAAAGCTACAAGACTTATTTTTGGGCCCGTACCTTAGCATGATATTAGAAATGGGATGGACGCATGGATAAACAGATACATCAGGGAGGCCCCACACAGATCTGGCCGGATGCTTAAAGGTCGACCCTGGCAATCCGGGTTGTACTAGTGTATTTTATCTTTTTCTGCATTTATAATTTGCCAAGGGCATGTTTGTTTCCAAATACATGAGGGGTTTGCTGTGATGTATTTGGCTTATCCACTCCATCTGTTTTACGAGTTGATTTCAGGACATGAGCCCAAAATTAAGGCAGATCTAAAGCTCAAGTGGACCACACCACACAAAATAGTGGGTTGAACACCTACCATTAAGAACCTTTTACGACCAAAATTTCCTATGGTATAGACCACCGAGCTTCAGATCTGCTTTAATTTTGGGCTCATATCTTAAAATGTCCAGATAAAATGTATGGAGGACGTGGATATGTCAGAGACATCATAGTAAGGCCAATGAATGGACGTGGAGCAAATTTTGCAAGGAAAAAAGTAGCATTCAATTGCAACTTCAATCAAATGATTTACACACATTTAACAACAGGACACTAAAGTACACGGAGGTTGAACACATCAACTTTTTGATACACAAAATGAGATGGGACTTTGTGGGTCCCATCATGAGGTACATGTTTTATCCATGCTGTCCATTCATTTGTCCGTGTCATTTTAGATTATTCCTAGAAAAATGACAGAGATCCAAAACTCAAATGGACTATATCACTAGAAGAACATTTAATTGGTTAGCGTTCAATTTCTATTGTTTCTAGTGTGATCCGCTTAAGCTTTAAATCTGCCTCATTTTTAGGTCCGTATCTTAAAATGAGCTCTACTAAGGAATGGATGGCATGGATAAAACACATATTTCATGGTGCCCCATAAAGTTTAGGCTTTGAATTCCATGCTAGTGGTATATGCATTGATGATGTGAGAGAATACATATAATCACACCATGTCAAAGAGAAGGAAATATAGGATCAACGGTATAGGATCAACGGCATAGATAAAGCCCGTCCCACACCCCCTGCCTGGATCAATTTCGGTAGTAGGCGCGGGGCGTCCCCCCATAATCCGTCCGGTCAGGTCACTGTGGGGCCTGCTGTGATGTACGGGTTTTATTTACACCGTCCATCCATTTTTCCAGATCATTTTAAGTTATGAATCCAAAAATGAGGCAGATTCAAGGATCAAGTGGACCACACGGTTGGGATTGAACTCTCACCATTAAAAGCTTTTTGTGAGCTGAAGAAGTTTTGGATCAATTTGATATTTGTGTTTTCCCTTCATCCAGGTCTATATTAACTTATTAAAGGGTTGGATGGTGAGTTTCATTATTGCCGCTGCTTCATGTGGTGTGGTCAATAAAACCCCTACATCACGGTGGACCGCAAAGAGCCGCAATGGGCAATCTAAACTACTGGTTTAGGTGGGCCTCATTGTGGATAGATGATCCTCAAACAATCCCCTGGATTGGAAGATAAAAGCTATCTAATGCTTAGGTGCTGTTTGGTAAACTGAAAAATTAAGCCTGAAAATTAATTTAAGTATTGAAAACTTAAAGTGCTGAATTTAAGTACTTATAAGAACTGAAAAATCTGTTTATAATTTATCTGAAAACTATCATTGAAAACTTATCACGACCACAAAAGTTTCGGATCAAGCTAATATTTGTGTTTTCCCTTAATTCAGGTCATTGTGTTCTTATGAATAGGGTTGATGGTAAATAAACATCATGGTGGGCCCTAGTAAGGTTTCAATGGTGGACATCATTGTCCCCATTACTTTCAATGGTGTGGTCCACCTGAGGTTTGGACCTGTCTCATTTTTAGGCTCATGCCTTAAAATCATCTCTTCAAATGGATAGACTATGTAGATATAATACATACATTATGTTGGGGCTTATAGAATTTGGTGACTTCAAGTACTTGCGTGGGATGGTTTCATGGATGGAAAAGTGAACAAAGAAGGATAATCTTGCCATTTTTAAATGTTAATAGGGATATTTTTGTCCATTTTTATCTAAAAATTTAAAGAGAAAACACTTACCGCATTCAGCTATAAGCTTTAAGTCAAGTTGGCATGACTTAAAATAATCCACTTAATTTAAGTGATTTTTTCAATTAAGCACTTAAATTTTTTTAGTTACCAAACAGTCTGAATTATTAAAATCACTGAAAATATCATTTTTCAGTGATAAGTCGTGGAATTAAGTTTTACCAAATGCACCCTTAATCTATTTTCTTTCAAATCTGCATCATTCTTCTAATTTCTTTATAACCTTCCCTATAGAGGATAGACAGAGAAAGGAACGGTATAACGTGGGCCTCTGGTGGCCCTATAATGATATTGGTCCACTGATCAAGCAGATCACATTTGTATGTGAAACTGGATGTTTATAGAAAAGTCCAATCGTGATGTGTTTTCTATCCATGCCTGTGGGGCTTACTGTGATGTATTTCTTATATCCATGCCATCTCACGTTGGGCATAAGCCCAAAAATGAAGTAGATCCAAATCTCAGGTGGACCACACCACAGGAAATAGTGATGATTGAATGCCCGCCATTAAAAACTTCGTATGGGCCACAAAAGCTTTGGATGAAGCTGATATTTGTGTTTTCCCTTCATCTAGCTAAGTCTATTGATGATTAAATGCCCGCCATTAATGATTAAAAACGTCATGTGGGTCATAAAAGTTTTGGATTAAGCTGATATTTATGCTTTCCCTTCATCCAAGCTTGTGATCTTATCAACAGGTGGGATGGCAAATAAATATCACAGTGGGCCCTAGGAAGTTTTTAATGGTGGCGTTCAATCAACATTGTTTACTGTGGTGTGGTCCACATGAAATTTGGATCTGCTTCATTTTTTTGGGCTAATGTTCTAAAATGAACTGGCAAAACGGATGAACGGCATGGATATAAGAGATACATCATGGGCCCCTGCAGTCAGGGACCTAGATACACCCAAGTGGACTCTTGAAGAGAGTAAGGAATTTACGCTCTGTAAACAACTTGCGATCAAATGGGTGGGCCCCACCATGCTGTTTATGTAAAATCCATCCTTACCACCAGGTGTGTCAATCCATGTTAGACAAAGGGCTTAAAAATTGGCTCCAGTGGATCACATGATTGGAAACAGTGTACAGAGATGATGCTCACCCTCACCCTCCAAACTATTTCCATTAGTATGGCCCAGGTGAATCACAAATGAATATGATTTTTGGACTGCAGGCTTAACTTTTGTGTCTAATCTAATGACTCGAGTGGATTTCATATAATTATTATGGTGGGGCCTGTAAAAAGCAAGGGTGTCTTTCTCCCAACCATTTCCTTTGTTACAGCCATCGGGAAGGATCTTACCGAAACATCTGGGCCTTGTTAAATTCAACAGGAGCGTCCATATAATAATAATAATAATAATTATTATTTTTATAATCTCTGTGTATGGTTGGACTTTTTTTGGCGGGCCCACCATAATGTGTATGTGAAATACACTCCGATCATTACATGCTATAGTCCTAATTTAAGCCCACCACAAAAATAAAAATAAAAAAGAGGCTGTATTTGTGATTTGGCCACACCAAAAGAAAACAATTGGGAGAGAGACATCCATCCTTGATCTTTGCAGGCCCACCGTAATGATCATTTGAAATCAACTCTGACCATTAGATTCTACACCAATATTTGGTGGGCATGGGGCCTAAAAATAAGGCTCATCTGTGATTTAGGTAGGGCATATTGATGGAAACAGTTTGGTAGGCTGTCTGTACACTGTTTCCAATCACCTGGTTCACTTGAATTGGTGGATTTTAAATAAGTAGATTGCGTACTGTGTAACTCACAAACTTTTTGGTAGGTGTACTGATCGAGGCATAATAAGCAGATTTAGAGTTTTTAAATAAGTAAATTGTGTACTGAGTAACTCACATAATTTTAACTCACATTCTTTAAGGCCGGTTGGGTGGGTGTACTGATAGATCATTTTGCAGATAATTTTAGGGCTTATCCAAAAATAAAGCAAAAGCTGCATGCACAACCATTTCTCAAGTGTACTACACAAGGAAACAGTGTGAATCGAACACGTACCATTGAAAAATTCTCAGGGCAGAGAAGTTTTGGATCATACAATGACGGTAGGCCAAACAGAGTTGACTCGATGTGATAAAAGCATTCTGAGTAACTAAGCATGCAATCCCATTTCTTTATGTAAACATCAGGGTGGGGCCTACCCAAGCAACCTATCCATTTGTTGGTACACCCACCCAACCGACCTTAAAGAAATGTAATTTAAAGTAAGTGGAATGATAATTATACCTTGAAAACCTTTTTGACAAAAGGTGCCCGGAATGTATATTAATTAGGGTGTTATTTTGTGAATTGTCCTTTTTGTATCTATTTATTTAATGCACAATTGATTGTACGTTTTCCTTTTTGGACCAAGTTTGGGTACTTTCCCTGCCTGTCACGAGGGGCTCTGAGGGGCCAGCGTGATGTATGGGTTTTATCCACACCTTCCATTTACTTTTCCATGTCATTTTAGGTTACAGGCTTGTAAATTAGGCATATCCGAAGCTCAAGTGGACCACAAAATGGGGATTAAACGCCTATCTTCAAAACTTCTTAGGGCCATAAAACTTTTGGATCAATCTTATATTTTTGTTTTCTCTTCATCCAAGTCCATATGACCTTATGAAGAGGTTAGATGGAAAATAAAAATCATTAGCTCCTTTGCTTCCTGTGACGTGGTCACTTGAGCATTGAATCTGCCTCATTTTTTTTCCTCATAGCCTAAAATGATATGGCAAAATGGATGGACGGTGTGAATAAAATCCATTCATCACAGTGGTCCCTCATCCCCAAACCTATCCCGAGCTTTTTCCCAACTGACCTGAAATAAGTTTCTCTCATAGCATTTATTTACATTAATTAATTTCTAAATTATAAAAACTAGTTGGACATTCACTTAGTTGTATGCTGGCATCCGTTTCTCTCTACACACTTAATTAGTAGTGTGTTTTACATCCCAACTTTTCACTGCTTATTTGAGTTTTTGATTGGTATGATTTTTGTATTGATGCATGGGCGGTGTATCCACATCTTATTTTAAGACTTGTCCAAAAAATGAAGCAAATAAAAATCTGAAGGGAGAGTAGTGATTGGCCATTAAAAACCTTTTGAAGACCATAGAAGTCTTGGATCAAGCTGATGTTTGTATCTTCCCTTCGTTTGAGGGAAAATAAACATTACAGTGGGCCCTATGAAGGTTTTAATGGTAGTCGTTCAATCAACATTGTTTCCTATTGTGTGGTCCACCTGATTGATCATTTTTGGGTTCATTACCCTAAAATGAGTTGGAAAAATGGATGAATGGCATGATACACAAAGAATACATTAGGGTGGGCCATGGTGTTGGATTCAATGGACAACCGATGGTCTGATTCAACAAACAGGTGTGGACCTTAGTGAGTGGATCGACATGATCCTCTAGATTGTTGATCTACTTGATGGGTCCTATTGCTTGATTGTTGATCTACTTGATGGGGCCTGTTGCTTTCGTGGTATTGATGCCTTAAAAGAGTTGTATCAACTGTTAAGATTGGCGACCATCAAATGGAAGCGTGAGATTCAACAAAAGAATGTGCATCATTTCAAATGATGCGGATTTTTGGGTTTCAAGCAGGCGCGGATTAGGTGAGCCCAGGGTAACAGCATAGGTCGTAAGTCCCTGACCGTGGGGACCTCTTAGAGGTATGTGTTGTATATCCACACAGTCCATCCGTTTTGCCAGCTCATGTTAGGGCATGGCCTAAAAATGAAGCAGGTCCAGATCTTAGGTGGACCATACGATATGAAACCTTGGTCATTGAACGCCCACCATTAAAAGCTTCCTATGGTCCACTGTAACATTTAGTTGCCATCCAGTCTGTTGATAAGATCACACTAACCTGAATGAAGGCAAAATATAAATATCAGCTTAATCCAAAACTTTTTGTGGCTCAGAAAAGTTTTTAAGGGTTAATAACTATTGTTTCCTATGGTGTGGACCGCCAGTGTTTTGAATTAATTATTGGGTTCATGCCCTAAAATGAGCTGAAACACCAATGGACATTGTGGATATACATCAAGGTGGGCCCGCCCGCTGAGCTCTCACCTCCGACTCACTTAATCCGTGTCCGTTCCGACCCACCTTAAATGGGCGCCCTCCGCTGTAAATTGCAAGATCATGGGGAAGCGGATTGCGTTCTGCGGACGCGAATTAGCTATTGATAGCTATCTCGCTGCTGAAGTGACGTCACCAACTCTTATGGGGCCCACAATGATGTATGTGTTGTATCTACACCGTCCATTCATTTGGAAAGATCATATTAAGGTATGACCCAAAGAATGAAGCAGATCCAAAGATCAAGTGGACCTCACCAAAAAAAAGAGTAGGGATTAATCTCCTACCATTAAAAACTTCTTGGGGTCAAAGAAGTTTTCGATCAAGATGATATTTGTGTTTTCCATTCTTCTATGTCTGTGTGAACTAATGAACAGGTTGGATCTCAAATAAACATCATGGTGGGCCTTAGAAAGGCTCCAACTGTCACATCGATGTCCCCACTGTTTTCTTTGGTGGGGTCCACTTGAGAATTGGATCTATCTCATCCTTTATATCTTGCCCTAAAATGATCTTTTAAAATGGATGGACGGTGTGGATACAATACATACATCACGGTGGGGCCCACAGAAGTTGGTGACGTCACTTCAGTAGCAGATAGCTACCCAACATGTCAGTAGCTAATCCGCGTCCGCGTCCTGCCCCTACCTGGACGAAATCAGTTTGAGCAGGGGCTGGGGCCACCGTGGTGTATGGGTTTTATCCACGATGTTGATTCGGGGTATGATACCAAAAGTGAGGCAGATATAAGGCAGAGATTGAACGTCAACTTCTGAGGGCCACAGAAGTTTTGGATTAATCTGACATTTGTGTTTTCACTTCATCTACATTTTTGTGACCTAATGAACAGGTTGGATGGAAAATAAACATCATGTTGGACCCTCTGAAGGTTTCAACTGGGGCGGTCACTATCACCGCTGCTTCCTGTGGTGTGGTCCACTTGAACCTTTTATTTACCTCATTTTTTGGTAGTACCTTAAAATGAGTTGGAAAAAATGGATGAATGGCGTGGATAAAACCCATACATGACGGTGGGTCCCACAGAGCCCCTGCCTGGACTAATAACTGTCCGGGCGTGGCGGGACGCAGTCCGCTTCCACATCGTGAAGACTTGCGGGGGAGGACGCAATCCGCGTTCCGTCTACGTAACGCTGGCATAAAACATGAGACTTGCGTGAATAAGGGTTGAAGAATGGACTCGCGGCACGTTTGTTAAAGGGACAGATGATTACATGATCGAGACAGAGTATTAGGTGGGACACACCTTAAAAATACTCTGTACCAAGATTCAAGGCAACTCGATGAGTAGGAAGGGACATAAATAGAAAAATGGATCATTACAGATAAAATCACCGATGGCCATTTAAGAAGAATCTTGTGAACCAGAAAATTATTGGACATCCTAGATATAGTGATAGGAAATTTGCACTTCAAAATATCAAATACATGTACCAGATCTCTACGTGCATGCCACGTTGGAATATTTCCCGCGATTGAATTCTTCAATATATCCTCGCGCGAATCGATTTAGAATTTCTTCGTCAAAAATTTCGTTTCCCCGAGCCCCCGGGCCAGGACTTGGGTCCGGTAGTCACCTTTCCAGTATCGACATCCATAGTTGAAAAAGCACCGTCGCCCCACCATGATGTATTTTTTTCTTTCATCAAATCCGTCCATCCATTTTTAGAACTCATTTTATGGTTTGAGCCAAAAAATGAGTTAGATCCATATCTAATATGGACCACACCACAGGAAAAAGTGGTGATTTAACTTCTACCATTAAAAACTTCTTACGGCCCACTGTAACGTTTATTTTCTACGGACGTGAATGAGGGGAAAACAAAAATACCAGGTTCATCCAAAAATTTTGTGGCCCCTGGAAGGTTTTTAACGGTGGGCATACATAAAATACATACATCATGGTGCGGTCCACAGAGCTTTTCCAACACCGACCAGCGCCGACTTCGATGCTTGAGGAGTCACCACCGAATCCGAGTCCCCGCGGCCAACGCGCACCAGTTGCCGTTGCCAGCTTAGCCAGAGTACGAGCATTATACGCATGCACTCATTCATCCTAAGCACCTTAATCCAAACCGTTCAAATAGTTAGATCTACTATATATAAAGGTGGAACCCTAAATTTCATTGATTTACAATTTCTTTTTTTTGTCGAAACTGTTATATTTCATCTCATCCATCCATTTAATGTATGACAATCGGTGGACCAAAAGTCGAGTATCTTTTTAAGTTTACTCCCATGTATGGAGGTCCCAATATTTGGACGGTTCGGATTGGAGGTTCATGCATGTTACGTCTCTCTGCAGGCATTTTGATCGTACACATTGCGAGAGTACGAGGGAAGTGACAAGGTAGACCCATTATCACCGGAATATGGTACAGCAATCGCTCCTCATTATAACGTGGTAGAGCATTTATGATCGTCCATCTAGTTTGGCAAAATTCAAAACTCACCCAGATGATTGCAGCCATCTGACTATGGCCTTCAATTGGACAGTAGCAAATTTAAGGGGCACGATCGTTTAAGAGGTATAATATTTGGTAGTAAACCATCCATGGACCACTGTAATTGATGATCCCCACTAGATGAACGGCTCGATCGACATATCACCATGCCACGTGAATCACCGCATTCCGGTTCATACGGCTCTCTCGATCATGGTCCCAGGGACCCAGATAGAGTACTCATGTTTTCCGATTTCTAACCCATTGACGAATCCGACGGTCCAGAATCACCAGACCAGTCGTTGATCTAACCCAGACTTTTCTGAGATAGTCTGTCATCAACCTAGGGCCTAGGCCTAAGTTATCTTAACCAAACTCGAGAAAGAAAGAGACCGGATCTACTACAACGCTATGCATGTTCAGCTCACTCTACAACAGGATGTTTTGAGCTTAATGTGATCTAATCATGATATCCAATCCGTACATCATGCCCAGTGCCTTACTTTTTATTTTTCTACCATAAATCAAGATGATCCAATACTTATATGGGTCACACTATTTAAAGTCATTTATAAAACCTCTAAAATCACGTAGCATGTCCCATATTATTTTTATAATGGTCTCAGTTTTGGTTTTTCCATTCATCCTGGTGAGAATTAAATTGTGAATGTATTGGATGGCATATGAAAACGAAAAATGGGCCCCACATATGATCTAGAAGGTTTTTAACGGTGGATTTATCATCTCTTTATATGTCTCACCTGAGTTTTATATTAGAGGGTTTTTTTTTTCTATAATAGTATAAAATTTAGGATTTACATGATGGACGGATTAGATTTTATGTAAACATCACTGTGGGCACCACACCTCGCGCTGTATGTGGAGCTTAGTCTACAGAGCCTTAGCCTCAAAAAAAAAAAAAAAAAAAAAAAAAAATCCCGAAAAGGACGAAAGCAAAGTCCTTGGAAGGCCGCTGAGCAAATCAGCAGTAGCAGTGGCGTTGGCCACCAAAACGTTGTAGAATTCATCAGCTGTCAGCTTCAAATACCCCCAGAAATCCTCCATTTCTAAACTATAAATCTCAGAGAAGGTGAGGGAAGAGAAAAAGGAAAGGAAGAAGATCGCAGCAATGGCGGAGGGGAAGAAGTTCGTGTTCGAGGTCGAGAAGGCGAAGGACGCGACTGACGGCAGGCCGTCTGTTGGTCCAGTCTACCGTAGCGTTTTCGCGAAGGACGGATTCCCACCGCCCGTCGACGGAATGGACAGCTGCTGGGACGTTTTTCGGTAATTTCCCTTTCCTGTTCTTGCCTTTTTGCTGTAGATTTTTGGTGAATGTGCGAGGTGTGATTCTAACCTGAGCATTGGTGGATAGTGAGCATGCCCTGCTTATGATCAGCTAATGCCCCAGAATTCAGCGCATGCAACCGGCAAAAGCTTACTTTTAGTTTCAGCTATGGAAAATTCTCTGTTTTTGCTCTTTTAGCTTTCCAAATGCCTTCGTATAGAGAGTGCATTTCTTGAAAGATGCTGGTAGCTAATGCGATGATGAGTTTTTCGTGTCAGTTATCTTGATCGGAAAAATGTCTGTTTGGATGCACTGTAGAATAGAATTGAATTTAATAAAGTGGAATTGGCCAAGTTTTAGTTTCCTTCCTTAGAATTCAGTGTCAGACTGGACTCCAAATCACCATTTGTTACTTTCAAATTGGGCTTTTGAATGGCTGAGGTTTGAGGGCTACTGACTACAATCATTTGAATTCACCTTATGCATCGTTTTCTGTATGTTTTTGGAAGTTGTATTGCTTATATCTGGTAGAAAAATTGAAATACATGTGATGCAAGGGGTTGGTTTGTCAGGCGGCTTGGGATGTGAGGACTGTAATATTCTCTACGATTATGTCATTGGAGTCTTCTCAAGCAATTGTGGAACATCAACATTGGAAGCGGATTGTGAACGGAGTTACTCATGACGCTTAGCGTACTGAGTAAACTCTGTGGGGTCTACCATTATTTATGTATTTTATCCACTCCGTCCATCCATTTTAACGTATAATTTTATGGCTTGAGACAAAAAATTAAGCATATCCAAAGCTCAAGTGGCCCACACCGCAGGAAACAGTGTGAATTGAACCTGTACCATTGAAAATTTCTTGGAGGTCACAAAAGTTTTGGATCCAGCTGATATTTGTTTTTTTCTCTTCATCCATGTCTTTGTGATCTTATGAACAGGTTAGACGACAAATAAACATCACCGTGGGCCCTATGAAGGTTTCAACGGTGGAAATCATTATTCCCACTGTTTCCTATGGTATGATCCACTTGAGATTTGGATATGCTTCAAGTTTAGGCTCAACCGCTAATATGAGCTGGAAAAACGGATGGACGGTGTAGATAAGACACGTACATTCACAGTGGGCCCAACTGAGTTTACTTAGGACGAAAAGAGGTCTTCAGTAACTCCGTTCGCAATCCGATTTCATCAACATTGAAACATGCCAGTTCCAAATTCTTGGGGATCTCTTAACTCGGATCAGATGATCCGAATTCATAGCCATTGGATTGGTGGCTTGCAAATGGGTGGGTTGATAGAGAAACAGTCTGCATTCAATGGGATATGATCCTGCAATAAGATGTTCAGGATTATCCAATTGAAGCTATTATTGTGCTGTGGCTGGTCGCTCGTGGGGCCCACTGAGTGAACTGTCCATATTGTGTTGACGTCATGGAGGGGGCCAGGCCACCTGCTCCTGATGGAAAGCTGCATTATAGGCCTCTGTCTGTTATCCGTTCCCTTTAATAACTGTCTGGCTTCTTTAAGGAGCTTCCAGGCATCCATTTGTTGATAATTTTGTCTAACATCTTCTTCTTTTTTTCCTTCCCACCCCCTTTGGCAGCATTTCTGTTGAGAAGTATCCTGGAAACCGGATGCTTGGCCATCGTGAGGTTGTGAACGGAAAGGTGTGTCTTAACTTGAAATTGTTGATCCCTTTTTCTTTCACATGATGCATGTACTCTGCTAGCACACTGTTGAAAAAAAGGTACTTTGTTAGAACCTGACAGGATTCTCAAGTCTGAGCAACTTGATTCATAACCATTTAACCTTTCTACAGGCAGGGAAATATGTGTGGCTAACTTACAAAGATGTTTATGACATGGTTATAAAAGTTGGACTTTCCATCCGCAGTTGTGGTGTCGAGCAGGCAAGTTGACCCTTAATATGAGATAATCCATTCAAATTCCATGGTTGCATGTGTGGAGATGAAAATAGGGGATCTTTATTTATTTATTATTTTTTTTTAAATCATGTGTGGAATTTATTTCTGCCTTTGCATCAGTTTCATTATTGGGAGGTCTTCTATGCATTATTTTAAGACTTCGATAAGTCCAATAGGACTCTTCCAAGTCGACTCAGACTCGGTAGCACCTGATTCAGTTTGATGCCATGAGTCACCCCTGACTTGGGTGAGCCATGCTGATTCAGCCCCAACTTGGGGCAAGTCCTGACTCACCTCAGGACCGAATTAGTCGGTCCGAGTTGCCAAGTCTTTTAAGTTTTAACCATGCATCTATGCGATTTTTTTTTTTTTTTTTTTTTGGTTCAAATTAAATTTGGTTTCTAGTTGTTGTCGTTGTTATGGCTTGATCAGGAATGGGCATATCCTTTGTTGTTACCATTTTATTTTAAGTCTTGTGATGCATGCAAATTCCATCTAACTTACAGATTGTCTTTTAAAATTGTTCATTTACAGGGAGGACGCTGTGGTATTTATGGTGCCAATTGTCCTGAATGGATTATTAGTATGGAGGTACTGTTATGCTTTTACATGAACTTGATCATCGTTCATGAAAACAATAACCTCACTAAGTGTTTGATTTCTACAGGTTTACCGTTCATGCACATATAAGGCTGCCATCTGAAGCCACCACATCTGCTAGCATGGCACCCTGGTATGACATCCATCAGGTGGCTCCACTGTGTAGATGCACCATCCCTAAAATTAGGCTTGTCCACTCGTCATGTTGGCTCCGCATTAGAAACAAGGGAACAGCTAAGTTTTGCTGCCCATTTGTTTTGTACATTGTGTCCCACCTGATCACTGGACAGGCCTGATTTCTGGATGAAGGCATCTATATGGCAGGACCCATCTGATGGATGTCTTGGATTTCACACCTTTCTGCTGGCACATGCAGTGGCATTTAGATGGCTACCTTATACATTTGTGTGCTTCGCACACCTCTGAACTCTATATGTGAGCCTCCTTTTTAGAATTGTGTGTTTCTTATGGATGTTGCATAACTTCTACAGGCCTGCAATGCTCATGGGATTTATTGTGTTCCATTATATGATACCCTTGGTATGTATCTCACAACTTCTCTGTGGATTCACATGTGCATGGACTGATATTCAGTCATCATAAATGAAGTTCAATTGGTGCAGGATTATGCATGATAAATGCTTGACGCGTTTATGTTTTTTCTGTTCTTTTAATTTCTTTCCATAAATAATTTGACATATGCTTACTGGCTCGATGCGTCATCCATTATCATTCTCATGATCTGCATATACAAATAATGCTGACATTTTTTTTTATTTGCTTATAATTTATGGTTATAGGTGCTGGTGCTGTGGAATTTATTTTATGCCATGCAGAGGTTTCAATAGCTTTTGTGGAAGAAAAAAAGATCAGTGAGGTATGTGATATTATATTTTGGCATTTGGAAGAAATACTGTATGTATAATGTGTTTAATTATAATGATTCAAGTCAGTTTTTATTAGCATTTACTTGGACAGAATCTTGTTATTGTCTTTAAGATCGTGGATGCTTTTAGCTAGTTCACACTAGGGCCCTCTATGGGCAGATTAGAAGTTTGACTAAGGTCTAATAACTTTGTAAACTTTGCAGATTATACTGCACTATATGTTGAATTTGATTCCCTTTTATCTTTTTCTCTATTTTGCCTCTTTTCTAGGTGTTGAAAGCAATTCCTAATGCAACCAAATTCTTGAAAAGTAAGCAGCACTTCTCGTTTCTCATTTATTAAATTCTTGGTGCATGCCTGTATTATATATATTGAAATTGGCATTTGTTGATGCAGCAATTGTGAGCTTTGGAAAGGTTACAGCTGAACAAAGAGAAGAGACTGAAAAGTTTGGTCTGACAATATACTCTTGGGATGACTTTCTGCTACTGGTAGGACACCTACTTTTGAGTCTTCTTATGTGTAACTGTTCATCTATCATTGTTAGCTTCTATGATAGTTTGAGAAAAAAAAAGATCATGAATGAAATATATTGAGAAGTTACCATGGTGTTTATAAATTGCTATAATAATTCTGTGTCCATTTCTTGTCAGGGTATTCACATGCTAGTCATCTACACATCATGTAGTAGGATCTATCTTTTTGCTCTGTATGATTCTAGGTGGAGGTTTTATGAATCTTGCGCTCTCTCTTATGACTCTAAATACCAGTTTTTAGTTATCTCACATTTTGTGTTGCTAAATCATTCTAATGGGACACTCAGTCCAGGCTCTATCTGCATAGGAACTACAAATGCACTGTTTGATGGCATCTTAACAATGCTTGTTTTTAATTTGTCTAACCCTGAGAAGGCAATAAACCAGTGTCAGCCTTCATATCTGGTTCACAAATCTATTTGTTGCCTAGTAACTTGCATTAAATATCCCCACAAATCCCATAGCGTACCAGACTCATGCTAACCAGTCATTACATGTCAAGTTGGAGAAGTTATGGATTTTGTTGTGTTTGCTAAGAAGAGGATTTGTCGCTCATAGATCAGCTCATTATTGAAGGAATATGACTTGGCCAGATCCTGATCTGGCAATATTTTCTTTTTCTTTCTTTTTCCATAATTAATAGATTATCTGGTACCATATTCTTACTGATTGTACACTTCTTAGATTTTCTATTTTCCTTTATTTTAACATATTTTACCTCTTTTAGTTTCATACATTTGCATTTAGTTCTTTTTAGTTGACTGGGTCAAAACAATTCCTTGATAAATCAGTGAAATCATCATGCTCTCATCTAATTCATATGGTTTTTAAATAGAATGGATCATAAAAGATGAAATCAAGATATCAAATCATGATGGCTATGGCTCATATATTGATAGATGCATAAACTAATATAGGTACCAGAGAACTTCACCATGGGGTTTGTATTTCTCAAATCTCATAGATCACTATCCAGAAGGTAGATGTTTGAGGCATCAGGCATGTAGTATCTGATATCTTATAAAATTATTAATGCCTTTGCCCAGAGACAGGAAAATGACTAGATTATCCATATTATGGATCCATAGGTTTTTGGTACATTAACTACTTTAGGATTTGCTTGAAAAGCTTTGGATTTCTGTGGTTTTAAACTGGTATTATTGTCTAGTCCTGTGCCCAATAAATTCAAAAAACCAAATATAATTTTGAATGAAGGTGAAATGAGGCATTGTTTAGATGTGTAAGGTGAATGGGTCTGTCATGGCTATGACTTGCTATATTAGATATGAATCCCATTTCTTGGCCCCCTCTTTCTAATCTGTGTTTTATGTTTTGAGGCCAAAATCTGATTTATTCCACTACATATTTTCTTCTTGTTCTTCTTCTTTTTTTCCTTTCTTTCTGGTTTTGTGCTCTAGGATGATCACTAAGGATCTTAATTATTTTACTCTACAGGGTGACAATAAGCAATTTGATCTTCCAGTGATAAAGAAAAATGACATTTGTACTATAATGTATACTAGTGGGACAACTGGCGATCCAAAGGGAGTAATGATTTCCAATGATAGCATTATTACACTTATTGCTGGTGTGGAACGGCTGCTTCAGTATGAGAATGAAGAGGTGAAGTCATACTCAAGTTGTTTTCTTACCTTACTTTCAACAAATTGATGGAAAGAAAAAGGAAACTATTGAAGCCTTCTATTTTATATTGTCTAAAGATGCATGAGATGGTAACTCATCACATTCATCAAGATTTGTGTTCCTTTTTAACTTATTTTTCTCCATGCAAATGTGTTACAGATGAATGAGGCGGATGTTTATTTATCATATCTCCCTCTGGCACATATCTTTGATCGCGTGCTTGAGGAGCTGTTTATTTCTCACGGTGCCTCAATAGGATTTTGGCGTGGGGTAAGTTTTTGGAGTTTAGAATATCCTTTAATCAAATCACATCCAAATTGAGAATTGATTGAGGGTTTCATCTTCAGGATGTCAAATTGTTGATTGAAGACATTGGGGAGCTAAAACCAACTATTTTTTGTGCTGTGCCACGTGTTCTGGATAGGATCTATACTGGTATATTTTGGAAACCTATGGTCATTGACAGTTGCTATGCCTGCACATGCTAGTATTTGTGTGAACATCTTTTCCCATATCATCATCATCATCATCATTATTATTATTATTATTATACTTTGGCATACCATGCATGGGACCTTATTGAGGGACTGTAGTTGCTCACTAAACAGAGTGCAGTGTGAAAACTAGTTATCCTTGGCATGATGTGTTCTTAGCTGTTGTCCATTTACTTTCAGGTCTGACAGAGAAGATATCTTCTGGAGGTTTCTTGAAGCATACATTGTTTAACATCGCATACTCATAGTAAGTTACATAGCTACAGCTTCTAATAAAAGAACATAATGCATTTTCCCTGGCGGAATATTGTGACATGTCATTTGAACCTTGTTTTCTCATGACAATCCTATTTGGAGATGGTCTACTGAGAGTCTGAGACATCTCTACCCATTATATATTATGCATGAAGAGTTGTACTTATCCTTTCCCACTCATGTCATTTTATAATGTTCTTAACTTTATGTTGTAATACATTTCTTTTGACTATTTTATTGCCACTGTTACCATTCTTTTGGTAGCTGTAAATTAGTAATGTGTTTCATGAATAGTGGATATCTTGCTTTGGTTTGGCAACTCTGGGTGGCTTTTGATCTATGAATTTGGAAATGTTGTAGCAAACAATATTTCATGGACAATGGATCAAAACATCAAGATGCAGCACCAATTTTTGACAAAGTAGTTTTCAATAAGGTAGCTAAAGTACTAGCAGTAAATTTCTCTAATTTTATCTGTGTTCAGAATTAGTGGCTTTCCTAAACTGATTGTGCACTTCCTAAATTCCTATTTTCTTTGTTTCTTCAGGTAAAGCAAGGGTTAGGTGGAAATGTACGACTTATTCTATCTGGAGCAGCTCCACTGGCCACACATGTGGAGGCTTTTCTACGAGTCGTAGCATGTGCTCATGTTCTACAAGGATATGGTACACATCCTTACAGTTCTTTTAGTAGCTTCTGATGGAACTTTTTCACCTGTTTTGATTGACTTATATGCTTGGTCTCCATCACTGTTGATGCTAGAAAATAAGATTCTCCTTTGATTCTAACTAAAACCTGTTGGAAGTGGTGAAGTATTACAATATTTCTCTACATTTAAAAAAAAAAAAAAAAAACCACTATTTCTCTACCATCTTTAGGCATCATGCTAGGCTCAGACTGTGGGCCTGTATCAACCTTTCTAGGCACTTGGATAAAAACCTTAGAACAAGCAATTCACTCTATGCACAACAAATTCCTAGTGGATTGGATTAAAGATGTTGAATAGCAGCATTTATCATCCACGGAGAAAATCCATGGCTTTTCTTGAGCAGATTTGAATCTAATGCTATTTAACAAATCAGTCTTGGAATACTGATGATGCTCCATTGTTACTATAGGCCTGACAGAAACCTGTGCGGGGACATTCGTCTCACTACCAAATGAACCATCAATGCTTGGTTCCGTGGGTCCTCCTGTACCAAATGTTGATGTGTGTCTGGAGTCTGTTCCTGAAATGGGATACGATGCTAATTCAAGCACGCCACGTGGAGAAATCTGTATAAGAGGAAATACTCTGTTCTCGGGATACTACAAAAGAGAAGACCTCACAAAAGAGGTTATGGTTGATGGATGGTTCCATACAGGTTCGTCCATCTTGACATCTATTTCTAATATCGGACTTGGACATACCCAAAATCTGATGTTACTATATTCCAAGGATCTGCCTCTGGGCCATGACTCAACATTTTTTTCCTTCCATTCTTGCATCTATTTTAAAGTTGGTTCTTCATTAACAGTGCTTAATATGATCTTTGTACACAGGAGATATTGGTGAGTGGCAACCAAATGGAAGTATGAAAATTATTGACAGAAAAAAGAACATTTTCAAGCTTTCCCAAGGAGAATATGTTGCAGTTGAGAATCTTGAGAACATTTATGGCCTTGTTCCCGAAGTTGATTTGGTATGTCTTGTGCCTGGCAAAATGGGTGTGCTGTGTGTGTACTATTTCTACTTCTTATTTTTATCTAAGTTAGTCCTTGCAATTTCATAAGTTTAATCTAACAAGGGTTTCAAAACAATTGATAGTATCCTCTCTTGGCAACGGTCTCCTCTCCTTTAGTTTTGTAAGGCTGCCCTAAAATAAGTCATACATACCCGGGTGATGTCAATGATCAAGAATGTCATCAGAAGACTCTGCAGTTGAGGGGTTCTGGCTTAGCATCTCCTCAATTAGGAGAGTGCATCTCATAAAATGTGGCTGAGTCAGAAAATTCCATCATCTTGAGTGATTGATCTTTCTTCTTCTTTTTAAGGCTATGCTTAATTTTGTTCAAAAGCTCAGAATTCACACTCAGAAGTCAGAACTCGACCAATAGCTGACTATCATGTTTCGTGTCATCAGAGAGTTGAATCAAAATAAGAACAGATCTCCAAGTCGATGAACTACTCAGCCAAGTAGATCATTGATTCAGAAGTTCACTAAAAGTTTCTTATTTTTGACTGGCATCCTTCCTGTTTGATTTAATGGCTGGGTGTGGTTCTAATTCCAAGAAATGATTTTAGCAGAACAAGGGGATAGAGAGATATTCCAGGAAAAATTTGGACCCATATCCATGATCTCATTCTTTTTTTTTTTTTTTGGTAGTTTCTTGCTGATATTATTTCTTATATACTTTTTTCTTAATTTTTTCTTATCCCTTAAATGTTTTGGAAAAAAAAAAAATTCTATGTTCAACTCACTGATTTCTCTATTAGCTCAGCTGAGTAAACTTGCTTGGGCCCCTTGGCAATTTTTGCATGATAGGAAGTTAATAATTTGCAATATGCTTCATGGCTTCTGATGCAGATATCTTGTACTGGCGGTCATGAAATTATAGGAAATGTTTTTATTTAGATTGCAAGTCCAAGATTGTCTTGTAGTGATTAATTTTTCAGAAATGTAAGAAGCATTCATCTTCTAGTGAGATGCTACAAAATTCTTCCTGCATTCACTATCATATTTTGATGCATCCATCTTTTGGTGGGCAGCAAGAGAAAAGGAAAAAAAAAATAGAGGAAATTCATCTCATAGTCCAGTGTCTATTTGTTATTTAGTATGCCACTAATTAGCAGCACTTTTGTGATTCGTGAATATCTTTTTCACTAGAAATTTCTTACTCAGTATGTTTAGTACCTTAATTTGTTTTCATGGACTAATACTTTGGTCATTTTTTATGAGAACTTCAACTACTTGTTTAAGGTTGATGTCCATCTGCAATATTTGTGAAGCTGATAGATTTTTGCTAATCATTAAAAAAAATCCCCAGTGAAGCTGATGATGATGATGAATTAAGAAAAAAACTGATTGATTTGCTGGCTTTGTAGAACTCATTTTTCTTCCCATATATATTAGATTTGGTTCACAGGATCAATATTTTCTTGGAAATCATATTCCTTTATTACTTGAAAATCTTTGCTTTTTAAATTAATTTTTCATTTCTTCTGAATTCTTCAATCTTCACTCTTGTTTGGTACTTGAAGTCTATCTCATTCATGAACTGATGTTCAACATCAACACTGAAAAAGAAAGAAAGATTTTTTTAGTTATTTGCCAATCAATACAACCCAATCATGTTTCTATTTTCTGAAATGGTTAATTCTCCTGGAAGAAATGCTCTGGTGTTTGTATCTTTGACTGCCAGTACCAGGAGCCTGTTTAGATTATGAAATTTCTGTTGTAAAGACAACCATACATGCCTGCTTAGTATAAGTAGTGGAACTTAAAAAAAAAGTGATAGCCTGACAGCAGGTGACCTTGTTTAGCTTCAATGATCAATTCATTGCAAGAAAATGCTCAGTTCTGCCATAGCTTGAATTCAATAGAACTCACTCAAAAGATTCCTTAATAATTTTGGCTCATCAGTCAATTCATTCACCTTCTTTTACAGATATGGATATATGGGAACAGCTTTAAGTCTTTTCTCATTGCCATTGCCAATCCCAACGAGCAAGCACTCAAGCGTTGGGCTGAAGAGAATGGGCAAACTGGGGATTTTGCTTCCCTCTGTGAGAATCCCAAGGCAAAAGAATTCATTCTTGGGGAACTCACAAAGATCGCGAAAACAAAGAAGGTACATAGTATTTCTCTTGAATGCTCCCAGCCCTTCCTATTTGGTGGTCGAAAATTTTGAACTCCTGAAGTTTATTAAAAAATACAATTCTAACTTATTCATGATTGGCAGTTGAAAGGTTTTGAATTCGTGAAAGCTATCCACCTTGACCCCGTGCCATTTGACATGGAGCGTGACCTTCTTACCCCGACCTACAAGAAAAAGCGGCCACAGTTGCTCAAGTATTACCAGGTTAGCTCCTCTAGGCGCTTAGTAGGAACCTTAGAACGGTAACTATCATCTTCCATGTAGCAACATCGATTTTTTTAATTTTTTTTTAATCTTTAATGATGACGAAGTACCTAAAATTTTAGAAAATCTAGAAATTTGGTGAAGTTCCAGAATATCCTTTTTTTTTTTTTTTTGAAATGATTTTATTAAAGCACGTCGAATGACGGAAGCAACAAAAAACAGAAAAAGCCACACGAATGCAGCAATCTTCAGAGGGGTCCTGTACTTCCACACATAGCCCATATGGCTAGAATTGGCTTCAACTGCAGGAGAGGATAACACCTCAAGGAGAGATCAAACTGAGAATCCATCTGACAGGTCAATCAACCAGATCGGCATATCTTTTTCACTCGAGATAGGATAGATACCCTCAAGACGAGAGAGCTACCTCACAAGCTCATCTGCTTCAATGTCCAATAGATTCCAGCGACACGGAGGCAGCCACACACCTCCTTGGATTTGACCCGAGAAGCATATGGCCACCAAAATATTCTGGATTGGACGTAAACTCACGATTCTGGATTTGACCCGAGAAGCATATGGTCACCACTTCCAACTGAAAAACCAATGTGAAGGAGAACTTTTCCAGCCATCCTTGCTATTAACTTCCAACGGGAGGCTGCTCTGTAGAGGGATGATTCCCTGATCCACCACCCCAAATTAGATATTATGTACTTGTCAGCAACAATAGATCTCCACTAGCTTCCCTCCTCTACCCGAACCACCAAGCCCCACTTCCCCAATAAGGCCGAATTAACATCCTCCAGCTTCCTGATACCCACTTCACCCTCTTTGAATGACCTGCAAACCTCCTTCCGACATGAGATGAAACTTTCCTTTTAAAGCTCGACCTTGTCAAAGAAAGTCTCTCTGCAATTTGTCAACATGGAGAATCACCAATTTTGGGAACTGGAATAGGGATACAAAATAAAGGGGAGGTTCGATAGAGCAAGATTCTTCCTCCCAATGAAAAGAGCCTACCTTTCCAAGGAGACCTTTTCCTCTCCAGATTTTCTATAACCACATACTAGAGATGCTTAGCTGGGTTACAGATACATAAAGGAAGCCCCAAATAATTAGACGGAAAGGACTCTGCTCAGCATCTCGTAGTTGCAGCCAGCGAGTTGACTACCTCTTCCTCTAGGTGAATCCACAGGATTTCACTCTTGGACAGATTAACCCTAAGGTCCAAGAACACCCCAAAACATCGGACAGTTTTACACAGGTTATCCACCTCTCCGAATATCATTGATGTTATTATTAGCAAGTAATCTTTTGTTGATGTTGGAAGGTTGTGGATCTAAACTACAGTATCTGCAAAAGGTTTTGAAAGATCAGAGCATGAAGAAATTCATGGTCCTAATGAAGTTAAAAAGAGGAAATCCAAGTGACCCATTTTGGCTTCTCGAATGAATCACCACTGACAGTTGGTTATGGTGATTAGAACTGTGTGTATCCCAAAGACCAAAAATTGTCACCAATTGGATTACCCTAACCTCTTGATTGGAGGCCTGCAAACGGTCAGTTAAAATAGAAATGAAAGCGTTCAAATGGTCCACATTCCATTGTCAGAAAGCTGCATCTCTTACCATTTCCAATCATGATACATGGGCCACATTCAGAGTGTAGATTCCACAGATACCATTTCGAATGGTCCTTCGAAACACCACCCTTTGTGTGGACCAACATTTCTTCTCTAAGAAAGCATTCGTATTATTCAAATTGCTGTAATTCAGGCACCTCTGAATTTGTTTTCTTGGAATTTTTCTTACCAATACTTAACAAAAATAAATAATTTTTTTTTTAACGTCTTTGCTGTTTAGGGATTTAAACTTCTAGTCAATTCATATGGTGCTATCAACATGTCTTGGATCCCTTGTGCACATTCCTCTTAACTTCTCTCTGTAATGATGACTGAATGGGGTGCTCTCCGGTAAGCCAGTACTGGGCAGTAGTGCCCAAATGATGTATTCACGGCACCCGACTTGTCCATCAGGTGTGTAGACTTTTCATCACACACAGGGCCGTAAACTCAGCCCAACAGGTAGGAACAGAACAGGTGACTATTGAGAGGGGACACACTACCCTTGATCAAGCTGGGGCCCCACCATGTTGTGTATACAGAATCCAGGCTGTCCTGACCTCCAGAGCCTTCATCTGCCATGGGTGAAAGGTCAGGACAAAAATAAGCTGTTCTTCAACTTATGTGGGTCCAGTGAGAATCAAGGGGGGCATCCCCTCCCACCTTGTTCCCTATGTTGTGGCCCACCAGCGTTCTGGATGCAGCTGATTTTCAGGCCTTGGGTGTAACCTGACGGGCCGCATCCAATGGACAGGCTGGATGTGATACATACACCCCGTGGGTCCCTTACGGTGGTACTGGAGTGCACCTCATATTCAGTTTGATAAACCATCTTCCAAATATTTTTTCACCAATCAAGAAGTTACACCCACGCACATACTCATGCACACGCACACAGGTTTTTGCTAATGTCCCAACCTTCATGGGGATGTTAGCAACGTCCCCAACCCTATTGAATGAAGGCGGGATGCCCAATCATCAATTGGGATGGTTCATTCAATAATACCAATGGGAACAAGCCATGGTGTGAAAATCACGCCAATCGGATGAGATCCTAACCCTTTGAATGGGATCCATTTCTTATCATGTCGTTTTGCCTCAAGACTATGGGACAGCATCCCGAGTTTCTTTAATATCCGCTGGGTTATGCCCTGCACATTTCAAGGTGTTTTTAAGTCTGGCATAAGGGAATGCCTTTTGTTTCGGGGAGAGATAAGTGGAGAGAGGCCTTGTTGGCAGCCCTTTGGACCATTTGGGGGGAGAGGAATGATTGCTGTTTTAGGAATTCAGCCGGGATTGTTTTAACAGCAACCAGCAAAGTATTCTCTCTTTTCAGGGATTGGGACTCTGGATAGGGTCTGCATTAGGGAGGTTTTTTTTTGTCCTTTCTGTTGTATTCTCTCTCTTTAATATAAATTCTTTACCTTTCGAAAGAAGTTTATAGGCCATAGATCACATGGTTAGAATCATCAAACGAAAGTAGTACTTTGGAGTTATAAGTAATACAATGATGTTAGAAGATGATGATTGGAGCTATTTTGTTTCTCTACTCAGTTTTAGCTGTCCATTTTCCATGCTATTAATCGGACCGATTGGCATGATTTTTACGCCATGGCTTGCTCCTATTTGTATGAATGAACAGTTCGGATTGATGATAGATCACCCAATGTGCTATTTAAAAGCTTTAGGGACATTGCTAACATCCCAAAGAAGGTGGGGACATTAGCAATACCTACACACACTGCAAATTCCTTTGTAATGATTGATAAAAGAATTGCTACTCTTTCGGATGTTCATATGAAGCTAGTTATGGAAAGCTAACTGAAGAATTTAAATTGCAGAGCATCATCGATGACCTGTACAAGGATGCAAAGTGAACAATTGATCCCAATGGGGCGGCTGCAACGGTGGGCAAGGACATGGGTCAGTGGTAGGCACAGTGCGTTTTAACACTGAGGTCATGAGTTCGAGTGCCATGTGGTCTGTGTAAAAAAAAAAAAAAAAGTCATGCCTGTAATGCATTTCCCCCCATGTTTCACACTTGATTGAATGTTTTTGTTTGCCTTCTTTCTTCCGACTGTATATTCGGTCACGTTATTCATATTATAGTTATGTTTTTATCTGCTATGGCAGTCATGTACATACAGTGTAAAACATTTGTGAAATGCCTGAATGGAAGTTGCCACGCTCTTCATTTGGAGAATACATATAATGCGAAACGCCTTCAGCTGGGGTAATGACCAATATTGGTATTCTTTTTTAACTTGAATGTGGACGGTTGTGGTTGTTGTATTTATTTTCTCGACGGTCTATTTTGCAGCCCACATTGATTTTTGGGCCATGGTCCATCCACAATGGGATGCAACTGAAAATTGTCTAGACTACAACCCCTGGCCCCACTTGTTACGATCCAGTTGTATATCATATGCTTCCTCATTATGACCACCATTCGAAGTTTTGGTTTGTGCAACTGGGCGAATGGATCAATGATCAGGATTGCCCATGGACCATAAACTCCCCAAGATCGGTTAGTCCCGGTTCATAAAATATTTGGCCTATTTATTTCTCCAATTCATGAGATGGGCTGGTCGGATGAGTCTGATATGGCTTGTCAGAGTCAAGCCAGATTCGCTAATACCCAATCCAGTTTGATACGACTGGTAATTCTCGCAGTTACCCTGACCAACTGAACTCAGGGCTGAACGAGTCCATCCGAGTTGGGCTCAGCAAACTTCACAAAACATGAGTAGAAGAGAACATTCATTGATTAATTGTGAGATAATACAATGTATATACATAAAATAGAAATAATGATCACAACTTCAATGCAGACTAAGAGTTTGATGAATGCAGTAAGAAATTCAAAGGACAGTGTTCATTTCATCCTTGAGAATTCACAATAGATAGCTTTGCATCTTTAGAAGCCATTTCTTCAAATGAGAGTGCTCTTTTTCGGGCATTTCGGGTGGCCAAACACGAATATTTTATCGTCATGCGTTCAAGCACTTCGGCACTCCTGATGAGAAATTTAGAGAAACAGAAGTTATATCTATCTCCTTTGACATCTTCAATCATGACTCTCTTCAAGGTAGACTTGAGAAAGGGGAAGTGTTTTCGTTGCTTCTCCCAGTACTGTGAATCGAATGATACGTTCTTCCTAGAAGCGCTTCTGCTGATGATTGAACTGTTGTGGCTCTGCACAAAAACTACAAATTCAGATGTGTGCATTTTACTATTTACTAATGTTACATGTGGTGGGCCATCGCCTGGGTGAGATCTGAGCCGTCCACTTGGTGGCCCCAACTTGGATTGTCATTGGCCCAAAGTTGCTCTGATAGGATAAGAGTGGTGTATAGTATCAAGAGCTTGCCAAATGGAAGGTCAGAAGACTATGAAGGCAGGGTCCATGTTCAGTGTCCAAATATATGGACAGTGTGGTTTAAACAGAGCAATTCTGGGACACTCAGATCAACCATCCATTCAATAGATTTTGTGAAATCAAGAAAGGGAGAGCCAGGCCAAAGTTCAGTTGAGCTGGAACTCGAATACACCCAAACTGGAGATTGACCCTTGGGCTTGTTTGGGCTCTGGGAAAAGAAAAAGAAAAGAAAAGAGTTTTCCATTGCTTAGACTTTTGCGATTTTTGTATAGCAATAGCCTTTTCTACGACTAAAACTCTCATGCACAATGTGAGAGGAATCCATGCTTCAGTAGTGATGATGGAATCTATACTTTTCTTTTCTTTTCTTACAATCCACACAATCCAAACAGTATGGTATATCCCAAATTTCACACAGGTTGGATGGTATAGATCAAAATACACATGTACTATGTGTGATACGCAGCATCTTAAAAGATATTAAATAAAAAGAAATATGGAGTAGGCGATTATATAGATTACTCACCCAAAATTCTAGTTCCTCTAAGCCTGGAAAATTCTGAAGCAATTTCGTAAGGAGACGATAGCCCATTCGGTCCTTCAAATCCACTTGTATTGTCAGCTTTTTCGAATTCAGGAAGGAAGGAAAGTTCACACGTTCTGCATCCGCATACAAGCACTAAAAAAGGGGGGAAAAAATTAATAATAATTTGATAGATAATGCTGTGTTAGGTTGCACCAAATATCATGAGATCACCAAATATCATGAGATTTCAAGATATTTGGTGCAACCAAACAAAACCCAACTCAAAATCAACGAGGAAATGGAATAAATTACCTTGGCAGTAAATCCAGAGAGTTGAAGAGCCTTAACATGCAAGACGCTCCTTAAAAGGGTGATTATCTTCCGACCTTTTACTTCGAGATCTTCATATTTCTCGGTGGCCAACCGATCTATGTGACACTGGAACGTCTCAAGTTCCGGGACATGAATTTCAAACTCATAACGTAAAACCGAATCGCCCAACTTGAGGCTATTGAGATGCCGTGCATCGATGCGGACATGCTTCAATCCAGCATTGTGGATGTAAGATATCGACAGGTGTTTTAGGTGGGGTGCATCCACTTGAAGAACCGGTCCCTCATCGAAGGTGCAATCATCTAATGTTAAGCTCTCCAAACTACTGCATTGGGATAGTAGACATTGAATCGTTCCAATGCCGATGCTAGTGTTGTTGAGTTGGAGTGTTCTCAAATTCTTACAACCCAAACACGCGTTTAGAGATAGACCCACAATGCAGTTGTTCAATACCAAGTTCTTTATAGTGCTGCAGTCGAATAGAGAAGTGGGCACCTGGTATGGAAACTCGTCGCTGCTCTCTATTACCAATTCTCCTATCGATCTTTGTATCAGAATGCCAATCCAATTGTCCACTTCCAAGTTAGATATGGAATACCAGGTAGGGATGCGGCAGCTTTCGATCGGCCCACTGTGGGACAAGAGAATCTTATCAACGGTACTGGCCCACTCGTCGTCCTCGCCATCAAGTGGGACCCAATAATCTCTTTCTTCTTCTTTGATGTTCCTTTGGGTCGTGTTGAAGATGTCCAAGTCAAGGAGAGGGATGAAGGTCCATGCATACCTCCATGATCGTGAAAGAACGGACGTTCGAACCGCCTCGTCAAGCGGTAGTAGGGAGAGAATTGAACTCCATAGTGGCTCACCCAAACGGTGGTACAAATCTTCATCAACTCTTCTGATTTTCTTCGTATGCTTTGCTTTCATGGCTTCAACTGAACAAGCTCAACCGTAGAAAAAAAGAAGGTGGTGGGCCGAAGAACTGTGGAACTGCTTGATGAAGATGAAAAAAGAAGAAGGTGGTGGGCTGGGGAACTCTTGGAGGGCTGAAGAAGAAGGTGAAATCTGGGAAAAAATCGATAGCGAAATAAGCGAGTGTTGTTTCTAAATATGGGGCAGCGTCAATTTATAGAAGCTGGTATGGAACTTTCTAATTTTTTTTTGCGCGTGGACGCGAGTTTAACACCTTTCGCAGTGAGTTTCTATAACCCGAAGCTCTGTGGGGCCCACAACAATGTCAGCTTGAAATCCACTCCGTCCATCAATTTTGGAAAGTTCCACGTTAGGATGGGATTACAAAATTAATTAAGTAGACCCAAAACTAAGTAGACTACCGTTGAAGCGATGTCAGGGCTTTGTATCAGACGTTTGTTTGTGTTTTCCCTCTATCCTTGTGGAAATCACGTTATGGACGGGTTGGATAGGTTATAAACATCATGGTGGGCCCCAGGAAGGTTTCAATGGTGGCATTTTCATCCACACTGTTTCCTCTGGTGTGGCCCACTTGAGTTTTGGATTTGCTTCAATTAGAGTCACACTCTAACATTGAACCGGTAGAACTGATGGATGGAGTGGGTGTCACAAAGACATTACGGTGGGCCCGCAGAGCTTTATGCCATTGGAACTCTTTGCAACAGGTGCTCTAGCCGGACGCGGATTGCCGGAAAGCCTTTCGCAGGAACTTCCTGCGGCGGGAGGCTGGGTGGAGCCCACCTTGAGTCTTGGATCCGGTTCATTTTTTGTTTCACGTCCTAAGATGAGCTCACAAAACGTATGGACGGCGTGGATTTCTCACAAACATCACGGTGGGCCCCACTTAGATTCCCAGGCAGTAACTTCCTGCGAAAGGCTTTCGCAGGAAATCCGCGTCCGTCCGTTCCAGCCTTACAGAAACTTGTGTACAGTGGATTGCGATGCTCTGACTTGCGTACGCACGCGGAGGGCCTGACTTGCTCCAAGTGGGACAAACATACATCAGATCCAACCCGTCCATTAGGTGCATCTACACTTGAGGGATTATAAAATAATTTCCATCCAAGATTTAAGTGGAGACCACTATGCTGAAAAGTGTAAAATCGTACCTAAAAACCCTGAAATTCATGTGGTGTGGCCCACTTGTGTTTTGAAATGCTCTTAGTTTTTGGAAATACATTTATCCTTATTTTAATCACAAGATGAATGGATTGGATGGAATATATACAATGAGGTTGGATCTCAGATGCAATCTTAACCATTTTAATGGTGGGATTTCCCATCTCAACTCTTTTCCATGGCGTAGCAAGCTGGTTTTGAATCATTTTGATTTTTGTGGAACCTGTTCAAACACAGGGTAGCGCACCCAATGGACGGTCTAGATCTCATGAAGTTGTTAAGTACGCTACAGGGTAAGTGACAACTGATCAATGTTGATTGGATACGATTTTCTTTTTTCTTTTTTTTTTTGTTTTTAAAAACTCGGAAAGCTTCTATTTCCAGAAAGGTTCGCTAATGTACCAACGCTGAACGTTCCAAACGAGCGGATTAGGTGAGACCCCGAATCCACAGAGGTGGGTGGGACCCCTGACTGTGGGCCACTGTGATGCATGTGACTACATCCACGCCGTCCATCCGTATTGAAAGTTCATTTTAGGTCATGATCCAAAAAATGAAGTAGTTATAAATCCCAGATTGGCCATAGTACAGGAAACAGTGGTGATTGACCATTAAAAACTTCCTGTGGGCCACAAAAGCTTTGGATCAAGATGATGCTTACGTGGTCTCTTCATCTCGGTGTTTGTGACATTATCAACAGATTGGATGGAAAATAAACATTCCGGTGGAATCCATTAAGTTTTCAATGGTAGAGATTCAATCACGATTGTTTCTGTGATGTGGTCCACCAAAGATTTGAGTCAGCTTCATTTTTTTTATCATACCCGAAAATGAGCTTTCAAAATGGTTGGACGGTGTGGATTTAAGAAAAATACATCACTGTGGGCCCCACAGTCAGGGATCCCACCCACCTCGGTGGATCCGGGGTCTCACCTAATCTGCTCCCACGTTCCAAACCCTGTAAATGCCACGTGGGATGTTATCGTCAATTTGAACCCTCCATTCATTCAGGCAACTTGGGGCATAGTGCAAAAATCATATCAATAGGATAAATAAGATGGAAAATGGACAGTCAATATCTTGCGGAGTAACAAAATAGGTCCACTTGAAATATCTATTGATCTCACTTTATATTACTTATGATTCTAAAGTAACCCTTTGGTTGATTCTGGCCATTGGATTTATGGTCCACTAGAGCATTGGATCATTTTAATTTTTGGGCCAAACCTTAACATGATCTTAGAAAAGGAGATGCTCCCTCTGGTCGGACACTTAAATGTCCTGTCAGGGGTTGGACTTACGCAATCCGCGTCCACCCAAAACTCACTGCCGTTGAAATTATCTGAGGCCCACAGAAGCTTTGTATCAGGGATGTATTTATGTTTTCCATTCATCTGGGTGGAAATCACGTTATGGACTGGTTGAATAGCTTATAGACATCATGGTAGAATACAGGAAGGTTTCCATGGTGGCATATTCATTCACACTGTTTCCTGTGGTGTGGCCTGCTTGAGATTTGTATTTGCTTTATTTTTTAATTTGCATTCTAAAATGAACCAGGGAAACTGATGGACGGAGTGGATGTCACACAGATATTTCAGTGGGCCCCCAGAGCTTTGTGTTATGGAGCTCTGGGCAACAGATGTTCCAGCCTTACAGAAGCTCGCGTCCAACGGATTGCATCGGATCCAACCTTATGTGGGACGAACATGCATCAGATCCAACCCGTACATGAGGTGCACCGACACTTACGCATCGATTCTGAAAATCATTCCAATCCCAGATTTAAGTGGGACACACCATACTGAAAAGTGTAAAATCATGCCTAAAACCTTTAAATTCAAGTGGTGTGGCGAACTTGAGTCTTGGAATGTCCTGATTTTCGGGGAATCCATCCATCCTTGTTGCAATATATATATATATATATATATATATATATATATATATATATATATATATATATATATAACGAGATTTGACTCCAGATGCAATTTTAACGATTTTAATGGTGGTACTTCCCGTCTCAACTCTTTTGCATGGCATAGCACGCCTGGGCTTTGAATCAACAGGACTCTGGCCAAGAACAGGTTGCCAAACCTGATGGACGGTCTGGATCTCATTCAGATGAAGTTGTTCAGCCCACAAGGTAACACCAGATGAATTATTTGGATATGTTTTTTATTTCAATTTTACGGAAGCAAAACATTTGAAACCATGTAAATGCCATCTGGAATTCTATCGTGCATTTGAACCGTCCATTCATTCACACGAAAGCGATAGTTCAAAAATTACGCCAATAAAATGATTCTAAAAATCCAATCAATAGCATCGAAAATGGATGGCCAATACTTAATTAGTGGAGAAACAAAATAGGCCCAATCATCATCTTATTGTTTATGATTCCAAAGTAGGACTTTGGTTTGATGATTTTAACCATTGGATCTATGGCCCACAAAAGGACTGTCGATTGGACGTCTCACATTCAAAAGGATTAGAATGTTGTTAAAACTTTACAATGTTTTATAATCCAACAACCTGTTTACACGGTATTTAAAAAACACGAGCTTCGTGGGAGACAGTACCATACTGTCCGTGTAAAATCCACCCTGTCCATCAGGTTCCTCCAATTAGGCTTTGGGGGAAAAATAAGCCATATCCACCCAATCCGTCCCCATTGTTAACTGTTGTGTAGCCAATTGAGTTGTGGATCTGGATGATTTATGGCCCCATCACTTACAATCGAGGACCGCACCTGATGGACGGAGTGGATTTCACATGTAATACATGGTGGGCCCTAAAACTGTTTGATAAAATGGGTGTTGTAGAGGATTCCAGTCTACAGTAATCTATTCCCAAATGCAAGTTTTAAATTGTGCGTGTGGGCATTACCACATGTCCAGTGCCCATGTGTGCTGAGCTGGACCAATCGGGTGCTAGGTAAACAAAATTTTTCTGTTAAAGCCGAGCAAACATCCAAATTCTCCTTTGAAATATTAATTTGGCAAAATGGATGGACAGTACATCAACATGGCCCCCACGGTGTGGGCTGCACCATCTTAGGTGAAGTTGGGGCGGCACCAAATCTGCTCATTCCAACCTGACAAAGGACTGCATGAGTATGTCTAAACTGTTTTGATCGCATGGTTTTATCAGGCTCGCCAGGGTCAACTTGTATTTGGTAGTACTACCGAATCTAGTTTGATACAATGAGTAATCCCGGGCTTGGAAAATTTTACAAAGCATGACTAAAAGAGAGAACATTCTTTTGATTGATTGTGAGGTAGTACAATGTGTATGCACAAAAAATAAAAAGGAAAAATGATCACAAGCTCAATGCAGACCGGGTCTCCACTCATGGCTTAGTGGTGGACTCACAATAGTTTCAACACAAAGGTCATGGGTCCTGAGTATCTATTGTGGTGTGGTATGTGTGGGAGTGAGTAAATAAATAAATAAATAAACCTTCAATGTAGACTGAGAGTTTGCAAACATATACCACCACTTAAAAGATGGTTTTCGACAATGAGTGCGGCAAGAAATTCGAAGGACAGTACTCCTTTCGTCTTTTAGAGTTCACTGCAATAGATAGCTCTGCATCTTTAGAAGCCATTTCTCCAAGTGAGAATGCCCTTTTTCGGGGGTTTTGGACAGCCAGAGACGAATATCTTATTGTCATGCGTTCAAGCACTATCGCACTGCTGGCAAGAAATCTTAAGAAATAGAAGTGATATCCATCTCCTTTGTAATCTTCAATCACGACTCTCTTCAAGGTAGAGTTGAGAAAGTGGAAGTGTTTTCTTCGCTTCTCCCAGTAACGTGAGTCTAATGATACCTTCTTCTTCCCGGTGAAGAGTGAACTGTCATGGCTCTGCACAAAAACTACAAATTCAGATGTGTGCATTTTACTATCCACACTAATGTTACATATGGTGGGCCATTGCCTGAGTGAGATCAGGTACGTCCACTGGATGGCCCCTACTTGGATTTTCATTCGCCAAAAGTACTTTGATTAGATAAGAGTGGAAGATTAGAAGATTACGAAGGCAGGGTCCATGTTCAATGTCCGAAGAAATGGATAAGAGTGGTTGTTTGATCAGAGCAATTTTGGAGAACTTGGCAAAAGAAAAAGAAAAAAGTATTTTCCATCGTTTGGAGCTTTTCCAATGTTTGGATTGCAATAGCCTTTTCGATGATCAAACTATCATGCATAAAATTTGAGGTGATCACTATTGTGAGAGGAATATAAAATTTGCACTTGCTAACCAAATAAAACTCCAAACAATGAAATCTATGTGAATTTAATCATATAATGTGTGAGAATCCATCGATCATTAGATAATCATTAAACTTTTTTTTTCCTTTTCCAACAATCCAAACAATCCCATATATTCCAAATTTCACACAGGTTGGATGGTCTAGATCCAAATACACATGTACATACGCGGGTAATACATTGCATCTTTAAAGAAGATCTTACAAAAATAATAACAATAAATAAACATAATAGGTGGTTATAGATCGTTACCCAAAATTCTAATTCCTCTAAGCTTGGGAAATTCTGAAGCAATTTTGAAAGGAGACCAATGCCTTTTCTTTCACTCAAATCCACTTGTACTACCAGCTTTTTTGAATTCACGAAGGGAGAAAAGTTCATGTGTTCTATAGACCAATACAAGAGCTTGAAAAGGGAATAAAATTAATAAACGAATTAAGATCATTACCAAAACTTGATAATGTGTATGGTTGCACTAAATATTATGAAATTTCAAGATATTTGGTGCAACCAAACGAAATGAAACTCAAAATCAACAATAAAATGAAATTAAATTACCCCAGCAATATATCCAGATAATAGAAGAACCTTAACATACTATTTGCTCCTTAAAAGGATGATTATCTTCCAACCCTTCACTTTGAGCTCTTCATATTTCTCAATAATCAGCAACGAGGGTTCTATGTGACACTCAAACGTCTCAAGCTCCAGGGCATAAATTTCAAACTCACATTGTAAAACCGAATCGCCCAACTTGAGGCTATTCAGATCTGGTGCATCAATGCGGAGACAACTCAATCTGGAATGCGGATACAACTCAATCTGGCATTATGGATGTAAGACATCGTCAAGTATTTTAGGTGGGGTACATTCACCTGATGAAGAAGCGGTTACTCCTCGAAAGTGCATTTATCTAATGTTAAGCTCTCTAAAGTGCTGCATTGAGAGAGTAGACATTGAATTGTTCCAATACCGATGCGAGAATTGTTGAGCTGGAGTGTTCTCAAATTCTTACAGCCCAAAGACACGTTCGGAGATAAGCCCACGGTGCAGACGATCAATACCAATTTCCTTATAGTGCGGCAATCGAATAGATAAGTGGGCACCTGGTGTTGAAATGTGTTGCCGTCTATTATCAATTCCCCTATCGATCTTTGTATCAGAATTCCGATCCAACGGTCCATGTCCAAGTTAAGAGTCGCAATACCAGGTATGGATGCGGCAGCTTTGGATCGGCCCACTGTGGGACAAGAGAATCTTATCAACAGCTTCAGCCCTCTTGTTCCAGTTGTGGTCGTCGCCACCAGGTTGGTCCAATTTATCTTTAAATTCTTTGATGGTCTGTTGGGTGGTGTTGAAAATGTCCATGTCGAGGTGTGGGATTGTGGTCCAGGCATACCTCCACGATCGGGAGAGAACGGATGTTCGAACCGCCTGGTTGAGCGGCAATAGGGAGAGAATCGAACTCCATAGTGGCTCACCCAAACGGTGGTACAAATCTTCATCGACTCTTCTGATTTTCATCGTATGTTTTGCACTCATGGTTTTAACTGAACGAGCTCAACCGTAGATAAAAGAAGTTGGTGGGCCGAAGAACTGTGGAACGGCTGATGAAGAAGAAAAGAAGAAGGTAGTGGGCTGAAGAACTGTGGAACGGCTGATGAAGAAGAATAAAAAAGAAGGTGGTGGGCGTAGGAACTGTGGGACGGCTGATGAAGAAGAAGAAGCCTGGGAAAGAATCGAGTGAGAGATAGGAGAGAAAGTTGTTGTAAATGTGGAGAGCGTCAATTTATAGAAGTTGGTGCCGAAGTTTCCAATTTCTTGTCCGTGGATGAAAGGTGGTTTACCAGATAGTTTCTATAAACGGAAGCTCTGTGAGTCCCACAAAGACGGACGCGGATTAGCTACTTACAAGTTTGAGTAGCTAGAGCTACTGAAGTGACGTCACCAACTTCTGTAGGGCCCCCATAATGAATGTGTTGTATCCACACCATCCATTCATTTGTAGAGATCATTTTAGGACACAAACTAAAGAATGAGACAGATCCAAAGCTCAAGTGGAACCCACCAAAGAAAACAGTGGGAATTGATCTCCTACCATTAAAAACTTCTTGGGCCAAATAAGTTTCCATCAAGCTGATATTTGTGTTTTCCCTTCTTCCATGTCTGTGTGAACTTATGAACAGGTTAGATCTCAAAGAAACATCATGGTAGGCCCTAGGAAGGTTTCAACAGTCGCGTCACTGTTCCCACTGTTTTCTTTGGTGGGGTTCACTTGAGGTTTGGACTGTCTCATTCTTTAGTTCATGCCCTAAAATGTTCTCTCTAAATGAATGGACGGTGTGGATACAACACATACATCACTGTAGGGCCTACAGACGTTCAATAGCTAATCCACGTCCCTATGTGAGCCCACAAAGACGGACGGGGATTAGCTACTGACAAGAGTAGCTATAGCTACTGAATTGACCTCACCAACTTTTGTGGGGCCCACCATGATGAATGTGTTGTATCCACACTGTCCATTCATTTGTAGAGATCATTTTAGGACACAAACTAAAGAATAAGACAGATCCAAAGCTCAAGTGGAACCCACCAAAGAAAACAGTGGGAATTGATCTCCTACCATTAAAAACTTCTTAGGGCCACATAAGTTTTCAATCAAGCTGATATTTGTGTTTTCCCTTCTTCCATGTCTGTGTGAACTTATGAACAGGTTGGATCTCAAAGAAGCATCATGGTAGGCCCTAAGAAGGTTTCAATGGTCGCGTCACTGTTCCCATTGTTTTCTTTGGTGGGGTCCACTTGAGGTTTGGATCTGTCTCATTCTTTAGTTCATGCCCTAAAATGTTCTCTCTAAATGAATGGATGGTGTGGATACAACACATACATCACAGTGGGGCCGACATAAGTTGGTGACGTTACTTCAGTAGCTAATCGACGTCGTATGTGAGGCCTACAAACGGGGATTCGCTGCTGAAAAGTTGAGTAGCTATAGTTACTTAAGTGACCTCACCAACTTTCATGGGGCCCACCATGATGAATATGTTGTATTCACACCGTCCATTCATTTGTAGAGATCATTTTAGGACACAAACTAAAGAATGAGACAGATCAAAAGCTCAAGTGGAACCCACCAAAGAAAACAGTGGGAATTGATCTCCTACCATTAAAAACTTCTTAGGGCCACATAAGTTTTCGATCAAGCTAATATTTGTGTTTTCCCTTCTTCCATGCCTGTGTGAACTTATGAACAGGTTGGATCTCAAAGAAACATCATGGTAGGCCCTAGGAAGGTTTCAATGCACTTGAGGTTTCCCTTCTTCGCGTCACTGTCCCCACTATTTTCTTTGGTGGGATCCACTTGAGGTTTCGATCCGTCTCATTCTTTAGTTCATGCCGTAAATTGTTCTCTCCAAATGAATGGACGGTGTGGATACAACCAATACATCACGGTGGGGCACATAGAGGTTGGTGACCTCATTTCATTAGCTAGATAGCTACTCAACCTTTCAGTAGCTAACCTAGAAAATCTTAGTGTTACTCCTGACTTGCGGCCCACATGGGTAACATTTTGTAACTCCCTCCATCCGTTCCTACAGCCCATTTTTGGATGATTTTACAAATAAACATGCAGATCCGAATTTCAGGTGGACCATACCACTGAAAACAGTGTTGATTGTGCCTCGCCATTAAGAATTGCAAAGAGCCCATCCTATGGTTTTATTAATGTTTATTTGCAATCAAACATGTTGATAATGTCAATAATATCTGGATTAAGGGAAAATGTAAATATAAGATTAATCCAAAACTTTCGTGGCCCACGAAAAGCCTTTAATGGTAATTCATCACTGTTTTTAGTGGTATGGTCTACCTTAGATTTGGATCTTCTTAGGGTTTAGTGTAACATCTTAAAATGAGATTAAAAAACAGATGAACGACATGGATATATAAAAAATAATAATAATAAAAAATCAAAATAAAAAAAATCAAAATGGGCCTCACACGGTTAGGGTAACACCCAGTAAGCTGTTCCCCGCGTGACACCTAATTCGCTCCCTATTTGCGGGGACTTGGATTTGGCTTTCGCAGGAAGTTCCTCCGCTGAGATCCTAGGTGGGGCCTACCGTGATGTTTGCTAGAAATCCACCCCGTCCATCCGTTCTTTTTAGATCGTTTTTGTACATGCTAACAAAAATGAATTGGATCCAAGACTCAAGTGGGCAGCAGTGAAGTAAAAGGTGGGTATGGATATTCCTACGGTTGAAACCTCCATGGGTCATCAGTGATGTTTATATTCCATCCATACCATTCATAACGTCATTACTAGTAGGATGAACGAAAAACACAAATATTATCCTGATTCAAAACTTCCGTGGCCCCACGAATATTTCAACTGTGGATGTTCAATCCTCACGTTTTTGGCCCACTTGAGTTTTGGATCCGGCTGATTTTTTGTCTCAAGTTCTAAAATGAGCTCAAAAACGTATGGACGGAGTGGATTTCTCACAACCATCACTGTGGGCCCCACTTAGGTTTCCAGCGCAGAAATTCCTGCGAAAGCCTTTCCAGCTAAATCCGAGGCACTTCATAACGGACGAGGGTTTCCTGCTAGGATGTTCCTGCGCTGAGATGCTACGTGAGGCCCACCATGATGTTTGTAAGAAATCCACTCCATTCATCAGTTTTTAGAGTTCATGATAGAACATTCAGCCAAAAATGATGCATATCAAAAACTTGAGTGTGCCAAACGAGAGGAAAAATTGGGGATTCAATGACCACCATTGAAACACTCATGCGGCCACAAAAGTTCTGTATCAGGCCATTTTTTAGCTGATTTCACTTCATCCCAGTGGGAATGACCTTATAAGCGGTTTGGATGGCATATAAACATCAAGGTGGAGCCCAAGAAGTTTTCAATGGTAGGAAGCTCTTTCCCCGTTTTCCTTCTCGTATGACCCACTTGAGTTTGGATCTGCCTCTTTATTAGTCGAATGACCTAAAATGATCTCAGAAAACGGATGGACGGGGTGGATTTCGCGCATACATCATAATGAGCCCCACCTGGCATCCCAGCGCAGTAATTTCATGCGAGAGGCTTTCGCTGTTAGGACGGACGGAGAGCGGTTTGGCTAGTGACGCTGACACTAGCTAATGGCTAGTGGTCGGTGGGCCCCACCATGATGTATGTGTTTTATCCACTCCGTCCATCCACTTTTTTCAGATCATTTTAAGACTTAATCCAAGAAATGAGAGAGATCTAAATCCCAGGTGGACCATACCATGGGAAAACGGTAGTGATTGCATGTCCACCATTAAAATCCTCCCAGGGCTCACTGTAACGTTAATTTGACATCCAACCCGTTGATTAGGTCATACATTACTGGATGAACGGAAAATCAGCTTGATCCAAAACTTCTGTACCCCCAAGAAGTTTTTAATGGTGATCGTTCAATCAACACTTTTTCTTGTAACGCGGTAAACTTGAGATTTGGATCTACCTCATTCCTATGCTCATGCTCTAAAATGAGCTTTAAAAATGAATGATGAATGAAACAAATACATCATGGTGGGGCCTTCAAAATCCGCGTACGGACGGGAATTGAGTAACGACCTCTCGCTACTGAAGCCACGTTATCATGTTTCGTGAGCCCCACCATGATATATGTTCTGTATCCATACCGTCCATCCATTTGGAGAGATTATTTTAGGGCATAAGCCAAAGAATGAGGCAGATCCAAAGCTCCAATGTACCATACCACAGAAAATAGTGGGGAGAGTTAGGCCACCGTTGAAACCTTCCTGGGGTCCTCCATAATGTTTATTTGAGATCTAACCTGTTCATAAGTTAACACAGACATGAACGAAGGGAATGCACAAATATCAGTTTGATTAAAAACTTCTGTGGCCCGTACGCCACAGAAGTTTTTAATGGTAGGCGTTCAATCACCACTGTTTTCTGTGGTGGCTTCCACTACAGCTTTTGATCTGACTCATTCTTTGGATCTTACTCTAAAATGTTCTCTCCAAATGGATGAACGGTGTTGATACAACACATATCATGATGGGGCCCACAAAACATGGTGACGTCACTTCAGCAACGAGTCTTGCTACTTAACCTGTTAATAGCTAATCCTCGTCTAACATGGACTGGCGAAACTGGTGGACGGGGTGGATGTCACGCTTACATTACGGTGGGCCAACAGAGATTTGTGTTATACGTTACAGGAACTCTATGCTCGGAATGGGCGATCTGAGTTTCGTGAGCACGCGGAGGGCCCCACTTGCTCTACGTGGGACAAACATGCATCTGATCCAGCCCGTACGTCATAGGGCTCTCAATGGGTTGGATTTGGATTGGATCCATTTGTATCCGCCTCCAAGTCAGAATATCTGTAGACAGATTCAAATCTGATTCGGATCCAACTCAGATTCAAAAGGTGATTCATTTATATCTCCATATCTGATTCATTTATAAATAGTTAGATCCATTTCTGATCCAAAATCTATATAACCATCAGATTCGGGTCAGAACTAGGTCTGAATTCACCCTATTATAGATCTAAAAAATTATATAATATAAAATATTTAATTTAGTAGCAAAATGATGCAAATTATTTACTGTAATAGGGTGCAGTTGAGAGTCCAGCATGAATATAACATATAGAGTGAGGTGACAATGAGTGGGATCTCGATCAAACTCAGATCAAACTCGGATATGTTTCTGTGAATCCAAATCTGATCCATTTAAGCAATTGGATCTATTTCAATATTCAAATCCGGTCCATTTAAATAATCGGACCTATTTTAAGATCAAAATCCACATTATACGGATACAAAGTGAATCGGATCTCGGATTTGACCCGCTCCATTGAGAGCCCTAGTCCGTCAGGTCAGGTGCAAGTGCAACGACACTTAACCATGGAATCTAAAAATCATTCAAATCCAAGATTTAAGTGGGACACACCATACTGAAAAGTGTAAAATCCTGCCTAAATCTTCTAAATTCATATGGTTGACCCACGTGAGTCTTGGAATGTCCTGATTTTTTTTTTTGGGAATTCCATTATTTTTTGTCTTCGGCATGAGATGAATGGATTGGATGGAATATATACAACGAGGTTGGATACTAGATTCAATTTTAACGATTTTAATGGTGGGACTTCCCATCTCAACTCTTTTCCATTGCGTAGCAAGCTTTGATGTTGAATCATTCTGATTTTTGTGCGATGCTGATCACAAACAGAGTGGCACACCTGATGGACGGTCTGGATCTCATTTAGATGAAGTCGTTCAGTACACGTCTGAACGTACCACCTGATGAATGTCGTTCGGACATGGTTTTCTTTTTGTTTAGATTTCGCTAACGGCCGAACTTAAAACGTTCCAAACCTTGTAAATGCTACGTGGGAATATGCTATCATCAATTTAAACCGTCCATTCATCATCACGCATCAAGCTGCATTTTCCTCAGTTTTAGGCACAACATTGTCGCTTTTGTCAACTGCAGGTGCAGGCCGATCTTGGTGGAAATCTCAAATGATCTCGATTGCCATTTTGAGAAGTAAAGTACGAAAGGTCTTGTGGAAAGGATTATCATGTCTTTCACGGTTTCAAACCATGGGTCATCCAGTGTCATCCAGTGTAGGGTCACAATCTGGATGGCCCATACTCCTGCCAAGCCCACGGTTACAACGCATCATTTGCCTTTGCCCCGACTGACGAAAGGCCCAGATCTCAAGCACCGTGTACTGGCTTGTGAGTTTAGCAGCTCCCAAAATAACCCAGTTTCAGCACGAAGCTTCACCGTCCAGATGCACCCCAAACATAAAGCAATATCATCTTGTCAATTGAAATTAGGTTCCTGCAATGGAGATATCCGACTCTGATATTGGTTTATGTATCAGTCAGCGCTCTTTGCTAGCAGCCCATTTAGAAATAGAAAACAACAAAATGGTATGGACCACTAGCCAGTCCTTATAACAACCGTCAGTTCATCACCAGAAGCGTTTCTGGTGATGACTGAGCTGTTATGGCTCTGCACAAAAACTACAAATTCAGATGTGTGCGTTTTACCATCCACTAATGTTACATATGGTGGGCCATCGCCTGGGTGAGATCTGGTCCATCCACTTGGTGGCCCCAACTTGGATTTTCATTGGCCCAAAGTTTCTCTGGTTGGATAAGAGTTGCTGTGTATAGTATCAAGAGCTTGTGATCAAATGGAAGGTCGAAAGATTATGAAGGCAAGATCCATGTTCAGTGTCCAAATAAATGAATAGTCTGGAGCAAATCTGGGACACTCAAATCAACCATCCAATCAATTGATTTTGAAATCAAGCAAGGAGACAGCTAGGTCAATGGCCAGTTGAGCTGGAACTCAAATACACTAAATCTGGAGATTGAATCTTGGACTTGTTTGGGTTCTGAGAAAAGAAAAAGAAAGGAAAATAGTACTTTTCATTGCTTGGACCTTTACGATTTTCAAATATATAGCAATAGCCATTTCCACTGTCAAGCTCTCACAAAAATTTTAGGTCACTGTTGTGAGTATTCATGTTTAATAAGCTTGCTAACCAAACAAGACTCCCAAAAATGAAATCCAAGCGAATTCATGTTTAATAGTGATTTTGGAGCTATGGAAATCTTTCGTTGGATAATCACTAAACTTTTCTTTTCTCTTCTCGTAATCCAAACAGTCCCACATATCCCAAATTTCACACAGGTTGGATGGTATAGATCGAAATACACACGTACCACGTGTAATAGACCAAATCCTCTAAGAAGATCTTACTCACCCAAAATTCTAGTTCCTCCAAGCCTGGAAAATTCTGAAGCAATTTTGACAGGAGATTAACGCCCATTCTGTCGCTCAAGTTCAGTTGTATTATCAGCTTTTTCGAATTCATGAAGGAAGGAAAGTTCATGCATTCTACAGACCGGTACAAGCACTAAAAAGAGGAGAAAAAAAATCAGTCAACGGATTAAGATCATTACACTAATTTGATACTCAACGGATTAAGATCATTACACTAATTTGATACATATGCCGAATTTGGTTGCATGTCATGAAATTTCTAGATATTTGGTGCAACCAATCGAAACCCAACTCAAAATCAATAAGGAAATTAAATTAAATTAAATTACCTTAGCAGCAAATCCAGAGAGTCCAAGAACCTTAACATGCGAGATACTCCTTAAAATATTGATTTATCTTCCAACCTTTTACTTTGAGGTCTTCGTATTTCTCAGTACTCAGCAGCAATCGATGATCTACATGGCACTCGAACGTCTCAAGCTCCAGGACATGAATCTCAAACTCGTATTGTAAAACTGAATCTCCCAACTTGAGGCTATTTAGATGGGGAGCGTCAATGCGGACACACTTCAATCCGGCATTGTGAATGTAAGTCATTCTCAAGTCTTTTAGGTGGGGTGCATCCAGGCGAAGAAGCCGCTCCTCCTCGAAGGTGCATTCATCTAATTTTAAGCTCTCCAAACTACTGCATTGAGAGAGAAGACATTGAATTGTTCCAATGCCAATGCTAGCATTGATGAGTTGGAGTGTCCTCAAATTCTTACAACCCATAAACGCGTTCGTAGATAGACCTAAGATGCAGTTGATTAATACCAATTTCTTTGTAGTGCTGCAATCGAATATAGAAGCGAGCACCTGGTATGGAAATTCATCGCTGCTCTCTAGTACCAATTCCCCTATCAATCTTTGTATCAGAATGCCAATCCAGCGGTTCACATCCAAGTTAGAATTGGAATACCAGGTAGGGATGCGGCAGCTTTGGATTGGCCCACTGTGGGACAAGAGAATCTTATCAACTGTTTTCGCCCACTCATCGTCCTGGCCATCAAGTGGGACCCAATAATCTCTACCTTCTTCTTTGATGGCCCTTTGGGTAGTGTTGAAGACGTCCATGTCGAGGTGAGGGATGGAGGTCCATGCATACCTCCATGATCGTGAAAGAATGGACGTTCGAACAGCCTCGTGGAGCGGCAGTAGGGAGAGAATTGAACTCCATAGTGGCTCCCCCAAACGGTGGTACAGATCTTCATTAACTCTTCTGATTTTCTTCGTATGGTTTGTGTTCATGGCTTCAACTGAAGAAGCTCAACCGTTGAAAATAGAAGGTGGTGGGCCGAAGGACTGTGGAACGGCTGATAAAGAAAAGGAAGTCTGCTAGAGAATAGAGAGTGTTTTTCTTAATCTGGGAGAGCTTCAATTTATAGAAACTGGTAGTGAAGTTTCAAATTTTTTTGCGCGAGTTAATTAACACGTTTCTCAGGGAGTTTGTATAATCCGAAGTTCTGTGGGGCCCACAACGACGTCAGCTTCTAATCCACTCCGTCCATCGGTTTTGGAAAGTAGACCTAAAACCTAAGTAGACTACCGTTGAAACTGTCTCAGGGCCCACAGAAGCTTTGTATCAGGCGTGTATTTGTGTTTTCCCTTCATTTATGGACGGGTTGGATAGCTTCTAGACATCATGGTGGGCTACAGGAAGGTTTCAATGGTGGCATCTTCATTCACACTGTTTCCTGTGGTGTGGCCCACTTGAGTTTTGGATTTTCTTTATTTTTGGATTCATATCCTAATATGAACCGAGGAAACAGATGGACGAAGTGGATGTCACACAGATGATACAGTGGGCCCCACAGAGCTTTGTGTTATAGAGCTCTCTGCGACCGATGTTCCAGCCTTACAGACGATCGCTTCCACCGGATTGGATTGCATCAGATCCAAACTTACGTGGGACGAACATGCATCAGATCCAACCCGTCCATCAGATGCACCGACACTTAGCCATCGAAACTGAAAATCATTCCAATCCAAGATTAAAGTGGGACACCGTTCTGAAAAGTGTAAAATCATGCTTAAAACCTTTAAATTCATGTGGTGTGGCCCACTTGAGTGTTGGAATGTCCTGAGTTATTGGAAATCCATTCATCCTTATGTGCCAAATCAGATGAATGGATTGGATGAATATATAAAACGAGGTTTGATACCAGACGTAATTTTAACGATTTTAATGGCGGGACTTCCCATCTCAAATAATCTTTTTCATGGCATAGCACGGCTAGGCTTTGAATCATTAACTCTCTGTCCAAGAACGGGTTGGCAAACCTGATGGACGGTCTGGATCTCATTCAAATGAAGTCGTTCAGTCCACAAAGTAACACCTGATGAATTGTTTGGATATGTTTTTTTTTTTTTCAATTTTACGGAAGCAAAACGTTGGAGACCTCGTAAATGCCATCTAAGATTCTACCTGAACCGTCCATTCATTCACACAACTCGGGGCAAGCCATAGTTCAAAAATTACACCAATAGAATAATCCTAAAAATCCAATCATTAGCATCGAAAAATGGATGGTCCCTACTTAGTGGAGAAACAAAATAGGTTCAATCGTCATTACTTTGGTGGGATGATTTTAACCATTGGATCTATGGCCCACAAACAAACAAATAATTGGCTCATTGAAATAGTGCAAACTTGCTTTTAGTGGTCTCATTGAAGGATTGTTGATTGGATGGTAGACAACACTTTGTGTTGATTATGAGGTCAATTGGTTAATCATTAGCAATGTTTGATCAAAACCTTACTGAAAAGTGTATTATTGCCTAAACAGTGGGATGTAATGTTTTACCAAGGAAAAATATTCCTAGGTAAAGTCATCTTAGTAATTTTAACTTTTACCGAGGAATTTATACAAATTTCCTAGGTAATTATGATCTTTTACCTAGGAATGTTTTCCTCAAAAGTTTAAAATTTTTATGTTTTTAGCCACGAAATAACCTAAAAAGCAGAGAGGTCTCTCTGTCAGACCTCCCACCCACAGCACCTCCTCTGTTCCGAACCCAGCCACCTGACCTACTACCTAGCCTCTGTCGCACTTGGCACCCAGCCACCTGACCTACTACCTAGCCTCTGTCGCACTGCCAAGTGCGCCACTAGCGCCTCTACAGCCACACTGCCTCACAGGCCCACGCCCTCGCACCTAGCCCGAGCCGGAGACCGAGCCCGTGCCCATGCCCGTGCGCGGTGTTCCAGTGCGAAACACGCAAGCCACCATTCTCCCTCTCTTCCACCATAAATAAGTAAGGTGCACAACACCCTACTTATAAAGAGGAAAAAATCTTTTCTCCCATCCGATATGGGACAAAAAACCAAACGTTTTTCTTTTAAAAATGTTTTTCAAAAAACAACCTTTTTCAACAGTAACGCACCCACCTTGTTAGCTGCGCAAAGCGCCAACATGGTTAGTCACACGATACACCCACCACAGGTGGGGGTTAGTGTGTTTCCCTAGCATTTGGAACCTAAAACCTGCTGATGAAACGCCTAGGCTAGCAGGTGAGACCCGTTAACATGAAGTTCATGCAACCAAAGCTATGTGGGGCCCACAGCAATGTCACCAGCCCACAGGAAACAGACTCAAGCGGGCCAACCAACAGGAAACAGTGGAATGGAAACATCAGCGTGATCCAAAACTTCAATGGCCGCACGAAGGTTTCAAAGATTGGCATTAAATCTCTACTATTAACTGTGGCATGCCTCGCTTGAACTTTGGATCCAACTCATTATTGGAAACGTGGTCCTACATGAGCTGGCGAAACTGATGGATGAAGTGGATGTCAAATGGAGATAGACCACTGAAGTATATGGCATGTACGCCAGATCAGAGGGAAGCAATATGGGGACCGTGATTTCCCTTGTAACGTCATCTCTGTCTATCAGTTTAGACAGCTCATGTTAGGATACAACTCCACAGGAAACAGTGGAGATTGAAAGCCGGCCATTCTAGGCGTTCAACTAGAACTGTTGTCCTTGAATCATACATGTCTTCTCTTTTTGCACCGTGCTTCTTTAGCTGTCCGTGAAAATGATCACTTACATTTTGTTTTGCCCCTTGTAGTTCACCCCCCATGGGATGCCGTGATTTTTGTAAATTTATTAGTTCGGGGTCAGCCTTGTGATGCCTAGGAGAGCTCCTGGTTTACCAGCCGACTGATGAGAAGGTGGTGCCTGTCTCTTCTCCAGCAGAGGAAGATCGCTGAGAATGAAGATGAAGATGATGGCGTTGATGATGATGATGAATGACATCCTCTCCAAGTCTAGTTTCGTTTCATCTGAACCTTTGTAGATTCAACCGATGGGACTTTACCTCTCAGTGTCCTAACCATTCATGGTTGTTGCAAAAGGTTCGATCATCGCACATCAAGCAGCATCTTCCTCATTTTTAGTCACAACACTCGCGCTCCTTTAACCCAGAAGCTGCAGCCGGATCTTGGTAAAAATCTCAAATGGTCTCGATTGCCATTTGTTTCAAACCATGGGTCATCCAGTGTAGGGTCCACAATCTGGATGGCCCAGTTTCATACATACTCCTGCCATGCCCACGGTTACAAGGCATCATTTGCCTTTGTCCCGATGACAGATCTCAAGCGGCGTGTACCAGACTGAGTTTAGCAGCTCCCAAAATATCAGTTTCAGCCCAGATCTTCATCGTCCAGATGCACCCCAATATTGGGTGGTAGCATGCTGGGGCTGAACCCAAAGTTCAATGGATTTGGAAGGCATTCTTTGATTGCAGCCCATTTAGAAATAGAGAACAACGAAATGGTATGGACCACTAGCCAATCCTTAAAACAACCATCACTTCATACAAGAGTGGCCCAACACAACCAACCCGAACGTCCATTGGTGTGATCCAAACCCCAATAGACAGTCCTGATGCATTAATTTGATTGTCCACATTCCCTAATGGCCCATTGACTCCCCCTATCAAATGAACAGTTTCACAATCTAGTGAGGAACCGATGGAGCCCTTCTTCAATTGCTAAGAAATAAGGATTAGTATATAAGATGAAATGATTATCTATGTATATCTATCACCATCCAACACAAACTGCTCATATTCATTCAAAGCAAATAGACCTGTACATTCATTCTTCAATCCAAACCAACTTTTCTACAAAAAATGTAGAAAATAAATAGATAAAAAGAAAAAAGAAAAAAAAATCAGCAGATACCACTAATACCTTCTCAGAAATGCCACTGCCCCACAGGAAACAATACATATAAGACACTGGCCTTCAACTACAATCCGCCATTAACCCCACAGTCAGCTCATTGGCCATCACACTGTGTGAACAACAAATTGCAAAACGCTTCCAATTGTCCCACCTAGCGCCAGTCATCTGATGAGGATAAGCCAATCTGCAGCCAGTCCCTTTCTATAAATCAGCATTTCTATGTTCTTTCTATCCATGCGCACCACCAAATAATCATGTCTTCCTTTCCTAGCTATGTCATTACAGTGTATTTGTTCTCGACAGCTTCTTGATGTGCAGCAGCATTGTTAAGATGGTCTTCCATCAAATACTTGTCTACTTGAGAAGCCGCTTGCCGACCCTCTGAGATGGCCCACACAACCAGTGACTGTCCACGCCGGCAGTCTCCAGCAGCAAAGACACCATCGACACTGGTAGAGAAACGTCCATACTCAGCTTTGAAATTTGAGCGGTTGTCCCTCTCCAAACCCAGCTTTTCCGCAACAGTCTGCAGGAATTTAAGAGCAGATGAACTCTCATCAGGCAATGAAAGATCATGCAAGCTTTTGACATCCATTTATAGAATCTCAACTCTATATTTATTCATTCTAGTTGTCAAGGGTTACGTTTTGGTGTTTTCGGTTTAATACTAAAAGTTCATTGGGTTCTATATACAAAAGAAGATTGGCCAGATAAATCATGGTGGAATGATCTGGTGCCAGCCCACCACAGCAAATATCCGTGTTAATTGAAATCACAACCACCCACTCTTTGATTGGACTAGATGTCAGGAGCTATGACCATCAATCAGAACCAATCTTGTATTAGAAGCAACACCCTCACAACCATCGGATCAAGATGAGATGGTCATGATTCCTCAAGTGTATAAATATAATGCAAGGAGAGGACTCACCAGCTCAGGACCAAGGAAACCCATTGCTAAGAGCACCAGATCAGCCTCGATAATCTCCTCTGAACCTTCAATTTCCTGAAACTGAAACTTGCCGCTGGCATCCTTTGCCCAGTGCACACGCACCACCTCAAGTCCTTTGACAGCTCCATTTTCATCTCCCACAAACCGTTTGGTCAAGACCTCATAGAATCTTGGGTCCTTTCCAAACTTTGCTGCAGCTTCTTGGTGGCCATAGTCGACACGGAATACACGAGGCCACTGCAGATCCAAAAAGGGGGGGGGGGGGGGGGGGGGGGGGGGACACATCACATAAGCACATGAGACGACAAAATCCAAACAGTTGCAAAGTTGAAAATTGTTGAGTGTCTTAATGGGGAAAAAATGATAGCTTTTACAGGAGGAATAATAATGTGCACACATCTTAGGTCATCCAGACCACTGATCAGATGAGGTGCATGGGCACTCAAAAATCTTCAAGATTGGAAAGATCGTAACCTTCTGATCAATGGCTTACAAACAAGACAAATCAAAGCAAAGGTCCAAATTCATGAGAAAAAATCTTTTTAAAAAAAACAATGGGTTGGGAATTGTGATCTTCCAATCCCCCATCCCTTGTAGGGGCCATTAGATGAATGCCTAGATCGCCAAACGATGGGCACCAAAGGAAGGTAGTACTGAGGAACAGCCAACTTACCATTTGATGATGCGCAAGACCTCTAGTAAAAAGCCAGGTGTGTTAATTTTGGACATTTTGCAAAGAACTTGAGAGATGCAATAGAAAGACTATGGTCTTTTCAAGAGCGCCAAGAGCAAACCTGTGGCCATGGGTTGCCTGGAGCTCTTGTTTGAGGTGGCATAGGAAGAAGCTCTAGATTTACGATTTCTGTGCATCCATGCCGGATTGATGTCCCTATGCAATCGGTTCCTGTGTCTCCACCTCCTATGACGACCACCTTCTTCCCCTTCGCAGATATGTATTTCCCATCCTGCAGATTGCTGTCCAGCAAGCTCTTGGTATTTGCATGAAGAAATTTCATGGCGAAATGGATCCCGGAGAACTCCCGACCAGGAACAGGAAGATCCCTGCACAGCAACAAGCCATAAGAACCTGCTTGCTTTTTGCCTCCCAGAAGAACACTGACAATGATGAAGATTGCCATTTCAAGTTGACCTAGCTTCATTTAGCCCACTACTAACAGATAATCATACAGTGCACATGACCAATGTTAAAAGATCTTGTTGATCAACTCAGGCCAAGGGAAGTTGACTCAGTCTGGCCAGGCTCTTTTACATCCAAACTCCAATTCATAATATATATATATAATAAAAAAATAAAAAACAAAAACAAAACTGATGAACCCACCTGGTTCCATGTACAATCGGCTAGTTCTTATTAACTATGCTGTCTCAAACAGTGTTTTAAATGGTGGGATAACGTGTAGTGTAGTGTTCAGTCCTCTGAAGCGTGAATCATAAGCTATATAGCATGTACTGTAAGCTATATGCTACTTCTAGATTTTTACTTAAGGTTGCGCTTGATTGTGCCTAATATCATGAAATTTCATGATATTTTGCACCAAATTAAACTAACTACTAATGAATTTCATGATATCTTGTGCAACCTAACACAGCCTAAAATAATACAAAAAATAGGGCAAAATTTAACTACTAAGAAAGAGCAATAGCACTATTTTAATACTGTTACTTTTATTATTTTACTAAAGCTGCTGAAAAGATAAACTAATTTTATTGAAAAAATAGAAAAATGCAACAAGTCATTGAAAATGTTAATTGATTTCTATTTTAGTGAAAAATAATGTGTAATGTAAGCTACTCAGCATGTAGAGTAGGCTACATACGACTTAAGCTATTTTCTTGAGCTACATAGCGTTTTAGCGTTAAGGCTAATCTATGTTGCATAGCATAAGCAACATGCTACATAGCATAGGCTATTAAAAACACTGCTCAAACATGGAAATAGGAAGGTGGATTGTGAAGTTTTAAATGCCAATTACCTTGGTTTTGTTGCTCCGCAAGCCAATATAATCGCATCATTCTCAGCACGGAGCCGTTCTACAGAGAACATGGGATCTGTCCCCACGTTAGCATTCACCACAAAATTAACACCTTCTTTTGCCATAAGGTCGACACGGCGCTGAACAACGTCAACCTTGTCTGCCTTCATGTTGGGGACACCATACATCATCAGGCCGCCAATTCGGTCAGCACGTTCAAACACCGTGACTAAATGCCCCATTTTATTCAGCTGGTCAGCAGCAGCCAATCCAGCTGGTCCGCTGCCTACTATGGCAACTCTTTTCCTGCATCCCCAAACAATTTCAACACATTCCACATTTCAGTGAATAAATCAAATTTTGAAGAGAGGTATTAAAGGTCTATTGTTTCTAAACCACATGATTCAGTTCATGTGGAGCCCATGCTTTAGTTATCCAGACCATACAATTTCGCATGGATGAGGATGCCACAAAAACCATCCAGATTAGATATCGACCCTTCATACATTGGGTGCATAAAGATAGACAGTTCAAAAAAGAAAATTGTCAATGGTTCACATTAAATGGAAACAAGCCAAAGATCAAAAGGACATCCAATCTAGGAGGTTTTTGGAGCATCCCCCAACCACAGTGGGGACCATGAGATAAATGATATACAGAATCAGTGCCTTAGCAAACAATATGTTTACTGAGGCTCAGTGCTGTATTTTTCCTCATTAAGAAAGAAAAAACTGATGAGAAAAGGAAGAAGCTGAAGGCAAAAAGAACCTACCCAGTTCTCTTGAGGGGAGGTCGAGGCACCATCCACCCTTCCTCGAAGGCCTTGTCTATGATGGAACACTCTATGCTTTTAATAGAGACAGGGTTCTCAATTATGCCAAGAACACAGGAGCCTTCGCACGGAGCAGGACATACTCGGCCTGTAAATTCTGGGAAGTTGTTCGTTTCCAGAAGCCGGTCCAATGCTTCACGCCACCTATTCTGGTATACTAGTTCATTGAATTCCGGTATCTTATTCCCAAGGGGACACCCAGAGTTCTCCTGGAAGGGAAGGGGGGAAAAAAAAGATAACAAAGATCAGTTAATAGATAAAATACAGCATTGCCATGCCTGAAGAATACCATATGTTAGACTCTTCTATACTACATCAGAAGTCCAACTTATACCTGGTGGCAGAAGGGAGTTCCACAATCCATGCAACGGGCCGACTGGGTCTTCAACAGTTGGCCTGGCTTGGACTCCACTGCAACCTCTTCCCAGTCATTCATCCGGACATTAGGATCCCTGTATGAAATACTTTCCCGTTCATAAGCGAGGAAACCCCGATGCTTGACGGCATCTGGAACTCGCGTCGGCCTTTTCAATGGCTCTGTCTCTTCCACCTTGTGTTCATTACAAGGAGTAATGTCAGATCATTAATCAGAACCATAAAATGAAATAGAAGCATAGCAGAAGTTTTATTGCTCGTATATCTCAGTTAGTTCAATTTCAAGCAGTTACAGAACATTTTTTTTTTTACAAAATTACTAAAAAATCAATTTCCTTCTGAAGTATTAATAAAGACCCACGAGAACAAAACAATCACCAACTAGAGAAATGAGTCAGAAATCACCTCCATGAAATGAAACAATATGTTAACCTATTTTCTTGCAAAATGACCAAAATACCGACATTTTCATCATGGCAAAAGTAATACCCCTTTGGAGGAAAAACCATAATACGAAATCATAGGACTGATTGAGAAGCTTAACCATAGAAATCATAATAAAGACACATGGATAGGGCTGTCGATGGGCCAGGCTTGGGCCTGTAATGATTATGCACAACCCAAGCCCAAGTCTGGCAACCCATTTTTGTACAACATCTGAGCTGTTCATTAAGCATGTCCAGTCATGCATGAGATAAGACAAATGCCCTTGAAATCCTAAAGAGGTCAGTCCGGGCTGGGCCGACAGGCTCACAAAGCCCAAGCCTGGCCTAGCCCTCTGACATAGTATTCCGGCATAAGCCCAGTCCATTGACAGCCCTACACATGGATGAATTTTTTTAAGAAGCATGGAGCTTAACCATAGAAAACATAATAAAGACAAACAAATTACCATGTCCTCCTTGCCATTCATAGACACAGCTGCCAACTTCTTAAGCTCTTCGAATGCATCCTTCTCCATCAACTCCGCCTCTTCTTGCGCCTCAGCTTCCGAAGCAGCTTGCTCTACCTTCAGATTCTGAAGAACTCGTTTATAATCCCTCGGAAAAACTTTCACAAACTTGGGGAGAAGGTCCTCAAAATTCGCAAGAACTTCTCTAGCTAAGTTGCTGTTAGTGTGCCGCTGATGTTGCTGTATCATCATCCTCAGAGTGGTAATATCATCTTCATCTTCAACCTTATCAAGATCCACCAGCTCGAGATTGCAGCGAGAATGGAATTTCCCATCCACATCAAGAACATAGGCAATTCCACCGCTCATGCCAGCAGCAAAATTCCTCCCAGTTCTCCCGAGAACAACAACAGTACCACCAGTCATGTACTCACACCCATGATCACCAACACCTTCAACAACTGCTCTAGCACCAGAATTACGGACACAAAATCTCTCAGCTGCCATCCCATTGAAGTATGCCTCCCCAAGTGTAGCTCCATAGAGAGCAACATTTCCAATGACAATGTTTTCCTTTGGATCAAATTGGCTTTTTCTAGGAGGATAAACTACAATCTTTCCCCCAGATAATCCTTTCCCAACATAGTCATTGCTGTCACCCTCAAGCTCCAGTGTTATTCCGGAGCAGAGGAATGCCCCGAGGCTCTGACCTGCACTTCCAGAAAGCCTAACATGGATGCAATCTGTCGGAAGCCCCTCCATGTGATAGCGCTTTGTGACCTCATGGCTGAGCATGGTCCCAACAGCACGGTTTACATTTCGAATGGGCATCTCAATGTACACTGGGAGGCCCTTTTCTAGAGCAGTTTCTGATAAAGATATCAGTTTCTGGTCTAAAGCCATGTCCAAACCATGATCCTGTTTCTGGATGCAATATTGAGCAGCTTCCGGCCGAATATCAGCGGCAGGCCTGAGCAGCAGTGTTAGATCGATGTTTTCCAGTTTCTCATTATTCTTGATCACTTCTTCATCCATTTCTAGCATATCTGAACGACCAACCATTTCGTTGACTGTTCGGAACCCCAGCTGAGACATGATTTCTCGCACTTCTTCAGCCAGCATAAAGAAGAAGTTTATGACATGCTCGGGCTCTCCTGCAAATTTCTCACGAAGAACAGGGTCTTGGGTAGCAATGCCCACCGGGCAGGTGTTCTTATGGCACTTCCGCATCATGATGCAGCCAAGGGTTATCAGAGGGGCAGTGCTAAAACCAAACTCTTCGGCACCAAGTAGGGCCGCAATGGCGACATCTCTTCCAGTTTTTAGTTGGCCATCAGTCTGCAGAACAGTTCGTCCACGGAGGTCATTTGCGACTAGAGTTTGGTGAGTCTCAGCCAATCCGAGCTCCCAGGGAAGCCCAGCATTCTTGATGCCAGTCCAACGGGAAGCTCCCGTTCCCCCATCATGACCTGAGATCAAGACATGGTCGGCGTGGCCTTTTACAACGCCACTAGCAATTACTCCCACTCCAGCCTCGGATACAAGCTTTACACTGATCCTAGCCCCTGGATTAGAATTCTACACGTAGGCGAAAAAGAAGTCAATGAGAAGGTAATCAATTTATGGTGTATTTTTTAACGCTTACCACTTTTGCATGCATAAAGCATCAAGTACTGTAAAATAAAAACTTCATTGAGAGATACAGAAAACATTATACAGATATATATATACCTTAAGATCATGAATTAGCTGAGCAAGGTCTTCAATGGAATAGATGTCGTGATGGGGAGGCGGGCTGATGAGTCCAACACCAGCAGTGGAATTCCGTGTGACCGCAATGTCACCAATAACCTTGTGGCCTGGAAGTTCACCTCCTTCACCGGGCTTGGCCCCCTGGGTAACAAGGCCGCTAACATCATTAAAAAATCAACCCAACCCACAAATGGAAATGAATGCTAGTTCATATATGATCTCACCAATGTAAGGTATGTGTCAGTTAAAGATACAAAGACACACTTTGGTGCTTTGCATACTCGACGACATCTGTCCATGAACATAAATACATAAACAAGAGGAACCTCTATTCCAATAGGAATGGAGAGGCTAAATAGGAATCAAGCAAGCCCCAAAGCAAAAGCATGAACCTTATGAAGGTGTTTCAGAGTACATGTGCATAATATCAAAAATTACCTGAGCCATTTTTATCTGGAGTTCATCAGCATTGGTAAGATAATAGCTAGACACTCCAAATCGTCCACTTGCAACCTGCTTAATTGCACTCCTCTTGGGATTCATTGAACCATCCGGAAGAGGTTCCATGCGAGATGGGTTCTCACCTCCCTCACCTTCAAAACAATTCATAACAAATGGTAAATGGGAGAGCTCCAGTTCAAATATCATTTCTAGACAGCAAATATTTGTGAAATCATTTAATATTTGACGGAAACAAATAATTAAAGAAAAATTTAGACAGAGTTAAAGAAAATATAACCAGAAAAGTAGTACCAAATTATCAATAATGCAACAAGAGTATATAGAACATGTTGGTGTGTTTATAATACATGTTTCAAGCAACACATCAAAAGCATAATGTCTAGGAATGAAGAAAACCCTCATGACTACACAAACAAATTCTCTAAAAACAATTTATTATTTTAACAAAAAGGCTTCTAGAGTAAATAATCAATTGACAACAGCTGATATGAACTGCTTTAGGGTCTGTTTACAATCAGCCTTCTAAAAACAATTTCAATCTCTTTGATTGCCAAAAGGATCTGGTGACATGGAGCCCATGTTTCAACATCACGATAGCATTTCTTGTTTTTGCATCAAAGGACCCCATCATAACAATGCATCTCATTTTGGCCGGGTGCAAAAAATCAAATGCACTGGGATAGTATGCCTTTGTGCACAAAAAGGTATGGCTTTGATAACGTGGAGCATCCACCCAATACTCTCATACCCTGTCAACAATCAAAAGGGGTAGCAAGGAATGTAAACAGGCCCTTATAGAATGCAGGGAACTAGAAAGCACAAAACAAAGCATTATGATCTAAAGCCGAAAACAAATTACATTTGAAACAAGATGAAATGGTATGGTAATTTGTTACAGAACAGCGCATTTGAATTTCAGGACAGCGATTAGATACTGATTTAAAAAAAAGAAAGAAGATACAGTTAAATGAGAAATCCATCAGAACTTTAAACAAGAATATCGTACCTGTATTAGATTTCCCTCCAATTTTGTTCATTGCAATAGCCAGGGTTGAGTGTGCCTCCATTGATATTGACCCATAACTCATGGCCCCCGTACAGAAACGCTTCACAATCTCACTAGCAGGTTCAACTTTATCCAAAGGAACCTTTGCCTCAACATCTTTAAACTTCAACATACCCCTCAAATTGCAGGTCTTGTTCAGCTCCTGAATACGTTTGGAGTATTCTTTGTAAGCAGCAACACTGTTTGATTTCGCTGCTTCCTGCAGCTTCGCAATGGCGAGAGGGTCATTAAGATGCACTTCACCACCTTTCCTCCAGTGATAATCCCCAGGATTGGGTAGAGCCACAGCCTCAGCACTTCCTGGAGGTAAGGCCCTGGTAGGAAACGCCAGCTCATGCAGACGTAGCGCATCACGAGCTAGCATTTCAAAAGTTGCACCCTCTACTCTACTAGGTGTCCCATTAAAACACCGCTGGATCACCTCAGATGAAAGACCCAGAGCTTCAAAGATCTGAGCACCCTTATAAGAGGCCAAGGTTGATATCCCCATTTTAGCAAGAACTTTCATCATTCCGTAGTTACTGGCTTTGAAGTACTTCTTGACGAGTTCTTCCCTTGAATGGAACTCGCCATCTGATTTAGGGGGGATCTTTCCATCAATTTGAAGTCTCCAAATGGCTTCTATGGCCAAATATGGGCATATGGCATCAGCACCAAATCCAACAAGAGTACAGAAATGGTGCACTTCCCGTGGTTCGGCAGATTCAACTATCAACCCGATTCGAGTGCGCTCGAGCTTTGAAACTAAATGGTGATGGACAGCACCAATTGCCAAGAGGGAGCTTACTGCAACACGCTTAGACGAGAAAGCTGCATTGAAACCAAAGACAGGAAATTAAGAGTTTGAGCCATCTTATAAAACCCCAGCATGCATGTACGTGTAAAAGAAGCACCAAAAACTTTTTTCATTGATCAGCAGGGCAGAAAGAACTTGACCACAATAGAAACATATAACACCATTGTATCAAAATATACTATAGATCAGTGGAGCCAAAGTTAAATGTCAATTGATGAGAATGAGGAACAATGTAAATTGGTCAAAGCAGCTAATCTTTTAAAACTCAAGTTCTGGTATGAAGAAAGAAGTTCATGGGACAAGGTTCAGATTGCAGCAACTTCTCACCTCTATCAGACAATACCAATGTTGTATAACCCTCGCGAATAGCATCACGTGCTTCAGAACATATCCTATCAAGGGTCTCCTCCAAGCCCTTCCTACCACGCTCTTTTGAGTAAGTTGTATCAAGCACTTTGCTGCGCCAACCTCTGTAGTTCATCTTCTTTATGGCCTCCATTTCTTCAATGGACAGCAGAGAACCTTTCAGCGAGAGACGATGGCACTGCTCTTCAGTTGTTTCGGTCAGGTCCCCTTCTGGACCAATCATGCACTCCATGGAGGTGACTATTTTCTCACGGATCGGATCAATTGGTGGATTTGTGACCTGAGCAAACATCTGCTTGAAATACTCAAATGTAAGTTTCTCCCTGTTGGACATCACAGCCAAGGGAGCATCATTTCCCATCGAGCCAAGAGCCTCTGTACCATCTTTTGCCATGGGCAGCAGCAGCATCTCCAAGGCTTCTACAGTGTAACTGCATGTAAGGAATGTCAATGATCAACTCCAATAGATGTATAAAAAAGAGCATTGGCCTAAAAAAAAGGCCCAGGATTACATACCCAAAAGCCTTCAATGGAGCCAGCATACCATGAATTCCCATGTTTTCCATGTCATCATCATGACCATGCACCTAAAATAATGAAAAATAAAATAAAATGATGTTTTCCTTGTTATCTCCATGGCTTTGAGGGGGGTGGGGGGATGGGATTAAATATAAAAAGTAACAACCACGCTGAGAACACAAAAAATAGATTAGAAGGAAGAAACTTTGGGAGACAAGATTTTGTGCTTACGGGCATTGTTCCAGATATGATAGGTGGTACTCTGTCATTTCCATGAACAGAATTGACAATGTCTTTGAGCTCTATCTTCTGTCTACTAAGCCACTCGCCATATGGCCTTGCAAGTGAGTACTGCTTCTTCAAGGCCTCATCATCAACAACAATATGCTTATCAAAATCTACCAATAACATCATTCCAGGGTTGAGTCTTCCTTTCCTTTGCACATCTTCAGGTGGAATGTCCACTACACCAACCTCACTGGCCATGATAACACGGCCACTATGTGTAATGTAAAAGCGACCTGGACGGAGCCCATTTCGGTCCAACGTTGCTCCGAGATAGTGGCCATCGGTAACTGCATTTTTTCCAAGAAATATATGGAAAATCAGAAAAATAAATGCAGAATCATTCAAATATGAACCATACTCTAATGTATTCATCCTTACATGATATAAGAGCAGGTCCATCCCATGGCTCCATAAGAGCTGAGAAATATTCGTATAGCGCCTTTCTACTAGGATCCATGTTTTTATCATTTTGCCATGCCTCAGGTATCATCATCATGATAGCTTCGGGCAGACTTCTACCAGCTCGAACCAGAAGCTCCAGGACACCATCAAAAGCTCCTACAACAGGCATAAATTTCCAAGTTCCAAACATTTAAACTCCATATACACACAAACATGAGTTCTCACACATTTACATGTAGGCATGCCAGCATTTGTCTATGCATGTGTGCATGTGTATCCATATGGAAAATACTAACTTCCCCACCTAATGGAGATGTTAGCAATGTCCCCATAGCTTTAAACTGACACGTTGCGCAATCTGCCATCTATTTGGACAATCCATTCATTCCATACAAATACTAGCAGGCTGTGATGCAAAAATCATGCCGATCGGATGATCCTAACCCTTTGAATGTCGGCCTTTTTGTTACAACCATCCATGTTTTACTAGCAATAGATCAGATGGTTACATCATCTAATCAAAAATGTTATTTGGTATCATGACCAATCCATGATGGGGCATACTGAATAGATGTTTCAAGAAGATGATTGGACTTATTTTACTTCTCCACTCAATATTAGCTGTACATTTTACATGCTATTGATTGGTTAGAATCATCAGATTGGTGTTATTTTTGCATCATGGCCTGCTCATTATGGTATGTAACGAAATGGACCGCCCATAGCATGGATGGTTATCCCACATGTCACTTAAAAACTTTAAGATCATTGTTATGTGTGTATCAGACATGTATGAACATAATAATGCACACATGTGCTTGCACATTTATGCACATGCACGTACACGTGCAAATACATGTGTGTAGAAACATTCATGCACGAGGACACACATATGCATATAAATACTATGCATGCATTTACGCACAGTGCACACATGCACAAATTATATTTTATGTTAGTTTTGTAGAAGCAAACCTGAATCAGATGAACTGGCATCTACAATGGGTTTATGTTAGTTTTGTGGAAGCAAACCTGAATCAGACGAGCTGGCATCTACAATGGGTAGAATCTTCTTCATCTCATTCTTTGATAGACCCAGCTCCTTGCACTTTAAAAGACCCTCACGTGCTGTCATCCTGAATGAATAAGCAAAATCAGTGGCACCGTATCTATGAAAAATGCAGAAAAAAACAAAAATAATTACTTACTGAGCAATCTAGGCAACTCTGAAACGTACCAATTCACATTTCCTCGAAGAGTATTAATTTCCCCATTGTGGCCCAAAACGCGCATGGGTTGAGCACGATCCCAGCTAGGGAAAGTGTTTGTTGAAAATCGAGAATGAACCTGCATGGAAATCAGAGAACCCAACAACATCAGCTTATGCTTTCTTCTATTTCATTCATGGAAATCCAGAAGTCATCTGAGAAATTGAAGACAAGTTTGTGTTAAGGACACTCATTAGGTTTCTTATATCTACAGTGCCAATACAAAAAAAAAAATGTGGAAGCCCTAAGCTACCTTGACCAAATACATTTTCCCATCCACCTCCAAATTGGAAGTCTCATCGTCAAGTACTGACCATAAGGAGCACTGCATCAAGTTTCTGCAACATGGTTTACTCCATATCAAGGTTTTTTGCCAACTTACCCAAGGCATCCAGCACCCAAATTCAAATAATAAACAAGAGCTCAAGATAGTAGAAGAACTTAAGAAATCATTCAAAATTCGATGCCTTAGAACTTGTTGCTTAACCTTACGTCTGTCTGTTACCAATGAGTTCCCCATGCTGCTCGCTGTTAAAGTGTGGAGTTCGTAGATAAAGAAGGCAGGCAGGTGGGGAAATTTACCAGGGCCATGTAGCTCGTAAACCTTTCATGTCCAAGATCTGCATAATAGTAATCCCTCAACTGATCTGGCTTTAGCTGACCTTTGTAAACAATAGTCCTGCCAAACCACCACAAACCTTAGTTGTCTTATCAAGCTGTACTGTTTCTAGATTGTGCCAAATAACTGGAGAATACCGTTTATCAAAAGCATGAAGAAAAGGATTAAAAGGACACACCTTGAAGAGAGAGAACATATATAGAAGTCCCTCACTCCACCGTGCTGCAGGTTCAATGTAGCTCGAATAGCCACCATCGAAACCCTTCTCAATATGTACATCTGCAAATACAGTACATCCAGTGTGAAGATATTGCATATAATGAACTATGCAAGTTATTTCATAGTTCAAAACTCCAGTTGAAGCCTTTCAAAAATAAAAAAACAAAGAAATTTAAGTTGAAGAAGGTACGAGGATATTGGAGATCGATCACACCTGTTGTTCGAAATCAGCACTTGACCTTGGACTTGGAGTAAGGAACACTTGTTCGATGACAGGTTCTGTTTGAAGAGCAGACTTGCCCAAGCCTGTATTATCAGTTGGGACAGAGCGCCATCCAAGAACAACATGCCCCAGAGACTCTGCAACCTACACATAGAATCAAGAACATCAGTAGAACATTTCTTAAAAGCACCAATCAAGAGTAGGTGAATCCAACCAAAAAAGGCAAGTCATGCAGGAAAAAAGATGAAACTACATATAACATTCTACACGTAGAATGAAGAACATCAGGAGAACATTTCTTCAAAACATCAAATCAAAAGTAGGTGAATCCGTCTGAAAAAAGCTAGTCATGAAGGAAAAAGATGAAACTGCATATAAGATTTGGTGTAAATCAAAGCATTACAATTGGCAATTAATCATTCAACAAAATTGACTAGAATCAGCATTCCTTTGCTGCTGGTAACAGTTTACAGTTGAAAAAAAAAACCAAGTTAAACGCCTATTGTACTTTAAATAATAAAAATTGCAAATAATCCATTACAATCAACAAAGCTCAAAAGAAACAATCATCAGTAGAAGAATACACACAATCATCAATAGCACAACTATTGAAGAAATTCAGAGAATTTTTAACTTTTAATGAACAATATTAAATTTTACATCATTGACTTTTACGATCAAACCAAAGAAAGATTGACCCGTAGCTAGGTAATGCTAACAAAATATACAAGTTTTTGTGTAAAAATTAACCAGTTTTTTTTATTGCTGATTGTTATTGACTTGAAAATTTTAAGAAATGAACTATTCACCTGAATATATTGGTTCCAAGGGGAAAACAGACGAAACAAATGAGTGGGAAATGGACAGTATAATCAGTTATATGATACTCAGGCTGCGCATGACGCTGACGCTTGGTACACAGGCACTAAGAAATTGCACAGAGGAACATATATTAACTCAAATAACACTGACTAGATTGTGCAGCCCACTGTCATCAAGTCACAGTCCCAATATCAGATTGGTTGAACAATCCTAACATCAGATCCATGGATACTCATTTGTGGAAATAGAACCGTCAGATATTTTCATTTTTAACCTTCCAATCAATGCCACCAATCCAATAATCAGATTATCAAATAAGCTTAATTTTTTGTTCCTGATACATCATATACTCTGCCAGCAGATCAAAGTATTTCTCTAATATAATTATCTATGGTATTCATCACCAAATTTCTAGAGATCCAAAGTTACCTTGCTGAATACTGTTTTGCTCTCTTTACGACGAACCTCAGATGTTGGCAAGAAAAACATCCCAACAGCATACTCACCCGGTGGGGGTAATTCAAATCCTACATCCTTGGTAACCTGAAAAAATATACACCAAACAATGGATAATAAAAGAAGACCTTTATGAGATTTCTCAACAATTATGTGGATGAAGAGGGAAAAAGATTTATACGATCAGGCAAAATCAGAGGACATGATTCTTTAAGATGAGAGCTTAGAAAAGATAATTATATTTAATAAGCCACGTGCCTTGGCAAAGAAGTCGTGTGGGAGAGCTACGAGAATTCCAGCTCCATCACCAGTATTCGTTTCACAACCACAAGCACCTCTGTGCGACATCCGCACCAACATCTCAATGGCATCGATCACCTGCAACGCCATGGCTTATACAAACTTACAAACGCAAAGGAAGAACTATACTGAACACAGAAAATATTCAGAGAACAAGCATGCGAGCAAAAAAAATTTCATCGTTCTTTTCACAGAAAGAAAAAAATGAAAAAAAAATAACGCAAAAGACTTACAGTTTTCCTGCTGTATTCACCAGATAATTCTGCGACAAAGCCAACTCCGCAAGAATCCTTATCAAATGATGGGTCGTACAGACCCAGCGGCTTCTCCGGCACTTGAGAAAGAGACATCGAGCGCACCACAACTCTGAGCTTAGGAGATCGTCCTGGACCATCCGATCTCCATAGATGCAACCGCTCAGAACCCGTGCAGCGCAGTCTTGCCCCAAAAAACTTATTCTCCAAAGACACCACGCCAGATCGCCTAGAAACAGAGCAAAACATAGCTCTGCTTCCATGGCTGCTCAAAGGAGAAAGGTTCCTTTGATGATTAATGGAGGGAAGAAGGGCTGAATTGTTGAGTTGAAATGCCAAACCAGGAATAGCCGCCATTAGCAGGAGCAGAAATTTTTTGAGATCTTATGAAGGACTATAAGCCTGATTTAATCAATTTTTACAAAAAGAAGGCTCTTTACGACTATTCCAAGAGAAACCTTCTATGAATGAACCCTTTAAACTCGACCTTTACAGCTGAAACCACTCAGATATCTCCCACAGACAAAGTTTCTCTTCCTGATTTCAACCAATTTTGCCAATGATCGTTTGGACAGGAAAAAAAGCTTCTTCCTCCGAATCAGAAAACCACAGAAACAGATCTCTAAGAATATCAGAAAACGAAAGCTTTTCCCACCGAAAGACTGAAAAACAACCCTAAATCACTGACCGATCTGTGATTCCTCCAAAAGGACGCTTTCTTTAGGATTAGAAATGCAGAAACAGGACAAAAAAACGACAGATCTCAAACCGATCTCGAAAGCAGATGATGCTTCCTACACCGATTTTCACCCTTCCACTCAATTTTCACCACAGATCACTATTTTCTGCATAGAAACCCGCAAGAAAAGACGATCTTGAACCAATTTCACCGTTTAAAGACCGATATTCACAATTCCTTTGATTTTTCACCTTTGATCGCTACGTTCAGCTCTCTAAGAGCAGAAAAAAGCAAAAGAACAAGCTCTGGACCAATAACGAAAGCGGAAAAGTGGTTACTATAACGATTCTTCCGGTTTTTCGTCGCGAATCGCTCCTCGATCCTTCGCCTCCAAAGATCTTTCGGAGATCCGTCGATATGAAATCGCAGATCGGTCGAAAAAACCAAGATGAGCCTCCTCTCTCTCTCTCTCTGAATGGAGTCGCCCGCTATTTATAGGCGTTTCATACGATGTGGGGACCACTCCATCTACCCTCCTGACCTCCTCTTCACTTACGGCGAACGCAAGTGGGACCAACATTTCTCTTTCTAATGATTTGACAGCTCGGATTTTACTGTCTATGACACGTGTACTTCTGCCTGATGCGGCACGGGACAGCCGCTCGTGGTGGACCCCGCTCATCTGAAGACGCCCTTGACCGGACCTGCAGCCGCCTGCAGGCTCGGCTCCGAGCCTCCGCGAGTGAAAACATAAATTTCGGATCTGGACCCAATTACCAAATTGCCCTTTGCTTTTCTAGCCAGCGGTCCCACGGTACGGCGCATTTGGTGCGGACGCGGATTGGCTAGTGACCCCAACACCTGCCCCGGGGCTGGTGTCAAAGCTGTGTGGGCCCCACCATGATGTATGTGTTTTATCCACGCTGTCCATCCATTTTCCCACCTCATTTTAGGGCATGGACCCAAAAATGAGGCAGATCCAAATCTCGGGTGGACCACACCAAAGGAAAACAGTGTTGATTGAACGTCCACCCTTAAAAAATTCCCAGGGCCCACCGTGATGTTTATTTGCCATCCAAACTGTTGATAAGGTCACACATACCTGGATGAAGGGAAAACATAAATATCAGCTTGATCCAAAACTTCTGTGGCCTCTAAGAAGTTTTCAACGGTGAGAATTCAATTCCCACTGTTTCCTGTGGTGTGGTCCACCTGAGATTTGGATCTGCCTCATTTTTGGGCCCATGCGCTAAAATGAGGTTGAAAATGGATGGACAGAGTGGATAAAACACATGCATCATGGTGGGGCCCACACAGCTTCCGGGGCGGACACCCAGTCCGAGTCCATTTGGTGCGCTTTATGGACTTTTCATCCGGGCAGACCAGTGGACAGGTACACCGTGATGTATCCATTTATCTACTCAGTTGATCCATTTTATAAGATCACGCTAGAGTAGGGGTCCAAAAACAAGGGCAGATCCAATACTCAAGTGGGCCACACCAATGAGTAAGCAAAACCTGGTGACATCATCACTATAGTAGTGCATTGGATCTTCCTCCTTTCTAGTTTCGGACGTGGATTGCGTCTTGCCCAGACCTATGGTAGGGCCCACCGTGATGCATTTGTTTATATACTTTATAAGATCATGCTAGGAATTGAGTTAAATCTAACGCTCAAGTGAGACACACCAAACAGTGAGCAGTAGTGTGACCGTGGCAATGATGTCACCAGGTTCCGCGTCCCACTTGAGCATTGGATCTTCCTCCTTTTTAGAGAAATACCTTAAAATGATCTTATAAAATAGATGGATGGAGTGGATAAACAGATACATCACGGTGGGCCCCTTCACAGGTCTGCCCATAATGTAATCCGTTTGGGCAGGGGCAGGATGGAGTCAGCATCCTTTAGTTTCATACCTTAAAGTGATCTTATAGAATGGATGGACAGAGTGGATAAACGAATACATTACGGTGGGCCCTCCACGGGTCTGCCAGACGGGCGGGGACAGAACGCAATCTGCGTCCATTGCAATTGCGGATAATGGACCAGCATCTTCTGCTACCCTGTTTTGTGCAACGGTTTATTAGGCCTACCCTGTTGTATATGTAAAATTCATCCCATCAATCAAGTGAGAAACATTATTTGGACCATATATACAGAAGATTCCAATTAAAATCTCATATGGGCCATTACAATAGAAACAATGTAAAATTGCTGCCAAAACTAAGTAAGTTCAAATGGTGTGGTCCACCTGAGTTTTGTAATGCACTTATTTTTGCATCTTCTCTCTTCGTTCCTTTGTTCCATGTGGCAACCCTACACACAAATCTATGATTGGCATCTCATCCCGTTGTTCCATGTGGTATGGCCATAAGAGCCCTCGATCTCATTCTTATCCTTAGGGTCTGATACTGACATTAGAATCTTATAGATAGAGTGGATCTTACATGGTAAGCTATAGGTTACAAACTTGGGTGTAGAGAATTCCAGTTTCATATTAATATTAATATGCAGCATATATAAGTTGTATGCATGAAATAAATTAAGTCAAGTTACACCAATTAAATTACATGACTCCATCACTTAATCAAAATCTTAAAATCCGATTTGTGAAACAATCCTAACCTCTTATTCATGGACAACTAATTTATTGAAATAAAACTATTGGACATATTTCATTTTTAGTTGTCCATTAGTTGTCTCCAACCCAATTGAAAGGATGGTTAAGAGTAATTTTTTAGGCCATTATATGTCTAAGCTGGGACTGTAATTTAATTTGAATTACAAGTAATTCTACTGAAGTTTTCTTATTCACACATTAATAAAAGAATGAGGGAAAGGAATTGTAGAGGGAGGTTATTTAATGATATTGAGAGAGAATGACACTTTATATCCATTCATTTATAGCTTGTATACATGGCATATGCTAATCAATTTGCATTGTCCAAATTAGAAGATTGTTTGTGGACAAGTAGCTATCTGAAAGTTATATTTTCTAAGTACTACTAACCTTTGCTTAGTGAACAAATGTTTGGTAAATTCAGATCATCAGATATTTTTTCTTAAATTCCTCTACTAAATTTCTAATAATTAAGTATTTAGATAATCAAATCAATATTTATTATTTTATTTTTTTTATCTATAGATCTTATTTTGTATTGTGCAATTTGAATGGTTTAGTTCAATTACAATTGTGCCATATGTGCAAATCGTAAAGTGGCTTTGTATCAACACGGATTAATCTCTAAATTACAAAAATGTGCTTTTAATTTGTTTAAAACCTTCCCCATGCTGAAAGTTTTCGCCCTTGGCTCCTCTTGGTATATATAGTAGAGATCAAAGGTTTCGTACAATTGAACGTTAGCTCTACTTGTTAGAGACAACACCAATGCATGGCTAGATTATAGGAATGCCCTTGTGAAATTAGTTTAAAACCCATCTCATGTCCTTAAATAATATATAGTTTTAGCAATTAGTAAAACCATTACATGAAGAGTTTTTCCCTTGGCCTCTCTCATTAGATATGGTGTGGTCGTATATTTGTAATCCACTCTCATACATGTTGTATATTTGGAAGAGATTTCATCTATTTGGATTTCAATGGTGTGGTGTTTGGTTATGTCCCATCCAATGCAAGGGATTGGTAATAAATAGTCGAGATCTCACACATATAGCACGCATAAAGTGACTCAAGTACCTGGCTAACTAACTAGGATATTAAAGTGTAGCAATCGGTTAGCTCTTTTTGTTGAGAGCCTACTTGATGAATGGTCCATCTTAATTTTCTCACATCTCATCTTTTATAATGCAGCCCACTTTTAAAAAGCCTCGAATGTTCTACACAATGACATGATAGCAGAAAATAAAAACATTATATGGCAAGCAATGATATAAGGTTTGTAAAATGACATACTACCAAAAGTTAAAAAAGCAAGTTTATCCAAAGGAGGGTAAATATCAATTCCATAGTGAAATTGCCCAAAATTGAATCCAAGCGTGCATGACTTAGAAAAGAGCATTAATGCCCAATCAAAGAGGGATATAAGAGAAATAATCTGTCTTAGAAATAAGAGTTTTAATAGAATGTGAGGCACTGCATTACAATGCAGCTATCATATGGGGCATAGTTCTCTTCATTAGATGATGCTCATGTCAATGTTTGGGCCTTCCATTCATCAAGTAGTGTACATTATGATTATGCACCAGACAATATCGGTTCTCTCGTGAGGCATATCACACTTGTAGGGTTTTAATTGGACATTGCCTACCATATGGGGTTAGGTTTTCACGTAGATATCTAAATTGCTGTGTTCTCATTACTATAATATAGAAGTTATGACCTTAAGACCTGTTTAGACATAGAATTATGTTAATATGGTAATGTAAAAACATCATTATTATGATTTTACAATCCAATGCAAATGTTATACGAGTCAAGTAAAGAAATTTATAATTGTTATAAATTTATAATATATTACATAAAAAATTTCTATCCAAACTTAGGATTAGATTATTTTTTATTGTTTTGACATTTTAGTAATGTAAAAGTATTATCATTATATCACCCCTATCAATCAAATTACTTATTATTCAAGACGCATGTATTATAATTTGTAATCAATGCACTTTTACAAATCATAACAATCATAATTTGATGTCCAAAAAAATCTCTGATAACCATGCCTCAGTGATAATTCTAACCTTTAGATTTTAATACCATCATCATCATTTAAGCCTTATCCTAAGTAATTGTTGTAGGTTATATAAATGCTATTATGTCGTTTCATACTAATAAAGTCCAAACCTTCAATTAAATCATAGGTCATGGAGTCTATTTTGGATTTGAATATGAGTCATTTAAAATTTACTTTTTAGTATTTCAAACTTTTCTTGGTAAGCAACCAACCGCTCAATAAATGCTTCTTAAGATGGCCCATATATGGCAATAGTCATTGTGGCTGGGTGGGCATTTGCATCCTACCATTACTCCTTTTGTGAAAAATAAAGGCTTAGAAAAGGATGTCAATGCTACATATGTAGATCACTCGATGAGTGTACTATCATTTTCTTTTAGGCTCAGGGTGTGAACCACTTAATGATGGCCTTCATCGCCTTATTGCACCTAACAGTGAGACCCAAGAAAGGAAGTAAATTGTATGGTGTGCTGACCCCGATGGTGTGTTGACGTCACCAAATTCTATGGCCCCACCATGATATATGTATTATATCTATACTAACCATCCATTTGGCAAGATCATTTTAGGGCATGATATGTAAAATGAAGCAAATCTAAAGCTCAAGTGGACACACCACAAAAAGCAATGGGGACAATGATTCCCAACATTGAAACATTTGTAGGACCCAACATGATGTTTATTTGCCATCCAATCTATTCATAACATCACACAAACCTAGATAAAGGGAAATAAACAAATATCATATTGATCCAAAACTTCTGCAGCCTCAAGAAGTTTTCAATGGTAAACGTTCAATCCCTATTGCTTTCTATACTGTGGTCCACTTGAACTTTTGATCCATCTCATTTTTTGGCTCAAGTCCTAAAACTCTCTCTAAATAGAAAGACAGTTTGGATATATATATATATATATATATATATATATATATATATATATATATATATATATATATATATATATATATATATATATATATATAACATACATCATGGTGGGGACCACAAAACTTGGTGACATCAACACACCACCGAGGTCGGTGGTGTATGGCGCACCATGCAATCTGCATCGAGGAACCAAGCCCCCTCATGGCATATGTGATAGAGCCTTGAAATCTATTGAAACATGGATTAAAAAAAAAAATTGGGTAGAGCATTAACATCTTAAATTATTACGATGATGATGAATGATACATGTTGGTCAGAAATCATACAACTAATCTTGAGTATAAGCCAATAAACAATCCACTCCACCTAGTGGGCCACCACTCTTCATTGCAATGAGGCCACATTTCACCAATTGCACGTTTCAACATGTTATGCGAACCGCCTATGGTGGTTGCTAACCTTTTAGCGTAAGAATTCTATAAAGTGGACTTAATTGATCAACTGTTGAGATCTCCTTGAGGGTTGGATATGATGGTGGGGCAAATCGGTGAATTCATGTAGAGCATTAGGTAGAGTAGTTTTGATTGGTTTTAAACTCTTTCTTTCAGGGTATAAGGTACGAAAGATCTTGGTAATCACATTCCAACATGATGGCCCTACGAGGTATGAATTTTAGTTAAGTTATATTGATTCTCATACTCGATGCATAGGATGGTCTTTTCAATTCCACGAATCTATTTTTACATCCACTGATGAAATCTTAGACCTATGATGTAGCCCATCTATAAGGTGGCCCATCACCGCACTAGTAAAAGATGGTAATACACTTGATTTTCGTGTATTCCTCATCCACAGTATCATCTAGTCTGACGCTATCTAACAAATACATTTTATTTTTTATATTTTCCTTTCCTCTATTTTGGTCAACTGAATAATACCATAGCCTGTGGTGCAGTACCATATTTTCCACCAGCATGCTACTTGTTGTAGAAATCAGTACCATTAAAACAAAAGGCCCCACCATGAAGATCACCAATCTTGAAATTCAGGCCAGCCCGCTCAATAGGTGGGCCACATTATACATTGAGTTAGACCGTTGGTTGTCCACTGGTGTGTCTCACCTAACGATATGACGAGCCTATTTTTGTGCCAGGTGATCTTAGTGATGGGGTTTATGGTTTCATGGTACTGATGTCCTAAGCACGTGGAGTGTTGGCAGGAAGAAGGACACGGTCCCACAAGTTTTCATACTTCAATTATTTTGTCTGCTAGAAGTATAGTTCTTCAACTACAAATAGCTACTAATAATAATGAGAAATGATCCAATGCTCAGCGGAGCACTTTTTAGTTACACTACTCTCAGTTGAATAAGAAGAATTGGACGGTCCATCGATCTATCCAATCTCTGCATTATAAGATCCACCACATACTTTAAGGACTGCATTGCAAAAAATCAATTACCAGATGTTTCGATATATGTGAAAGTGGAACGTCCATTTTACATCCATTAGTTTTCATGGATAAAAAAGGTCAGGCTAGCTTGATAACAGTGATTGTTTAGAACCATAAGCAATCCACTACCGTTGACATCAAAAAAAATAAACGGCTGAAATTGTATCTGGCCTAATTTAATTTAAATTAAATTCACTATCCATTTTATAGGCTTTAGATTAAATGGGGACCATTGCGTCGGGGGATTTTGCATGGTAGCCCATGAACTGTGTGGACCTAACGAACGGTCCGAACTGAATATAACTATTTAAGTGACGCTACGCTATCCAAAGCCCCATAAAATAATAGTCTTGAGAGCATTCAATAATTCCCAAAATACAGTTTTAGTTGCTTTTTTTTTTCTTTTTTCTATTTTGCTTTTTGGCCTTGGCGACAAACATACGGAAGTGGATTGCAAACTGAGTGAACTCTATGGGGCCACTGTGATTTATGTATTTTATCCACTCCGTCCATCTATTTTAACATATAATTTATGGCTCTAACCTAAAATTGAGGCATTTCCAAAGTTATCACCTGAGGCTGGTAGACTGAGTGAAAATAGTGACTAAGAAGGGTGGGTGGGTATACTAACAATGGGTGTGTGTGTGTGTGTGTATTCCAAAGGACTACACCATACGAAACTATGTGAATTGACTATCCACAGCTGAAAAATTCTTTAGAGTTACAAAATATTTGGATGAAGCTATTATTTGTGTTTTCCTTTCATCGTGTCCTTACGATCTTATGAATAGCTTTAATGACAAATAAACATCATTGTGGGCTTAGGAAAGTTTCAACGGTAGAAATTATTATTCTAACTCTTTTTTGTGGTGTGGTCTACTTGAAGATATCCTTTGGGCTAAACCCAATAAAATAATCTGAAAAAACGGATGGACGGCATATACGTTAAAAGTGGACCCAACAGAGTTTACTCAATAAGATAAATGCGCATAAGATACTCAGTACGCAATCCGATTTCCAAACGTACAAGTTGGCCGTGCAATCTGATGTCACGGATGTCGTCAGTTATACCCCTGGGTTATTTTGCGCCAATAGATCTCAACAGAGCAGATTCCATGCTGGCACGGCATTTTCCGTGCTCCATGTTATTCCCAATGAATGGCATACATAGGACAGATCTAAACCGTCCATTTCATGATTCTAACAGTGATGGCTCATGGTCCAAAATCAGTGTTTAGACAGTTCTAGCACCTGTACTTGGTGGTATACAAATGAACACTAAAAGGTAAAAACTAGCAACAGCTCTCATTAAGTAAAAAAACCCATTTATTAGATGGTTAAAATATTCTAATGAAAAAAATAATTGGCTAACGGTAAATAAGCAGCTGATTCTACAGATTGTATGGTTCAGATCATTGTACGGATGTGCTACTTATGTGGTACACAATCCGGTGCCATCAAAATGCCCTGCTTTTAGAGGCAGGTAATCCGTTCTCCAACGGAAAATGAGAACTCCAGTGGGTTTACGCGGCCAACCAAATCGCAAAAGAAGATTTTAGAGAGAGAAAAAGCATTAATACTCTGGAAGAGCGTGGCAGATGATACACAGGCACTTAAAAATTGCATAGGTGGCTTTCATTTAACGCAAATTAAACAATTCAAATTATGGGTCTCGGTTAGATGTACCATGTACCAAAAAATTCACTTATTTTGATCATCAGCGTATCCAATGGGTGGACGTTTGGACAGATCAAAATCAAAAGTATCCAATCATCGCATTTCAACGAAAAGGTGTCCATGAATAGGAGCTTAGGACTGAAATTTACATGGTGTCACGTGTAATTTTTAAATGCACGCGCATCAAGTGTGATTCATAACTAGAGTATCAAACAGTTCCTCTTTGGAAAATTTTCCCACGTCATTCCTATTATAACCAAAGTAGCCTCAATAGTCATCAGCATTCTCGAAATGTGGTGACTTATCCCACGTTGACTTGATACATATTAGAACATTGGATTTGGCCCACTGAATGTAGAATGTGGACAATAATATTTTTGAACTTTCATTTATAACAATTAGATGGTTAAGATCATTTAATCAGTCTGATTTTAATGATATTCTCTATCTATGATGGGCCACACTAGAGATTGAATTTTATAGTGGGGTTTGCTTGAATGCTACATTGATACTTCATCCATTGAATCTGGATATATCTTAAATTGGGTTATTTTGTCTCTTTTTCTTTTTAAAATGATATGTCATGATCATCTATGTAATCAAAAGATTGAAATATTCAGGCTGGAAATTTTCTTTTGGGTTTCCTCATCCCACGAGAGCCCTTTCACATCAACGGCTGAGGTCATTGAAACAGACCCAAATTTCAATGGATAAAGTCCCGGTGAATCATATTGCAATACATTGGAATCTATTCGCGCGAATCTCTCTATCCACAGTAGGTTTTAAATGCATCGTTTGCATGGATCGAAGGGGCGTCCATGAAAGGGTGCTTGCATCGTACAACAGCATTTGCTTCGTGCAAACGGCTACTGTACGGTGAGAGCGGAACTCACTTTAAATCCTGACCGTCGAAACCCACTGTAGACTGGTGTTATCATCAAAATCATATTAATTAGACACTCTGTACTCTGATAACCGACTGGACCTTCTATTAATTTCAATTCTTACCATTCATTACATTTCCATAAATAGGTTAGTGATAACCGTTTTTACAGTGCAATTTTAATCATAAAACATCTAAGGTGAACCCCACTGTTTGGACGGTTCGGATTTGCTTAAAATGCCTCCTTTGCAGTGATGGAAGGAAGGGACACTGTAGCTGTTCTGTAAGCCTGCAACGCGCAGGACCGTATCATGCATTTCTTTTTGTTTTTATCTTTTTGTTGATATGTACGTTCCGAGAGTTTCACTTTTCAACGCATCGATTTTCACCGAGCTTCCGGAAGAGGGGTTACCTTATAGTCTGCGAGAGGACAATAATTCGTACTCATGCACCCAGAAAATCTACGCTTGCCATACATGTGACTCAAATTATGGACCCGATATAAGCAAGTTATGATGCCAAAATGAGTTCGATGGAATGATCCGAGCCGTTAATTAATGGACATTTATCTGACGGATTCAGGCCACGTTTTGACTGTCACTTTTTACATGCCAAACAATCGGAAATTTAAAAACGTTATTTGAGTGAAACTATTTTTATCTACAATCTATCCAAAGTGGGTCCATGAAATGAACGGTTTGATTTGGGTTAGATATATGCCACATATACGATTTTTAAGTGCATGACTACGGATCATGACAGTCCTCAAATACCAGACTTTCTATTTGTCATTTCGGAAAATCTATGTACCTACCTCCCACAGTTTTGTGGGTAAAGATGGGTTAAAGTCCACAGGTGGGGACCGCCGTGATGCCAAGGTACAATTCCAATCGAGACGATTTCGACTGGCTACGTGGCGATGGTGGATGCTGCCACGTGGATAGAATAATTGATGCAGTTTCGCCCTCCCATTCAAACCCATCACGATTTGAGCAAGAGAGCTTGACCGGAATGTCCAAGCACCTGTTTTTGCTGTGCGTAGAATGCACGGATTACAGTGAATTTGGTGTAAATAAATAATAATTATTTACTTTGCTATTTTCTATACTGTGACGTTGACAAGTACAGTGAGATGTGGCTGATACTGTGCATACGGGTAAAAATGTGACACCCCAACATCGGCTATTTAACTTGCTGAATCACTTTTCCTCGCAAGCCAAAAAATAAATAAATAAATAAAAGGCAAATCCAATACTCAAATGGACCACAACATAAAGAAGTTGTGAGACTAATCACCTACTATTATGGGGATATTTTGAGCCGGCCTAAGTGTGAGGAAGTCCACCAATCTACAAGCTCAAGGATAAATCATCAGCTTATGAAGATCTACTCAACTAGAGAGATATTAGCCTCATATAATGGGTGGTCCAACCTTCACAAGGAAGGAAGATGAGAATGGGGACTATTGACCATGGCCGTTCATCATTTTTAATTAATGTTATTTTGTATATATCAAACAAACTCAAGTTGGGTTGTTCTATCTAACGCAATCGTTGAGCGATGTGCTTGGTTCTTGCTCCTTGGACTATTAGGACTTTAGCCTAGTCCTCGGCCTGGGCTACATCCAATGAGACTCCAATTCTAAAATATTTTCCAAGTTAGAAAACTCAGCCAAATGAACTCTACTCTTAGGCCGCCTTGGCCCATGATCGCCATAAAGGCGCGTGACAATTTAGGAACGAGCTGGAATGAAGGAGCACATTTTTAACAGTTACGGATGTGATCTACGTCATCAAGAATCACGCCAGTCATTATGGGCATAACGCCCTCGCTCGCCACTCTTTGTAACATCTCTTATTGCCCTATAAATAAGAAGCCCTCCAACCAGCACAGGTACATACAATTTTCTCCAAACATCACACCTCTACTTCTCTAAATCTCTAGCTTGACTTAAGCATTGGAGGACTAACAATCAGACCTCAACCACCCCCTTAACTTTGTTTCCCTATGACTTGCATGATCCAGCTGACCTTCCATCCATATCCAGCCCAATTAGAGACAGCGACTCCTTCCATGATGGAGAGTAGTTGATCTTGACCGTTGTCCAAAGTTTAGCGACAATACCTACCATTGAATTCACTTTTTTCTATGATGTGATCCATTAGCTTTGGAGTTACCTCATTTGTGTGGGCTGATGCCTTAAAATGATTTGAAAAAAAAAAGGACAATATATATAGGTATAATTCATATCATAATGAGGCACATAGAATTTTGGCCTGAAATCTGTTGGAAAACTCCAACTCAGCCCTGAATTTCACCTCTCTTTCAAGCACCAGGCATTTGCAATTATTGTACTTTTACCACCATTCAAACAGGCCCCACCATGATGTGAAATTATGTCCACCAGGTTATAAGCTTTCCTTACCTGTACGTATAAAATATAATATCTGATAAACTACACCAATGTGGAAATAAAAAATCATGATTAAAACATACGCAAATTGGTTACAACTCACTTCATGACCTAACTAGTGATGAACGGTCATATCATCTTGATGTATATGTTTCATCCATGCCAGTCATATAATTTTTCAAATCATTTTAAGACATAAGACCAAAATTAAGGCAAATTGAAGTTTCAAGAAGAATATACTGCAAGAAGTAGTGGGGAAGCCTACCGTTGGACTTCTTAAAGCTATGAAAGTTTTGGATCAAACTAATATATATGTTTTCCCATTATCCAGGCCTATGTAACCTTATTAAAGGTTGGAAGGCAATAAAAATCACGGTGGCCCCAAGAAGTTTTCAACGGTTCAATCCCCACTGCTTCTTCTGGTGTGGTTTACTTGAGCCTTCAATTTTCCTCATTTTTGGGTTCATGCTTTGAAATCACATGGAAAAATGAATGAACAGCATGGATGAAACATATACACCAAGGGTGGCCCCACAGAGCCCTTGACCGGACCATTGGTCTCTAGCTAGGTAATGGTGGAGGTAGTACCTAAATCCACGTCCGTCTAAAACCTAGTTGGAGTGGTGTGGCGCGCCTGAATTTTGGATCATGCTGAATCTTTTTATCATTCCCTTCTTCTTGATGAACGGCTGCAGATGAAATAAACACACCACGGTAGCTCCACTCACAAACCCACGGTTGATGTACCCATCCCCTTATTCCCTGTGGTGTGGCCCACCTGAGTTGTTGATCTGCTGATCTTTCACAGCTTATGAACAGAGTGGATTTTACATAGACAAAATAGTGGGCCCCAATGTGATTTAGTGTTTACCAGCTGCTTAAAACACCTGTGTTGTATATGATTTCCGTCCATTACAGCTACCAGTACCAGCGCAGTCCTGGACCTGCACTGCAGTCAGGATCCGAATAACGACGAACGGGGTTATTTAGGTCATTTTTCCAGAGGAGATAAGGGATCATATACGCTATCTGGCTGTTTCCACACAACGTTTTCAACCGAGAAGGTTGCACGTGGGAAGCACGTGATGGGAGGGATTAATGGAGGAGGTTGAAACGTGAAACTCGTTTTACCCAGCAAAAAATGATAAGATACAACCTTTTTTTTTTACAGAAAACTTATCACATATTCACAGTATCCCATCGGACTAAAGGTGGGCCACACCATGATGACCACCTTGTATGAAAACCAGGTGGATCCACGCATAAAACGAGACACAACGACAAAACGGTCAATGGTTTGACTTAGTTTTCTTGTGTGGCCCACCCACTGGGTGGATTGGTCTGAATTTCATCCCAGGCGATCATCATGGCGTCTCTCACTTTTTGTACGGGTAGGATATCCTTCAAGTTTAATACATAGTGGAAAAATATGGATGCTTCAAAACTTCTGATACAACCTAGATCTTAACATTTCTGTGTATAGATCGGGTTTTTAAGTGGGCCCATTGTCCTGCGCCCATTATGGACAGCCTTAGATGGATTTAGTCAACAGATAGCTGGCTAAGAGAGAAAATACAACAACGGCTCCTATTCAACCCTAAATAGGGCAACTATCACGGAGCCTGAATCTTCCAATCTAGTCGATTAACATGGACCAACCATGATGTGGCCTGTCATATTAACCGTTTGGATCGTGGAACCAACGCTCATCTCGTTGAAACTCAACAGAAACAGTAAGGTTGTATGATAGTCATACATCCTTTTTAAAATGAAAGTTACGGTACTCTCGTAGAAGAACTTTGTACTCCGACGGAGTGTGATGGTTGATACACAGACACTAAAAAAAATGAGGCCGGATCTACTACAAGCACTTGTAGGTTAACGTAAATACTCACAGAGGTTAATTTTGTCTTTTCACAAAGGCCACAAAAAGAGATAAGAAGTTGTGAATCTACTCGCGCCAGCTGTCTAAATTGACACTGCTACCCTTGTGGTGTTACTTTATTACAACTTTAACCTTGAAATTGGTAGTTACGTCAAATCTTTGAAATGGGGCCCACATAAATTTAATTTGTCGATCGATACCGTCCAGCAGTTTTGTCATCCTCTATTATATTATTAGAGAAAAAAATGAGGCGCATCTGAGTGGAAGGTGGGCCGTAAACAGTATTAGTAGTGTGTTAAGTATGTACCATTAAATGTAAATGAAGATGATGTGGACCACTTGATTATTTGATCTGCCAATTTTTTTTTGTATCGGAACAAAAAAAATCTTAAAATTTGAATGAACAACATGGATCATTGCTAACAACATCAATAAATGAAGGTGTGGCCCATTACTATAACAAGGGAGTCCAAGTCGGGGTGAACTGTTACTATTTTGGGAATTCGGTGTGTGTCCGTGTTCGATAGTGTGTGGTTAGAGTGGTTCTTGAGTCTCGGTATCATAATGCAGCATCTTCTTGAGTGGTTACGAACCCAGTCATAGCTCGGTGAAAGTGTTCGGCGTGCCACCGAAGGGCTACAGTGCAAGTCGGTGTTGATCGATGTTATTTTAGCGGTACAATGTGCATCAATATTTTTCGGTATGATGTTAGAATGCTTCCGTAGTCTTGATACCATGATGCAGCATCTTCCTAATTGGTTATGCACCCAGTCACACTTCGGTAAAAGAATTCGAGTTGCGACCGCATGGGCTGCAGTGCAAGTCGGAAGGAATTGTTACTTTTTTGGAGGTTCGGTGTATGTCCGTATTCGTCAGTGCATGGCAGAGTGATTCTTTAGTCTCGATACCCTAACGCAACATCTTCTTGAGTGGTTACAAACTCACTCGTAGCTCGGTGAAAGCGTTCGGAGTGCCAGTGAAGGGCTGCAGTGCAAGTCGGTGTGGATCGATGCTATTTTAGGGGTATAGTGTTCGTCAATGTCTTACGGTATGATCTTAGAGAACTTCCATAGTCTTAGTACCATGATGCAGCATCTTCCTGGTTGGTTACACACCCACTCGAACTTCAGTAAAAGATTTCGAGTTGTGACCGCATGAGCTGCAGTGCAAGTCGGAGGGAACTGTTACTATTTTGGACGTCTTGTGTATATCTGTGTGTGTCAGTGCGTGGTTAGAGTGATTCTTGAGTCTCGGTACCCTAACTCAGCGTCTTTTTAAGTATTTACGCACCCACTCGTAGTTCGGTGAAAGCGTTCGGCGTACCAAGGAAGGGCTGCTGTGCAAGTCGAAGTTTATCAATGCCATTTTAGGGGTACGGTATGCGTCAGTGTTTTTCGATGTGTGGTTAGAGTGCTTCCGTACTGTTGGTATCATGATGGAGAGTTTTCCAGGTGGATACGCACCCACTCGTAGTTCAGTGAAAGCGTTCAACGTGCGATTGCACGAGCTGCAGTACAAGTCAGAGTGAACCGTTACTATTTTGGGGATCCCGTGATTGTCCGTGTTCGTCGGTGTGTGGTTAGAGTGATTCTTGAGTCTCGGTACCCTAATGCAGCGTCTTCTTTGGTAGTTATCCACCAACTTGTAGTTCGGTGTAAGCGTTGAGTGTGCCATCGAAAGGCTACAGTGCAAGTCGAAGTGGATCAATGCTATTTTAGAGGTACGGTACGGTGTGCATCAATGTTAGTTGTTGTCTATGTAGAATGGTTCTATAGTATTAATACTATGATCGAGAGTCTTCGTAGGTGGATACATATATAGTCATTGTTCATTGAAAGCGTTCGACCCACGATCGCATTTGCTGCAGTGCAAGTCGGAGGGAACCGTTAATATTTAGGGAGTCCAGTATGTGTCCGTATTTGTCGGTGCGTAGTTAGAGTAATTCTTCCGTTTTGTTTCCCTACTGTAGTGTCTTCTTGAGTGGTTATACATGTACTCGTAGTTCAGTGAAAACATTCGACGTGTCATTGAAGGAATACTGTAGAAGTCGAAGTGGATCGATGTTATTTTAGGGGTACCGTATGCGTCAGTGTTTTTCGGTATATGGTTAAAGTGTTTTCCTAGTCTCGGTACTATGATGCAGCGTCTTCGTAGTTGTTTACACACATACTCGTACTTCCGTAAAAGCATTTGAGATGCGACCACATATGCGGCAGTGCAAGTCGGAGGGAACTGTTACTTTTTTGGGGCTCCAGTGTGTGTCCGTGTTCGTCGATGCATGATCAGACTGATTCTTGAGTCTTAGTACCCAAATGTAGCATCTTCTTGAGTGGTTACGCACCCACTCGTTGTTTAGTAAAAGCGTTCGGCGTGCCATAGAAGGTCTGCTGTGTAAGTCGGAGTGGATCGATGCCATTTTAGGGGTACGGTATGCGTAAGTATTTTTCGGTATATGGTTAGAGTGCTTTCATAGTCTCGGTACCATGATGCATCTTCTTCCTAGTTGTTTACGAACCCACTCGTGATGCAGTAAAAGCATTCGAGATGCGACTGCATGTGCTGCAGTATGAGTCGGAGGGAAAAGTTACTATGTTGGAGGTCCGGTGTATGTCCGTGTTCGTCGGTGCGTGTCAGAGTGATTCTTGAGTCTCGATACTCTAACATAACGTCTTCTTGAATGGTTACACACCCATTACAAATTCGGTGAAAGTATTCGGCGTGCCACCGAAGGACTACTGTGTAAGTCGGAGTGAATCGATGCTATTTTATGGGTCCGGTATGCGTCAATGTTTTTCGGTATTTGGTTAGAGTGCTTCCATCGTCTCGGTACCATTATGCATCTTCTTTCTAGTTGTTTATGTACTCACTCGTAGCTTAATAAAAGTATTCGAGATGCGACCGCATGTGCTGCAGTACAAGTCGGAGGGAATAGTTACTATTTTGGAGATCCAGTGTATGTCCGTGTTCGTCGATGCATGGAAGAGTGATTCTTGAGTCTCGTTACCCTAACGTAGCATCTTCTTGAGTGGTGACACACCTATTCTCAGTTTGGTGAAAGCGTTTGGCGTGCCACCAAAGGGTTACTGTGTAAGTCAGAGTGGATCGATGCTATTTTAGGGGTACGGTGTGCGTCAATCTTTTTCGATATTTGGTTAGATTGCTTTAGTTTCGATACCATGATATATCTTCTTCCTAGTTGTTTATACACCCATTCCCAGTTCAGTAAAAGCATTCGAGATGCGACCGCATGTGCTGCAGTACAAGTCGGAGGGAACCGTTACTTTTTTGGAGGTTCGGTGTATGTTCGTATTCGTCGGTGCATGGCAGAGTGATTCTTTAGTCTCGATACCCTAATGTAGTGTCTTCTTGGGAGGTTGCGCACCCATTCAAAGTTCGGTGAAAGCGTTCGACATACCACCGAATGGCTGTTGTGTAAGTCGGTGTGAATCGATGCAATTTTAGGGGTACGGTATGCGTCAATATTTTTCGGTATTTAGTTAGAGTGCTTCCGTCGTCTCGGTACCATTATGCATCTTCTTCCTAGTTGTTTACGCACCCACTCCTACTTCAGTAAAAGCATTCGAGATGCGACCGCATGTGCTGCAGTATAAGTCAGAGGGAATTGTTACTATTTTGGAGGTCCGGTGTATGTCCGTGTTCGTCGGTGCGTGGCAGAGTGATTCTTATGTCTTGGTACCCCAACGTAGCGACTTCTTGAGTAGTGATCCACCCACTCGTAGTTCTGTGAAGGTGTTCGGCGTGTCACCGAAAGATTGCTTTGTTAGTCGGAGTGGATCGATGCTATTTTAGGGGTACGGTGTGCGTCAATATTTTCCGGTATTTAGTTGGATTGCTTCCGTAGTGTCGGTACCATGATACATCTTCTTTCTAGGTGTTTCTGCACCCATTCGTAGTTCAGTAAAAGCATTCAAGATGCGACCGCATGTGCTGCAGTACAAGTCGGAGGGAACCATAACTTTTTTGGAGATCCGGTGTATGTCCGTGTTCGTCGGTGCGTGGCAGAGTGATTTTTTAGTCTCGAACCCCTAATGTAGTGTCTTCTTGAGAGGTTACGCACCCACTCATAGTTCAGTGAAAGTGTTCGGCGTACCACCGAATGACTGCTATGTAAGTCGGAGTGAATCGATGCTATTTTAGTGGTACGGTATGCGTCAATTTTTTTCGGTATTTGGTTAGAGTGCTTTCATCGTCTCGGTACCATTATGCATCTTCTTCTTATTTGTTTATGCACACAGTCGTATTTTGATAACAGAGTAAGCAGATTCGCTGGTGTACGCGAACCACACCAGAAAACGTAGACCCTACAATGATTCTCACCGTCAAAACATACATTCGGCCCACCATGATGATTAATTGCCGTCCAAACTGTTCATAAGGTCACTAAAACCTGGATGAAGGGTAAAAACAAATATCAGACTAAACCAAAACTTCTTTGACCCCAAGAAGGTTTCAATGGTATGCGTTCAATCTCACTGCTTTCTGCAGTGTGGTCCACTGAAACTTTGGATCTTTCTTATTTTTTAGATCGGTCCTTAGGAAAAATCTAAAAAAATGGAGGGATGGATTGGATATAACACGTGGGTCATGGTGGAAGAACTTCACGACGTAAGTACACCTTGGTGTACCTTACCACTGCATTCGGGCGCGATTTCCTGTGAAAGCCTTGCACAGGAAGTTCCTGCGTAGGAACCAAGGTGGGGCCCAAAGTGATGTTTTTTGATAAATCCATCCCGTCCATCTGTTTTGGGAGCTAATTTTAGAACACAAGAACAGAAAAGAACCGGATCCAAGACTCAAGTGTGCCAAAAACGTGATGATTGAACGTCCACAGTTGAAATATTTGTGGAGCCACAGGAGTTTTGAATCAGGATAATATTTGCGTTTCCAGTTCATCCCAGTAGTAGTGACTTTATGAACGGTATGGATGTCATATAAACATCACCGTTGACCCCAGGGAGGTTTCAACGATAGTAATTTATCTACCCACCTTTTCCTTTAGTTCGGCCCACTGGACTCTTGGATCCGGTTCAATTTTTTTCTCATGTCCTAAAATGAGCTCCCAAAACGGATGGACGGGGTGGATTTATGAAGAAAATCACAGTGGGCCCCACATTGGTTACCAGCGCAGTAACTTCCTGCGCAAGGCTTTCGCCGGAAATCCGCGCCCCAATAAGCAACGGAGGCCGGATCTATCTCTCTCTCTCTCTTTCCACTCTCTCTCACTCTGTCTGCTATCTCCCTCCTATGAAGAAACCCTAGCCACCAACGCGAAGTCCGTACCAGCGCCAA
>PVNU02003353.1:0-55206 GCA_003013855.2 Liriodendron chinense | reverse complement strand
CGATTTCTTGTGGTGTGGTCCTCTTGAGCTTTGAATATGCTTCATTGTTGGGTTCAAATCTGAAAATTATGGAATAAAATGTATGAACGGAGTGGATAAAATATATAAATCACGGTGTCCCCCCACATAAGAGCACGAATTAGGTGTTAGGTGTCACCATGTAACAGCTTAGGGGGGTTACCCTTATAGTACGACCCACCTTGATGATTTTTTTTTTGCATATCCGCACCGTTCGTCCGTTTCTTCGGACCAATTTAGAATGGGGTCATAAAAATTATGCCGATCCAAATATCAGGTGGACCATACTACAGGAAACCGTGGTGATTGAGTGCCTCACCATTAAAAATTTCAAAGAGGCTATTGTAAGGTTTTAATAATTTTATTTGCAATCTAACTTGTTGATAATGTCAGGGAGATACAGATGAAGGTACAATATATATTAGTTTCATCCAAAACTTTTGTGACCCATGAAAAGCTTTTAATTTTTAATCATCACTGTTTCTAGTGGTACGGTCCACCGGATATTTGTATCTTCTTAATCTTTGGGATCGAGGCTTAAAATGATATTAAAAATAGATGGATGGTGTGGATATACAGAAAGTACATCAAGGTGGGCCCCACATGGTTAGCGTAACACCCACTAAGCTGTTACCCCGATAGAGCTCTTAGCGTACTGAGTTAATATGCAATCTGATTCAACCTCCCCCCCCCCCCCCCCCCCCCCCCCGGCGTCAAACCCCCCCTCACTCCTCTCATCTCTCCTAATGGACACGACAGCCCCCTCTCGCAATCTAATTCCCCCTCCCTGCAGCAGGTTTGCCTCTCTCTCTCTCTCTCTCTCTCTCTCTGTGTGTGTGTGTGTGTGTGTGTGTGTGTGTGTGTGTTCCAACATGTGGGTGTACAATGACTGCCTCTCTCTCCTTCTCTACTCACTCCGCCAGGTAAAAAACCCTAACCTGGACTTCTTTTTTGTTTTGATTTGTATTGTTGAACCTCTTACGTAGGGATTTGTATTGTTGAATCCCAAATTAGGGATTTGTATTGTAGATTCCCAAATTAAGGATTTGTATTGTCGAATCTCTAATTAGGGATTTGTACGGTTTGAATCTCTAATTAGAGATTTAAATTGTCAAATCCCTAATTGGGAATTATGATAGGTACAATGGAGTGGTTGGACAAGAGATGTGAATATTTTCTTCCAATGTTTATGCATGAAATTAGGGCATTTTGTTGTTTTTCGATGTGCCTTGTTTGATAGTATGATGCAACAAAGGGTTTCATTAATTGACCATTGTTCGAAACAAGCTAATAGAAGCAATACAAAATTCATTGTTTTCTTTTTCAAAATGGCAGCAATTGGATAGGTTATAGGTACTTTCTTTTGGCTAATTTTTCGATGCGTATTTGCCAAGATGTTCCTACAAGGGCGATTCTGTATTTGATCCAATCCTTGATTTTACTGCTAGATTGACGATGACAAGTGTGTATGTTTCATCAGTTTTGCAGAGACCATGGCACACCTCTTATTAGTAGACCAGCCTGATTTTCAGTAAAGCCATACAATCCTCTAGTAGCAGTAGCGGCAGCAGCTTATAGTACTCCTAATTTTTTTGTGTTTTTTTGAACCAGGTGCACGAAAGCTTGCAGAGAATATGGGAAAGAAATCTAGTTAATTCATTGAATAGGCCCTGCAAGCATTCAAGTTTCCACTAGATGAAAGTCTAAAATTAATTATTGTCAATATGTCTGTGTTTCTTTGGAGTTCATGATTTTACTTTTTTGCAGGTTGCCTTGTCTAGGAAGTCACCATATGTTCAAACTGCTCATAGAGTAAAATCTCCTTCTGGTTACCTTTTAAGTTTGATTTCTGTTTTTATCAATCTGCATTCAATTCTTCTGATTGTTTTTTTTTTCTTTTGTGAATTTCTGAACTATATTCATTTGCAAAATTAGGTATCGCAATTCCTGCATTTGATGCTTCTTCCATCTCAAGTGATTCTTCCATCTCAAGTGGAGTCTGGGCTGTTGTGACGTCTCTGCCCGTTTTGTCCATACCACAGATATCAATACAATTCTTTTTGTTAAAAAAATGATTCTTATTTAACTTTCAACATAGAGTACCAAATTTTCCTGTTTGTTGATAGAGGTTTGCTAAGCCCATGCATGTGCATAAGGCAACTCATGTACCACCACCACCATGTGTACCAGAATGTTACATAGACCGAGATCTAATCCATCTATTGTGTGGGTCCTACTTATTTAAATATCCTGGATCAAAAGTCAGGTCATTCCACTTATCCCGAGGGCCACTGTTTAAGAAATAGATATGCAGCTGATAAAAAGTTTTCTAATATGTCCATTAGCTTCTTATATTGTGACAGCCTCAGTTTTAGGCTAGATCATCTGCACGTCATATCCACCTCATGAATGGTTGGATCCTTTACCCTTGTGCCACACTGGTGCCTGTGGTGGGGTTGTGTAGATGGGATGCCTTCTACTCGTGTGGGCAGAGCAAATCCCTCTCTTATAGTTTGTCTTTGATGGCTGGAGGAGCCTCTCTAAACGTGGTCATGAACTGTACTTTGCAGAGATCGTGTCTCATCTTCGAACAATAGAAGCTAGTTGTTGCTCCTTGAAGATTTAGGATTTGTTACTTGCGTTTCTTAGATTTGTCTAATGGATCTGTTTCTGTATTTTACAATTAATAGTAGTTGGGCTTCGTGATTTCATAGCTGAAGTGAATTTCAGTTTTTTTTTCTTCAGTCAAGTGTTGGCTTAGCAATCCTTTAGTTAAGTGTGGGTGGATAGGGCTCCATGGATGTGGCCTTAGAAGCCTCTGCTAAAGGGGCGCGTAGATGGGTAGGCTCCTCTAATGGTCGGCTTAACAAACCTCTACTGAAGGGTATGGTTGGTGGCAATTCCACAATGTTTTTCAAGGGTTCAGATAGCTGCTCAGTTCAACTAAATTAGTATGATACAATTCTATATAGTGAAAATGTTGAAAGTGGGTTGGTGGTCATCAATTTAATAATAAAGACCATACTATTAATTTGCAATGGCAAGCATTTAAAGTTGGACCAGAAGCATTTGTAAGTTCAATATTGGGGCTGAATCCTTGAATCTTGAATTTGGAAGTATTCTAACACGACCAGAAGCACTCCAACGGTTTAACATAGATCACTGTTTTTTTATTGTAGGTGGTCAGGTGTCTATAGAGAGAGCCATTACCAAAATCATCTCTAAATGAACAGGCCGACAAGATGTTGCTCGAGAACTACAAGGAATACGCAAAGCATGTCAGGTGAGTTGTTTTATTTTCTTAGAGGCTTGCCTCAGTTTGTGTGTTCTTTTTAGGAAGGTTACTATGGACCTTTGATTTTTGTCCTGATCATTGGATCAATGGGAGATCATGATACATATGGTGGGCTGCACATGCCAATTTGTAGGTTAAGCTTATCTTAAAGAAGTTAGTATTGGATCTACCCTCTTAAATTATTGTTATCTCCACTGATGGAACAACCTTCGCTATTTTCAATTGGGCTTCTCTGTTTCTGATTTATTTTGAGAATAGCAAACACTTTTACAAGTAAGGATTTAGGTATTCATCATGTTTCAATGGAACCGGCATATACTTGTCTGGGGAGGGTCCTAGGTTATTGCTCTTTCGTTCTCTTTTAGTTATTCATGGAAACACCTGTTATACACCTGGATGTCATAAAGTAGCACATCACCTGACTACAGAGAAAGTCACAAGTTCCATTTAACCATTTATAGTAGATGCCTTGCATGAGTGAGCACATTCAAACATCATTCTTTGTGGTAAGCCTTCAGGCTAGACAACTAAATCTCTATATCTGGTTTAAATAATACATGGAATTTTTTTGTACACAGCTTTAATTGGGCCTTGATGATTTTGAGAATTTAGCCGAATGTTTCAATAGTGTTAAATGTGTTGTGCCGTTCAAAAAAAAAAAGAAGGAAAGGATAGAATGTGTTGTGTATCCTCACCTCAAATTACGCATGTCGTATGAGTTGTGGATTTGAATGGGTATAAATGTAGAGGAAGAGAGGTGCTTCATGCTTACTAGTCTACTTAGGCATAGAAATGGAATATGGTTCCTTGATAGCAATAATCTTTTTTTTTTTATAACACTAGTTAGGATCTGTCAATCCAGGATATACTTGATTTTTCCATCCACAGCGTGCCCCATCAGATCAATGGTCTAAATCACTAACCATGGGATGATACTGTTTTCCATCCATGGTAATTTCCACCAAAATAACCGGTCTAGATTCACGAGCTGTACAACCATGCATTATAGGCTAGAATCAGTCTCCTCATGCGAACATATCAGATTTCGGTCCAAACACTATTCTGTAAAATATAACATCCTGATTTAGTTAGTCCTCTCCCAACATTGGAAGCTTAGGAAAAGATGACCAATTTGCATCTGTTGAACATGTCCAAGTGTTGAATTGTACATTCACTGGAACTTTAAATGAGGCCAGGACCAAGACATGGCAGGAAATTGAGCTCTAAGAAAATCACCTAGCCAAGTTAGTTTTTCACAACAGTACATTGAAATTTCCATATACAAGAAATGAACCGAGTTCTAGTGCACCCATTTTGAATTATAAAACAGTAGAACATGAATATGGTAGAATTTCTCTTCAAGGTACGTGTGGCCACTTGTGTCATTATTTGGAACCATCCATCCAGTTGTCCCTATTCTTGGATTAACCAACAGTTCAAATTACATATAGAGTAGATGATCCTATCCAATGGGTCAATGGCCAACAAAAAAAAATGGTAAACCAAAAATTATGAATGGGGAATACGAAGTCAGAGAGTGAAGAACAGCGATGGAGATGATTGATTGCTTAATTGGGTTGGTTTTTCAAACACAAGCCATCCATGATAGGGCCCACTATCCAAGTGTACCATGTAAAGATGTCCCTACCATATTATGATTTTACCAGCTCCATTGCACAATCTCCAAATTGGAGCAAGTCCACCTTGCGTTTGCATTCCTCTCGAGTTGAAGCTGAAAGAAATGCAATCATGATTTTTTGAAGGGTGCATTTGGTTGTATCAGATATCATGAAATTTCATCATATTTTGCTCCAAACTAGACTGATTAATCATTAAATATCATGAAGTTTAGTGATATTTGGTGCCACCAAATGCACCTTAATTAAGACGGGTAACTACATTTTTTGTCATTTCCACTTGAACGAAGTACTACAATGCAATTTAATAATGCATTACAATGTGAACTAAGTTGTGAACAGAAATTTCATTTATTTCAAGTTGGACAAATGGATTTGAGATTGGTACCAAGATAGTCCCTTTTTATCTATTGCAATTCATTTCAACTTAGCATCCAAATGCGCCCTAAACATTTATTTTCATATAAATGTGTAGTTTTCTGTTTTTTTCCCCTATTCCCTTGTATATTTTATCGTCTACAGGGAGGGTTTGGGTATGCTAAAGGGATCTCATTTGAAGACATTCATATCAATGATGCCGATTATCTGATCATCAACAACCAATACTATTGTCATGATGGTTACAACTACAATCAAGTAAGCATGCTCTTTTCTATTTGTGCGTGCCTATGTTTTTGGACTTGAAAAATAACACAATTGTTGCAAAATGAGATTCTCCTTAGATCTGTACTCCTTGTTTTCCCCTTTTATGTTATCAAAACAGTGAATTTTGACCATGACCAATTCAAATATAGATGTATCAAAACAATGCAAAAGAAGTTTATTTTATTTTTTAACCTTAGCAATTCTACTTGGATTTATATCCTCGTTTTATTTTGCTTGAATATTTTTTTCATAACAGGCGAAATAAGCAAAATAATTAATTTTTTTTTAATACAAGAAATTTTCCGACGGTTCCAGTCGGTCTCTATTTTCTCCCTTACCGACGGCCGAGCAACGCAATCGACAACGATTAATGATAGTTGATTGCCGTCCGAGAAGTGTAAAAAGCACTTCCAAGGACAGTTAGGGACCGTCTGATTTTGGGACGGTTCATAACCGTCTTTTTGTAACAACGGTGATGGACCGTCGTTTAAGTTTTACGACACAGCAAAATAAGACGGCCCCTACGACGGTCCAGAACCGTCGAGAATCACAGTTTAAGACGGTTTTCGACCGTCTTTTTAATGCTGTTTTGGCGTAGTGTTTGCTAGTCCATGGGTAAAAGGTGAACCGGTGCAGCAACACCACCATCGAAGAGCAAGCATTGAAAGCTTCAACCTTGGTTGAATCCTCAAGTTCAAGAGGTAGAGGCTGAGGAAGATATAGAGGAAGAGGACGAGGAGGTCGAGGAAATAGAGATGGAAGCAGGCAACAACCTAATGATCATTACACCCCGAATTCTTAAAGGAGAGGCAGCGGCCGTGACAAAAAAATATGACAAGTCCAATATTGAGTGCTTCAAGTGTCATAATTTTGGTCATTACAGTTCCGAATGCTACACCAAATTGCCGAAAAAAAAGAAGAAGGAAATGTCTAATTTTACTGAGAACAGGGAAGAAAAAACACTCTTGATGGCATCCCATGTCAAGGAAGAACCAAAACCAAACATATGGTATTTGGACACAGGCTACAGCAATCATATGTGTGGTAATAAGTCATTCTTTTCCCATTTAAATGAAGAATTTCATACTATTGTTAGTTTTGGTGATCATTCTACAGTTAATGTTATGAGAAAGGGTGATGTTCGAATCAGGACTAAAGAAGATAATATTGAGACTATCTCAAATGTCTTTTATACTCCTGAACTGAAAAGCAATTTGTTGAGTGTGGGACAGTTGCAAGATAAGGGATATGTAGCTACAATAAAAGAAGGTTCTTATGAAATCTATGATCCAAAAAGGGGTCTAATTGTTCATGTTAAGATGGTACCAAACAGGTTGTTTTCGCTAAGACTCACGAGCATCCAGATTTGCCTTATGACCAAAGTGAATGATCCAACATGGCTTTGGCATTTTCGCTATGGCCATTTAAATTTTAATGGATTGAAGACGCTTTCTCAGAAGAACATGGTGATCGGCCTTCCTTGGATCATTCCTCCCTCCAACGTATGTGAAGAGTGTATTATTAGCAAACAACATTGTGAGCCATTCCCCAAAAGAAAAGCATGGAGAGCATAAAGACCATTGGAGTTGATCCACTCTGATATATGTGGTCCTATTAATCCGATATCCAATAGCAAAAAGAAATATTTTATTTCATTTATTAATGACTTTTGCCGAAAAACTTAGGTCTATTTTTTGCAGGAGAAATCTGAACGTTTTGAAGCATTTAAAAGTTTCAAAGCTCATGTGGAAAATGAAGTTGGGAGAGCCATTAAAACCCTCCATACTAATTGCTACAACCCGAAGATTGCACACCTAAGTGCAGGTAGTGAAGTAGTAAAATACTGGGTGAGACCGAGGTCGAACCACAGGGATTGAGGTTAAGAACACTTAGAGGAATTAGTTTAGGTGAGTGAGATGAAATCTGGTTTAATCCATAAGAGTAGAGCAAGTTGTGTGTGATGAAAGATAGAAATAGAAAAGGGGTTAAGGCATTAGGGATCCACCTTTGATTTATCCAGAAGGTTTGATTCATTGGTCCAACTATAACTCAACCGGAATCGAATAAAGATTCATTCTAATCGGAAGATGAAACGGTTAAACCACTTGCATATTGATTTGACCATGAAGCACTCGTTAGTTGATCGTAGGGAATTTCAAGCATTTAATGTGCCCGGAGTCGACAATGGATCAAGGAATTGTACAGATTAACAACTTTGTTAACAAGTCAACCGATAAGATCATAAATCATACGATCAAATGCATACTCACAAGATAAAAGGCTTTGATTAACCGATCCAACCGTTAAGATCTTGTATATCGATTGTAGGGAATCCAAAGCATCTAATGTGCCCAGAGTCTACAATGGATCGAGGAATTTTACAGATCAATGACTTTACCTGCACTAGCTCAATGACCATAGAAAATCCAAAGCATCCATCGTGCCCGAAATCGACGATGGATCAAGGGACTTTATCGATCATGAACTAGCTAATTGGTGTGCAAGGGATCCCAATCATCCACGTGCCCGGAGTCGACGATGGATCAAGGGGCTTACACAACAATAGCGTTTGCCGAGGTGGATAACCAAACCAATCAACCAAAGAGAACTCCAAGATTCAAGCACAACTGTTGAATCGAAAGAACTAAAGCTTACAAATTTCTTCAAAGGCTTCACCCCTAACCTTAGCTAGAAGTTTAGCTAACCATGCTACAATGGAAGACTAAAACTTCTACAAAAGGAAAAACTACTCTACACTATAAAAAAAAAGAAAGAAAGAAAGAAAGAAAACTAAAGAAGAGAAGAGTTGTAGAGAGGAATTTGGATTGTGGGGGATGGGATATTTGAAATGAGAAGGGATGGCCTCCTTTTATAGCTTTTTGGGAGGCTCTAAGCCTAGGTGACACTCCAAGCTTAAACCAAAAGTTTCTTTAGGTTTGGGAATGGAATTAGGCTTGGATGATGAGGTGGCACTTCCAAGCTAATAGTTTTGCTTTTTAGGTTTGGGTTAGGAGTTAGGCTTGGAATGCCCAAAGAAAACTTTTATTTTTGGTTTAGAGCTCATGGATGGAAGAGGATGGAGAGAGCATTTGCTTGGCCCAAGGATGGAAGGTAACTAGGTGAGTTAACTGGGTCCACATGAGTTGGAGTTGACTGGGTCCACAAGATGGACATGGACAATCTGAACCGTCTGTTGTTGTTGGACGTGCGTACATTGGATGGACAGTGGAAATGTTGCATGTGTGGAGCCCATCTTGATAGACGGCTGGATGGACAGTGAAGATGCCCCTGCCCGTTGGATGGTGGAGAGTCCATCTCCTTCAGCTTTTTTCTTGAAAATGAAGGTGGGCCAGTTGCTTGGACGGAGTGGAGATTGCAAATGTGATTGCTTGGATGGACGGCTGATGGAGCTGGTTGAGTGGACGGCTGGATTGAGATGGTCCAATGGCTGGACTACTAGCCATTGATGGATGGAGAGTGAAGCTGGACCGTTGATGGGATAAGAGAATGGTTGATGAGCTGCATGTGTGAAGTAGTAGTGGGGTCCACAGTGCTGGACAGACGTCCACTGATGGACGCTGAAGATTTGGTGGACGGACGTGAGGTCCACTGGACGGTGATGATGGTTGAAGGAAGGTTGTACATGCTACTGAAAGTTGGATGCTTTGCACGTGTGGTGACTGGAGGTCGTCCACCTTTACTGGACGGCTGAGATGAAGCTGGACCATTGATGAATGGGTCCACATCTGGATGGCTACAGAATCTTGTGATCTGCTGAAATGTATGGTCCACTTGATTAGTTGGATGATGGATGTGCACATGTTGTATTGGCCCGCCGTGAGGTCCATCTTGATGCATGCTCTTCATATATTCATGAATGCTCAATCTTAACCGTCACCTAGATCTCCAAATTGCATTATCCTGACATGGTCTTCTTAAACTTCAGATCTGCCATAGAGTATGGTCTAGTCTCTAATTTCCATGGTCTAATTTCCTTCAGGGTTGCCCTGATGGTTGATCTTGCTCTCTTTTAGGCCTTTAAACGCCCTGATTGGCTTGGATTTCCTTCAACCTTCATTAATCACCTAAATGGTAAAAGCACATCTAATGAGAGATAATTAACCGAGAAAACAATGATAATATACTATAAATATCTAGGGTTAATTATACAATATTAGACACTTATCACTGATCGCGGTGGAGAATTCATGTCACAAGGATTTCTAAATTTTTGTGATACGCATGGTATCCGAAGGCAATTAATGACAGCCTACACACCGCAGCAAAATGGTGTATTGGAGAGGATTAACCGAACTATCTTGACCATGGTGCGAAGCATGTTGGCAAACGGGAAAATTTCAAAAAGGTCTTTGCCAGAAGCAGTGAATTGGAGCATCCATATTCTGAATCAGAGTCCCACGTTAGCCGTTCAAAACATGACACCGGAGGAAGCTTGGAGTGAACGGAAGCCAGCCGTTGATCACTTCAAAATCTTTGGGTGCATTGCATATGCACACATTCCAAATGAGAAAAGGAAGAACCTCAATGACAAAGCCGAAAAATGTGTCTTTCTTGAGGTCAGCGACCAATCGAAACCTTACAAGTTGTTCAATCGTATTACAAAGAAGATAGTCATCAGTCGAGATGTTGTTTTTGATGAGGAGAGCACATGGAATTGGACTGAAAAAGGCACAGGATAACAGTAAATACCTATGAGTTTCGACGAAGAAGAAGTAGAAAAAGCAATTGATGAGTAGCAAGCCCAACTAACAGATTCGCCAGGTCCAGGAACAAGAAAGAGACCAGCCTGGATGAACGATTATGTAAGTGGCGATGAACTTTCTTCTGATGATCCAATTGTTCACTTTGCTTTATTTGCAGGCAGTACTCCTCTAACATTACAAGAAGCAATCAAAGTAACAAAGTGGCAAAAAGCTATAGAAAAGGAGATCACATCGATTGAAAAGAACAATACCTGGGAGCTAACAAATCTTCCCAAAGGACAAAAATCCATTGGTGTCAAATGGGTTTATAAAACAAAGCTAAAGAAAGATGGCGACATTGACAAGTATAAAGCCTAGCTCATTGCAAACGGGTACAAGCAAAAATTTTGTGTTGATTACAAATAGGTGTTTGCTCCAGTTGCAAGGCTAGATACTATTCAATTAGTGCTATCCATTACTGCTCAGAATTCCTGGCCTATCTATCAATTGGATGTGAAGTCAGCATTTTTGCATGGCGAATTGGTAGAAGAGGTGTACGTTGATAAACCTCTTGGATATGTGAAACATGGTCATGAGAATCAGGTATACAAGTTAAAGAAAGCTTTATATGGACTGAAACAAGCACCAAGAGCTTGGTATAGTCGTATAGATGCTTACTTTTCCAAAATTTGGTTTTCTTAAATGTCCTTATGAGCACACACTCTATATTAAACTTGGAGATGAAAGTGAGATACTTGTTGTGTGCTTATATGTTGATGACCTTATCTATACCGGTAATGATAGAGCCCTGTTTGATGATTTTAAGCAATCAATGATGAATGAATTCGACATGATAGATTTGGGGTTGATGCACTATTTCCTTGGTATCGAAGTAGTGCAATCATCTGCCGGTGTCTTTATTTCACAACAAAAATATGTTCTGGAGATCTTGGATAGGTTCAAAATGAAGAATTGCAATTCAGTTTCCATCCCAGGTTTGAAGCTCACAAAGAATGCGTCAGGGAAGAAGGTGGATGCTACCCTTTATAAGCAAATTGTTGGGAGTCTTATGTATTTGACTTCAACAAGGCCAAATATCATGCATGCTGTCAATTTAATCAGTCGATACATGGATAACCCAATTGAAGTTCATCTCTTAGCTACAAAGAGAATTTTTCGCTACTTTAAAGGTATTGCAGAGTTTGGAATTTTATATAAAAAAGGTGGAAAGTCAAGCTTAATCGGGTTTTCAGATAGTGATTATGCTAGAGATCTTGATGATAGAAAGAGTACATCCTGATTGGTGTTCATGATGAGTTCTGGAGTTATCTCATGGTCGTCTAAGAAGCAACAAATAGTGACTTTGTTGACTACTGAAGCTGAGTTTGTTGCTGCAGCATCAAGCTCTTGTCAAGCTATTTGGTTATGACGGTTAGTTAGCGTTCTACACAATCAGCAGCAAGGTCCCACTTTAATATATTATGATAATGTTTCTGCCATAAAGCTTTCAAAAAATCCAGTTCTACATGGGAGAAGCAAGTATATTGATGTGAGGTACCATTTCTTATGTGATTTATATAAGGATGGTGTTATCGATTTGGTGTACTGTAAGAGTGAGAATCAGATTACAGACATTATGACTAAGCCCCTCAAGGCTGTTGTGTTTTTGAAGCTTCGAGATATGCTCGGTGTCAGTTCAAGGAATTGGAAGCAATTTGTGATGGTGCTAATGAAGAAGAAATAAGCTGCTGAAGTTGTTTTAAACTGATGTCTTTAGGACATTCAGTTTAAGGAAGGGTCTTAAAGATTTGTTTGGATAAATGTTAAATAAGTCTTGGTTGTCTTATTCTATAAGAAGTCTGTTGACATGGGTTAGTGTATCCCATTTCTTTAGGAGTACTCCAATCATGGAACTAGTTGGTTCCTATTGTAGTGCGACCATTGACGGAAATCTGGATAAGTGTCAACAGGTTTCTTCTCAGTCAAACAGTATTCATTGTTATTGCAGAGCAAACACTAAAGGAAATCTGGATCAGTGTCAACAGTTACCATGTTACAAGTGTTCGTTAAAATGATAATCAGTTTAACAGGAAAGTAAAAGAGGTCAATATTCACCAGAGGGAAAGTGAATGTGCCAAAATTTTATATCAAAATTTTAGAATCTCCAAAAATCATAAATTTCCGTGTTTTGAGTATGGTCTTGATTAGTGGCAAACAATTATTGGCAGTGAAGTCATCATTCAGTGGACGCTCTCCACTAGCAGGACACAAAATGAAACCCTCACTTTCTCAACTTTCTCTTTATTCATCACTTCACTTCTTGCCTGATTTGATTTATTCATTTATATTTTGTAAATATGTAGGCCTAAAATATAAAGGGATGTGATTGATCTTGCGCATAAAGAAGCTTTATCACGTTGCATGGCCAAGATATAAACATCCAAACATCACACACATGACATTTTGGCATGGCCCCACTCGCACTCTTACCCACGAAGGTCGGTCTACCTTTAATGTGGACCATTTAAAGTTTTCTTTCAAAACCGTCCATTGATTTCATTTTGTGTTGGGCCACTTGATAAGTGGACGAGCCAGATTTTTTGCATGGCCATCTCCAAGGTAAGTCCATGTCCCATACTCGCGAGGTTGGTACATGTGTTGCGTGTGGAGATGCGTGTGGATTGTTTGCCAATGGGACCAGCAAACCACAAACTCATATCTACGAAAAAAAGGGGAAATGGTCACGTTCTAGGACGGTTAGGATCATCCGATCGGCCCTACCATATCAAACAGTTTGGATGACCAAGCGTTGTGATGACCACTTGGAAGTTTTTAATGGTGAATGTTCAATCTCCAATATGTGGTCCACATGAGATTTGGGTCTGCTCCATTTTTGTGTTCATACTTTATAATAATATGGAAAAACGGATCGATGGAATGGATATACAATAAATACATCGAGGTGGGCCCCATGGTCAGTGCCGCACCGACTAAGCTGAGGCCGGGACCTCGCCTAATCCGCACCTTAAGGGTGTGGTGGGTGGTCGCGGTTTGGGTGGATACCGGATCCACCGAGGTCCGTGGATTCCTAATTGTGGGGCCCACTGTGATGTATTTGTCTTACATCCACACTGTTCATCCATTTTGACAAATCATTTTAGGCATAATCTAAAAGATTAAGAAGATCAACAATCTTAGATGGACACACTACAAAAAAAAACAGTAGTGATTGAATATCTATGATTAAAAACTTCACGGTGCCACCGGAATGCTTATTTTCCATCCAAGCTGTTGATAAGGTCACAAATACCTGTATGAAGAGACAATGAAAATATCAGCTTGATCCAAAACTTTTGTAGCTCGTGAAAAGTTTTTAACTGTAGATTACCACTTTCTTCTCTATTATAGTAAACTTGACAATTGGATCTGTTTCATTTTTGGCATGATACCTTAAAATAAGTTTTCAAAAAGGATGGACGGTGTGGATATAAGGAACATACATCAAAATGAACCCCACGTTCAGAGATCCACACACCTCTGTGGATCCGGGTATCCACCCAAGCCGCGCCTCCGGTGGGCTGCTAGAACACAATGAAAAAGACGTTAAGACACCTATGATAGCTCTCCATCATTTTGAAAATTGTGGTGAGCCATCTTCCTCACATCCAACTATTCTACTCTTATGTATAGTCATCCAGACTATTCAAATTGTGGGGTATACTGCAAAAGGATCACATCTTCAAAATCATCATTGATCCGTAGCAAATATCAATTGGAAAGTTAGTGGTCCAAAATTCAAAGGTCCGTAGCAAATGTTAATATATTCTTCTCTCCGTACTTTTTTTCTAGGGTCCATCGACGGCTTCAGCGATTTGGACGATGTAGATTCTGTGAAAGACTATTCTATTCAGCCGGCTGAATATTCTCTATCATTCTTAAATGGTGTTGAACTAGCATAAGAGTCTATCACCGAAAGTTTACTACTACATAAGCCGAAGAAACCAGAAGCTGAGATCAAACCAGGAGCGTCTGTGAGTGGGGACGGCTCTCATCTTCTTAGGAGGAAGGACGGAAATGGCAACGGCTACGATGGAAAGGAAGAGGGCATGTGTAACTGGAGGGACTGGATATGTGGGGTCCATGCTCGTTAAAAGCTTGTTAGAGAAAGGATACGCCGTCAACACCACTGTCAGAGACCCAGGTTCCTCCACCCTCTCATTCTTTCCTTCTTCTCGCATGATAGTCCTAAAACTTGGTTGGTCGATTCGAAACTCAGACGGGTCAACTCGACTCAGAGCTGTCTTTCTAAAACTCGCTAATGAGCTTTGACAAGGTCAGGATCAATAACAATCGACCAGCCGGGTGTAAACTCGGTTGACTCAACTCGAAACTCGGCAAGATCTCAAACTGATTCAACTCGACTCAGTGGGATTTGAGCCGAGTCTTGAGCTTGGCTCTGTCCGGACTTTAACAAGATTCGTCTAGTCAGCCTCAAAACCCAGTTGACTCGATACAACTCGTCAAGAATATTGGAATGGATCATGACAAGGCTAAGGGCTTGGTTGGAAGAGGGTGTGACTTGTATTTTCATTTCCTTGATGGGTGGAAAACCATGATCCGTCCTATTCATTACAATATTGGAAATCGTTATCCGATTGGGTAGGTTATTATTTTTATCAAGATAGGCTTATTTAGAGACACGGTTAAATTGATATGAGGCTGAATTTGTAAGTGGGTGAATTGTATTTTCACTTCCCTAGTGGGTGGGGTGGAATATCACGATTCGTTTACATTCCATTCGTTATAATATTGGAAACCATGATTCAATTGGGAAGCATATCATTTTTATCTGATTTTCCTCCCAAATATTGTTATCGAATCCACTTCGGCTGATTCGGTTAATGGTGGAAACAAACGGACTATGGGAGATTGATATTATCACACCCTAGTTTTGTTACATACATGCAATGGCTTTATGTGCCAATTTTTTGTCAAAATAGTGGATGTGTAAAAAAAAAGGGATTTTGACCGTATTGAAGCCGTGGAATGGCCGAATTCCCTAAGTGGCCATCTGACTTTCTAACCATTTTTTTTTAAAAAAAAAACTTTGGACCAAAATAACCCTGTGCTTTAAGCTTGGTGACTGCAAAATAATGATAATGGCCATGTGCACTGTTAAGTCGTGGGCTGACCGAATTTGCACATTTGTGTGGGGCTTATTGTGATGTCACTATTTGATCCACACCATTCATCCGTTTTCCCAGCTCATTATAAAACATTAGTCCTAAACTTAAAGTTATATATACATGAAGTGGACCACACCACCAGAAACAGTGTAAGTTTCACACTACCGTTGATAACCGAATGGTGGGCCAAAGAACTTTTGGATAAATATTATATTTTTGTTTATCTTTCAAACATGTATCTTTGATATTATGAACGGGTTAGATGACACATAAACTTCATTGCAGGTCCCACATAGTATAATGTCTACTGATCTTGGTTAGTCGCAAGTTGGTACTGCTGAAAGTGTGATTTTTGACATTTACACTTCCCGATGCATTAATTTACATTGTTTGATCAAGGGTCTCATCAGAAGGTAGATCTAATCCGTTGGTAATATTCGTGGCCCACGATTTGCATGAGAAGTGCTTCCTACACACTGATATGACCTCCATATGGCCCACAACAACCAATAATGGTGATCATTCACTCACAACTATTCCCTTGTGGTGTGGTCCACCTTATCCGTGGATGTGATTCATTCTTTGGCCCATGACCTTAAATTAAAATTTAAATACAGTGGGCAGAGTGGATTCGACACATGCCTCATGGTGGGCCCCACAAACCTTAAAATATACAACCCAGGGCCCATGTGTTATGGATCAAGGTTATCATGTGTACAGGCCTACAGGGTCAAGACTGTCATGTGTACAGGCCTACAGGGTCAAGACTGTCATGTGTACAGGATTATGTGGCTTCATCAACGGATTGGGTGACAAGCATGGTGGGCCCCAGGAAGGTTTCAATGGCAGCAGTTCACTCCCTACAATGGGCCCCACACACTAGACAGATGGACCGTCCAGAAGTGGACTGCATCCACTGTCCAGGGTGTGGTCCACCGAGATTTGGACCTAGCCCATCTCAACTGATTTGAAAAAATGGAGGGGTAGCATGGGAGATGGAAATACTCATGGTGCCACCACTGATCAATGGGCCACTAGTATAACACACATCACGGTGTGCACAACAGCTGGATGGACAGAGTGGATTCGTTCGGGTTGATCGGGTTAGTCAGCTTGATACATGCTAATATTTTCGTTATTACATTAGTCTATTATATTACAATACAAGTCTTATTTTTTTATACCCATGACTTTATTAATTATATATGTAGTTATTTATTGTAAAGAACTTCACTTTTTCTAAACAAACAAGTTAAATTACACGATAACTATTCAAGCATATCAAATTTCATACATTATAAGTTTATTTACTAAAATAATATAAACTAATAAGTTTACTTAGCTATAATATAATAAAATGAAAAGTAATTTATATATAGACCGGTTAGCTGCTTGAAGGGGAGTGTAGAGAGGGAGCAAGATTAATAACATATATCAGATGGGAGGAGCAAGTTGTCCGGGCGCCTTCACTTGCTGCCTCCGTTTGCTTGATTAAAAATCTTCCAAGCTGTTTAGGAAGGGTTTCGTTTACTAAGGCTTCACTGAATCTATCTCGGGAAAGTGATCCAAACCTTAACTCGCATGAATTTAAGATTACGACAGGGCCGCCTGTTCGATCATTTTACTTGTTGGTTTGCTTATAAAGTGGGAAGGGCTACTTTTCGAGTTGGGTCAGGCAACCCAAGACATTAACCCAACCTCAATCCAAGCTTTATCAGGTTGGTGTTTGCATAGCCCAAGCTCGAGATCGGATCCAATACTTCTTGTCCAAGCCCAACCCAATGTCGGGTCGGTCATGGATCGTGTTGAACCCACTCGACTTTCAGCCCTAGAAATAATAACAATATTATCTCGAGAGCCAAGATATGTTATAGTTGAGTGCTGTCTTAAATACGAATTTTCTCTCGTAAGGAAGATCTTTGATATACTTAGATCTCTACAGCTCTGCCCCTGGGATACGACAACTTTCCTCTAAGATGAACAACTTAGATCAGGTGCACACACGATGTTAGTAACACGAACCCAAGCTTGCTCTTTCTGATTTGCCAATTGAATGTAGAGAGAAAACTCAAAGAAAATGAGAGAGAGAGAGAGAGAGAGAGAGAGAGAGAGAGAGGGTCAGTCTTTTTCTGTGTATCAAAAATGAGAAATGAAAGTCTTTATAAAAATATAAAAGATAGTCATTCCGGCATGACGCGCATGCGGCCGTATTAATGATAAGGAGGCGTATGCTAGCTCATTAATTATTTGACTATGCATGGCGACTCTTTGCCCATGGATGCGTTGAAAAAAACAAAAATGGCCAAGTCAAAGACATACCACAACACAATGTGCCTCAACTTAACATGACTTGTGGGAGTGCCCTCCTTAGACCCCAATGCATATAATAAGCTAAAGAGTCCAATGTAAGAAGGCTCTAGGTTTTTTTTTTTTTTTTTTTTTTAATCTCCTTTACAATGTGGGAATTTTTTTTAAAAACAAGATATTCCCATTTGGAACCCATGGCGCAGTGAACCCATGATAACCGGAATGTGGTAGAGGCATTGCTCCCTAGGTACATAAGGAGGATGATGTATGTGTTGGGGTCATCTATTTAGTGGGCCCCATCATGGATGACCCACGTTCAGAGATTACACCTATCCAACAATCATAGCCATTAGTTTTCTTCCCTCTTGTGCACTAAATGTGGACCCTAAACTAATTTTGTTTCAAACCCACTTTAGAGCCTGATTAATTTAGGATGGTTTAACTAATATGGCTCTGGGTACGAGGACATCCCTATGAGCATGTCAACGTGGACTTTTTGCGGAATCCCATTTTGAATGCGTGTGGGGATTCCCGCCTGCTCTCTATTGACATTCTCCAACTAAACCAATAACTGAATGTATTTTATTCGTTTGTGCAGCAAATAGCAAAAAGGTGTCGTACCTCTTAGATCTACAAGTCTTGGGTGATCTAAAACTTTTCAAGGCAGATCTCACGGAGGAAGGTAGCTTTGATGACGCCATCAACGACTGTTATTTCGTCTTCCATGTGGCAACCCCAACGAACTTCGAGTCTAAAGACCCAGAGGTAATTATTCATCATGATGAAAATTAATTTCCTAAATAAATATTGCTTTTAAGAAAACATACAAAACATCCATAGTGCAACCCATTCTAAATGCATGGATGCATGCACATGCACCCTCAAACCTGGGGATGCATATCTAGCTGGAATGGTAGAATGTAATTCACATACAACATCCAATATGCAATCACCAGCGAAAATACCCGAAGGTACATGCTCACAGGGATTAGTCTCCACAAACTTATCCATTAATAGTGGATTGGAGCTAGAGAAAATACATTAAGGGCCTATTTGAATTTTTGGGTTGACCGTAATTACCATGTAAATGGGTAATAATTATTTACCTAGATAATTACTGCATATTTCCCAATGCAGAAAGTGACATCTACTTTTTCAATGTTAAAATCGAAGAATTTGTGGGCTAAATGTGGGGCCCACTATGATATATGTTGCTTATCCACACCGTCCATCTACTATGCCAGCTGAATTTAGGGCATAAGGAGAAAAATGAGGCAGATCCCAAGTTCAAGTGGACGACACCACATAAAACAATGGGAATATAGCGTCTACCGTTAATAACCTCTTGAGGCCCACAAAAGTTTTGGATTAAGGTAATATTTGTGTTTTCCCCTTATCCATGTCTATGTGACCTTATGAACTGGGTTAGATGATAAATAAACATCAATGTGGGCCTTGTGTAGGGAACAACTTTCAATGGTGGACGTCATGTGGCCAATGATTCAGTTGGTGTGGGTCATTCTAACATTGTATCTGCTTCATTTTCAGCTTATTCCCTAAAATGTTATGATAAAATGGATGGACGGTGCAGATATGTCATATGCATCACAGTGGGACCCACAAATTAAAACCACTATTTTTGGACCAATTTTCGAGAAAGAAATACACCAGCATTTTCAAACTAAGTAAAAAAAGTAACAATTACTTATTTACAAAGATTTACATGTAATACGAAAAGTTAAATGAGCCCTAAGTATGTTCTCGCAGCTACAGATTACCACCAATATGCACATGTGTCATGAATGCATGGTTAGGCCACCCTTTTATTACTTCATTTGCACTTAAACCAATTATGCTGAACCCCTTAGATTAGTGGCCCTTTAAGACAACATATTCCCAACATGAGTTAATCACATACTCATGTTCTCAACGCATTTGAATAATTAAATCACAACAAGGACTCCACAAGATTCCTTTACATTCCACATATCGCCCAATCTCCAAGTTTCCTTAGGGCCAACAATCTTAAGTCCTTTCTATAATACATTTAAGCCAACAATGCACTATTTCATGAGAGCTTGTCATGCACAAGATGAAACCAAGCAAAACTAGCTCTAGTTGCATACCTGCTTCCTCAAGAGACATCAACGAGATTGTTCATATGAATTTCATGCTATTCCACTAAGCATGCCACCACTAGCTATGCATTAAGTACTCAGCATGCATCATCTTATGCAACAACAATCATGTAGTAACTAAACATGTTCTTGCATGTTACAACCAAGCAAGCATCTGTTACATTGGTACAAATGAAGCATATTATTAAGCATGACATTAGTATAAACTAACTTATCAATAATATTTAGAGTAGAGACTATGACTTAACCAACAAGTGGGTGGAAAGCCCCAGGGAAAGAATCATCACCTTACAAGTCAAATTTCGTCCCAACGTCTATAAAGTTGTACACCCTCTAGAGTCAAACCCTATCCATATGATCCATACTCGACTTGGTCAAATAGGTCGATCCAACTCAAATCCAACTAGCCCGCAACTCAGTAAAATTAAATCGAGAGCTCCTCCAATATTCTACTTCTTCCTCCTCCCTCCTTCAAATTCCTTTTATTTTTTTTCCACTCCAATCCATCCAGCATGTTTTGGAACAGACCAAACCCCACTCAAACCTGGATCGACCCACCAGAACCCAGTCCGATTCAACCAAGTTTAGTAAGTTGAACACAGATGAACCAAATCGAATCTCACTCTCACCTTTCCTCTCCTCCTCTGCCTTCCTTGGTCTGGACTGCCCAACAGGACTTGAACGACCTCCAAAACTGTCCAACTCAAAGAGTTAGACCAAGCCAGCAACCAACCTTGACCCCAGCAACCAACCTTGACCCGCTAGTGAAGCGCATTCAGCTGGACAGAGTTCCACCCACGCTATTATGGTAGTGTTCCATTTCCTTCCACGTTGTATATTTATTCGTTGTTTATGATTGTAGAATGAAATGATAAAGCCAGCGATCAATGGGATGTTGAACGTTCTGAAATCATGTGTCAAAGCGAAGACTGTGAAGCGTGTGGTCTACACATCATCCACTGCTGCTGTTGGTATGAAGCAGGCCAATGGGACGGGCCATATCGTTGACGAGGAGAACTGGCCCGACGTTGAGGATTTGACTTCTGAGAAGCCGTTCAGTTGGGTAAGTTGGTTTCTGCTTTAATTTGGGTTGGCTCGGATAGACTGAGTTTGACTCGGGGCAAATCAGGGTTGTTAATGGGGTGGGCCAGGTTTTGGGCTGATCATTGATGTCCATGGGTTGGGCCCAACACCAAGTTTTAAGCCCAATAGTAAAAATTTGAAGGCTTGCTCTTGAATAGAAAGCACGCCAATGCTAAAGCTGCTAGTATTCTTGTGATGGGAAGCTACGTGGTGGGGTCATTGTAATGTTTTCGATCAATCCACATTGTCCATCTGTTTTGCCTGCTCATTTTAGGACAGAAGGCAAAAAATGAGGTAGATGCAAAACTCACACTAGTGAAAAAAGTGGGAAAAGAAATTTCCCCTGTTGAAACCTTCCTAGGGTCCACCTTGATGTTTATATGCCATCCAAACCATTTATAAGATCTCTTTTACTGGGATGAACTGAAAAAAATAAAAACTTAACCTAATACTAAACTTCTATAGCCATACAAGTGTTTCAATGGTGGTCGCTCAATTCCCATTGTTTCCTCTCATCTGGTCCACTTGAGTTTTGGATCTGCTTCATTTTTTGTCACACATTCTAAAATAAGTAGACAAAATGAATAAACATGGTGGATTGATCAAAAACATCTCCGTGGGCCCCATCTAGCATCCCTGACCAACCCTTTTGTAGGAAATACACATCCCACCAGGACCTAGTTACATATGGACATTCCTGTCAGAGGCTCTGTGGGGCAACCGTGATCTATATGTTTTGTCCACACCGTCCATCTATTTTGACATATCAGTTTAGGGCTTGAGCCCAAAGAGGCAGATCGAAGGGTCCATTGGACCATATATCATGAATCAATCGAGATTGAACACTTATGCTTGAAAACTCAGGGGTGGGGAGGGGGCCACGCCCCTCCACCCCCACCCATAACAAGTCCGATCGGATAGCTTGTGATTCTTATTTGGTTATGCCTCAGGCCAGCCCATTTATACCTTTTCTCTTATTTATATTCAAGCAGCCAATCCTATCCTAGCTCGGTTAACTCTCTTGACTCATCTCGAATAAGCTTGATTCGGCTCGGATTGAAGTTAGGTTCGAGCTGAGCCAAGCTATTTTTTTGAGCTCGAAATTATTTTGAACTCAATTTGAAGCTCGGCTCGTCTCAGTTCAAAACTCAACTGGGCTAGTTTTTAATAACCATACTCGAAAATGAAACTATATATTCACATGCAGAGATATTACAAAATGTGTGTAAAATAAAACAATGCAGGAATATGCAGTGTCGAAGACCCTAGCAGAGAAGGCGGCATGGAAATTCGCCAAAGAAAACAGCCTCAATCTCATCACCATTAATCCTGGTTTCATCATCGGCCCATCTCTTACTCTAGAGGCCCCAGTAAGCGTCGACGTGGTACTGTCATTGCTCACAGGTGAGATTTACATAATGAAATGCGTGTTATGTGTCTGTACGTGGCATCAAAAGGCCAGAAATAATACAACCTATGCGGGGATAGCTTATGTGTGGACATGAATAATCACATATGTTCATGGCCTAAATCCCAAAATCCAGCAGTTTGATTCATAACGCAGCTGGGTCCATTCATGGAATTTGGGGTCTATCATGTCGCATTTATGTCATCCAACCCAGTCATCATGTCTGCCCGACCAGGATGAAGGGATAAAGAGAAACTCAGGGCATTGAAAGAACCAAAGTGGGCCACAATATTTTCAGCATGATTGTACATCGTCCTTTTGATGTATCCCATTTGAGTTTTAGATCGGAATGTACGGTGAACATGAGAAGGGGTACGCGATGCACGGTTTGGATTCCACATCCATATCAAGGGTATGTGATCATTCTCATTGGACCGACCCAATTTCTTGTACTAAGGCAAATAGAAGCTGGGTCCCACCTGATGGACGGTTAGATGTCCCACCACATGCACATGCGAATGAACGTACAAGATCTGGGCATCCATTCGTATTGGAGCATTTTCATGGTTTACGTACGGCTGGACGGCTTTTGTAGGGAACGAATTGGGTATCAACATTTTGAAATGCTCGCAACTGAACTTGGGATCGATAGCCCTTGCACACGTGGAGGACGTATGTAGGGCCCACATCTTTGTAGCGGAGAACGAATCGGCCTCTGGCCGTTACATATGCTGCGCTGTCAATACATCTGTACCGGAGCTTGCCAATTTCCTCTCAAAACGATATCCACAGTACAATGTCCTCACTGAGTAAGCTCTCCAATTTTCTTTCATATTCTCTTCCGGTCAATGTTTTAGAAAACATCTATCAATCCACACCATGCAATATAAGAATAGGCGATCAGCCGTCCAATATTTCAACGGCACGGCTCACCCTACTTATTTACAATGCCATCTTCATGGGGTGGACCATCTTTTGTAAGGTTTGGGTTTGCTACAAATGGACCTTGATTGCCTGAGATCCCAACTGCAGGATGTTCATGTGGCCGTGTTAAAGTCCCTTGATATACATTGATACGCCATCCTCTAAAAGTTCGAGCTTTTAGATCAAGTGGTGATTTGACATGGTATCGGAAGGGAAGGTCGCCCGGCCTCTTTATGGTGTGAGTGTCCCTTTACCCTTGTCAGTGTGTTCCGTGTGGAGTTGCACTCAGCACTTGCGGTGATTTGACAGTTGGAAGCTAGTTGGGGCATACAGTGATGTTTGTGAAAAATCCACTTAGTTGGTTCATCAATTTTGCCAATTCATCTGAGTTGGTGAGACCAAAAATGAGGCAGATACAAAACACAAGTGGACTGCACGACAGGAAACAGTAGAGATTGAATGCCCACGGTTGAAACATTTATGGGACACGGAAGTTTTGGATCACGCTGAAATGTTTTCTTCACTTTATCCAAGTGGAATGACCTTATGAACGGGTTGGATGGCATATAAACATCATGGTGGACCTAAGAAAAGTTTCAACACCAGACATTTCCCTCCCTGCTGTTTCCCATCAGGTGGCCTGAGTTTTATATCAAGGTGGGCCTCACTTAGCTTCTCTACGAGTAACTTCGACGACCAGGGTCACAATTCGCGTCCACCACAAATGTGATACAAAACCTGCATAGTACCTTTATATGACCATTTCTCTCCATTTTGGATTCTTCATCATCCTAGTTATGGCCTGAACTGATCTTTCATCGTGTGATATAATCCAGTTATGGCCTGAACTGATCTTTCGTCGTGTGATATAATCCAGTTTTGGTGATTTTTCGGTGAATCTCAAGTCGATCACTTCTTCAGAGAAGCTGATTAAAGCTGGATTTAGCTACAACTATGGGATCGAAGAGATGTTTGATGAATCAGTGGAATACTTCAGGGCCGTTGGATTGTTGGCCAATTGAGAGCTCCCTTCTTCCATGCTCCTGCAAACTTCACTTTGAAAATTGGTATAATAATGTGCTGTAATGCCTGATTATCTACCTACCTTCCAACCAACGAATGTGTTGCACGCTGTTATCACTTGTACTAATAAGATGAATGTGCACGAACGTACATTTGATGCCCTAATCACATTTACCCATTTAGGCCTCTGCAATTCTCATAACACACCTTTATTTTTTATGGAAAGAAAATTTATTAAGGAAGAGGGGGCTATACAAGGGGAACTTACATTTATGCAGACCCAAGGAACAAAGAAGACCCGGGCCGCCTATCCTATTGTTGTAGAATAAAGTTGGCCATCGAAGAAGTATAAAAGATATACGACCAGCGAGCATCTCTACATAAAAGCCACGTCCAAACCATCTGACCAGCGAGCCTTCCTGCTCACGTCTTGTTTATCACTTAAACCTGCGACCGCCTATACACCCCCATTATGTGAGCAGCTCCCGTCATATGAGCAGCTCCCATCATATGAGCAGCTCTGCTCTTGGTCATTGAGTGGGGAGGCCCACATCATATGAGCAGCTCCCGTCATATGAGCAGCTCCCGACATATGAGCAACTCCCGTCATATGAGCAGCTCCCGACATATGAGCAGCTCCCATCATATAAGCAGCTCTACTCTTGGTTGTTAAGTAGGGAGGCCCCCGTCACATGAGCTGCTCCCGTCATATGAATAGCTCCCATCATATGAGCAGCTCTGCTCTTGGTCGTTGAGTAGGGAGGCCCCCATCATATGAGCAGCTCCCGTCATATGAGCAGCCCTAACATATGAGCAGCTTCCGACATATGAGCAGCTCCCATCATATGAGTAGCTATGCTCTTGGTCGTTGAGTGGAGAGGCCCCCGTCATATGAGCAACTCCCGTCATATGAGAAGCTCTGCTCTTGGTCGTTAAGTGGGGAGGCCCCCGTCATATGAGCAGCTCCAGTCATATAAGCAGCTCCCATCATGTGAGCATCTCTCGTCATGTGAGCAGCCCCCGTCATGTGAGCTGCCCTGGTCTCTGGTCTCTGGTCTCTGGCAAGGACGTCCCTCGTCTCATAGTATCAGTAGCCTATATAGGCCAGTTTTGGCTTGTTTCGATTTGTAGCTCCGAACCATGGGAGATATCCATCAAGAGACGTAATCAGCTAGACGTCTAGAGTGGTTAGGCCATCCCCTTATCTAAGGATTAACAAGATAAGTGCCTTATCCCCTGAAATCTGCAGTGATCTTAACGGCTTGTGTAACAGACTGGATCACCTAGATCTGCATAAAAAAATGACCCCACAGATAATAAAGGTACACAATCTCTAAGCCTACATTTCATACTTCATCTCACTATCAAGTCACCTCTGACTTAAGCTAAAACAATTCATCGTTCCACCTCAAAGCAAACATTAACGCAACCAGACATCCCTGAGCTAACTCCCACCCTCCCTCAGGCTGCTTCAACAGGGATTCCTCCTATAGAGCCCAACCTTCCTGCACAGAATCCGTTCCAAGATATATTTGGTGGTTTCGATAGTATTATGCATTTCGTTGGGGATACACTCCTTACTCTCCAGGCTGGATTTCAAACCTTATCTAATCGGTTTGACCAACATTTTTCCGAATCGCAGCACCCTCCAGAAGGACCGCTGTTACAACCTGTGCCTGCAGCTTCTAGACATTCTCTAGATGAACCACAAGTTCAGGCCAACCCTCCTTCAAATCGTATTTCTCGCGGTAATCAAGTTTCTAATCAACGCTCACAATCTATCTGCTCCAGTGCTTCCCAACAACATCAACCTGAAGAACAACTTGATGTTGAGACATCCAGTTATACTCTGCCTTGGAAAGGGGATCTCAGAAAAATTGAAGACCGTTTCGCTAATATTGAATAGCGATATCAGTCTAACCGCCCGACATCCACTCTGGCGACAATTCGACGATCTGAACCTCCCTTTATTCGCGAAGTAATGGAGGATCCTTTACCTAAAAAATATCAAACGACCAGCGTTGTTCCATATACCGTTATCGGTGATCCCCTCAAGCATCTGGAGACGTACAAATCTCTTATGGAGCTAGAAGGATATAGCTCGGAAATTATGTGCAGGGCCTTTTCTTTAACTCTAAAGGATGCAGCGCATACTTGGTTTCGCGGTCTGAAACCTCGGTCCATAGTGTCTTTCTCTCAATTATCGGATCGTTTCCTTTCTCAGTTCATGGGAAGCATCCGTACCAAAAAAACCTTCATCTCATCTATCAGATTTGAAGCAGTAGCATGAAGAGACAATTAAAGAATTCACAGTCCGATTTATGGCAGAAGCAATTCAAACCGAAGGTTATACTGAAAATAAGGGTCTCACGGCCCTTATAGCAGGCATTACAAGCGAAAAATTTCAATTCGCCTTGGATAAAAATCCTCCTAAAACAATGACCGAGTTCCAAGCTAAAGCTCAAAAATATATTAACTCTGAAGAAGTAGCCTTGGCTCGTTATGATATTCAGGGAAAGAAGCGAAAGTTTGAAGAAATTTTTCCAACGGACAGAAAGTATCGGCATGATCGACGAGACCACTCTTTAGAGAAGTCTTATCCTGGGAAATACGCAATTATACGCCTCTCAATCAGTCACCAAAAAAGGGTACTGATGGAGATCAAACACAAGTTATATGTTAAATGGCCTCCAATGATCAAATCAGATTCCGAAAGAAGAGACAAAAGAAAGTTTTGTTACTTCCATAAAGAGCATGGGCATAACACCCAAGATTGTATATCTCTTAAAGACCAGATTGAAGCCCTCATTCAAAAGGGACACCTCTGAGACTGTCGCACGGTAATATTGTTCGCCCAAATGATCCGATCCCCCAGCGCATCGTGAACATCAAGTGGGAAGGAAGAAGTTACCGCTGTGTCGTCCTTCACAGGAAGATGCCGAACCTACGGGCGAAATTCGAACCATTGCAAGTGGTCCGGCTTATGGAGGAGATTCCTAAGCCTCAAGAAAAGCAGATACTCGAAAGGCATGCCAGAAGCCTTAGCATATTTACTAGGTGGAGAAATCATCCAACACATTAAGTTTTGAGCCATCATCCAATCTCTCTCTCTCACGAAGATGCTAAAAGAATCCATTTCCCTCACAAGGATTCCATCGTCATAGCATTAAAGCTTTCGTGCCTCAAATAACGAAACGAAATATGAAGCCTTAATTGTCGGCCTCGAATTAGCAAATATACTCACAATAAAGAACCTGCTCATTCCTCAGCTCGTCGTATATCGAGTGCTCAACGAATTCGAGGCAAAGGAGGAGCGGATAGCTTCGTACAAATCTCAAGTACTCATCTTACTCGTTCAAATTAAACAAATATGAAATAAGTCATATTCCTCAAGAGGAGAACAAGCTCGCAAATTCTTTGACAAAATTATCTTCTGCACCTGAGTCCGATCTGATGCAAGCTGTTCTTATCGAGCATCTATCTACCCCGAGTATCGATTAAGTTGCTCTAGAGCAGGTCGTCACATTGCTTTTATCTTCATGTTGGATGGACCCATCATCCTTTACCTCCAAAGCGGACGACTCCTAGATGATAAAAAATCAGCCCGACAAATTCGCTATCGTGCTGCCAGGTACATCTTACAAAATGAAAAATTGTTACATAAAAGTTTTACTTTACCGTATTTAAGATGTCTCTATCCAAAACAGACACACCGTGTTCTGGATGAAATACACCAGGGGGCATGCGGTAATCATCCCAAAAGACGGTCTCTAGCATACAAAGCAATGAGGCAATGATACTATTGGCCCACTATGAAGGCGGATGCTATCGAATTCTCAAAGAAATGTGACAAATGTCAACGATATTCTCCAGTCCCTTATTTACCGTCTGAGGAAATGACGCCGATGGACGGTCCTTGGCCTTTCGCTCAATGGGGAATCGATATAATCAGACCACTACCTACGGGAAAAGGACGTGGCAGTCGATTACTTCGCCTCAATCTCCTAGAAGAGAAAAGGGACATATCTCTTTTTTGAGTAGCGGCTTATCAACAAAGTATAGCTCGTTGTCATAATTCAAAGGTCAAATTCAGGGTTTTTCAGCTTAGTAACTTGGTGCTTAGGGAAACATCAGAACAACCACTCAGTCGTTGGATCCTAACTGGGAAGGCCCGTATCGAGTCATCGAGATTGCTCGACCAGGTACATATTATCTAGAAGACATGTGAGAAAGACCCATACGTCACCATTGGCACGTGGAACATTTACTTCGATATTTTTCATAAAGCATGTGAATATTGGACCATTCCTAAATAAAGAAGATCTCTTTCATTCCAGCTATTCAGCTAGGGAATCTATAACTTGGTTGCTACTCCATTTTTTGGACCTGAATAGCCTTGAAGAGAATATAAACATTCTCTTGATTAAGTCTTCTGCTCACGGCAGAGCCAAAAACTCAATTGATAGGCCAGCCTATCTCTATGCGGACATGGTCGCCAAGACCTTCCTAATTGAGCCCAACTCATTTTCATGAGTTGAGTAAAACATTCTAGCACAAATTAACTAAGTCCTCTGCTCACCGCAGGGCCAAAGACTCAATTGATAGTTCAGTCTATCTCTATGCAAAAAGCTGGCACTCATAAATGAATGCTCAATCATGTACAGCTTCTCCTCCGAAAATAGGCGGTTACATACAAACAAGTCCTTCACATAGCTCCTCAACACTAAGGACTTGGGGGGCATCTGTTGTAGAATAAAGTTAGTCGTCGAAGAAGTATAAAAGATATGCGACCAGCGAGCGTCTCGCCATAAAAGTCAGGACCAAACCATCTGACTAGCGAGCCTTCCTGCTCACGTCTTGTATATCACTCAAACCTGCGACCGCCTATACACCCCCGTTATGTGAGCAGCTCCAGTCATATGAGCAGCTCCCGACAAATGAGCAGCTCCCATCAAATGAGCAGCTCTGCTCTTGGTCGTTAAGTGGGGAGGCCCCCGTCATATAAGCAGCTCCCGTCCTATGAGCAACTCCCGACATATGAGCAGCTCCCATCATATGAGCAGCTCTGCTCTTGGTCGTTGAGTGGGGAGGCCCCCGTCATATGAGCAGCTCCCGTCATATGAGTTGCTCCCGACATATGAGCAGCTCCCATCATATGAGCAGCTCTGCTCTTGGTCGTTGAGTGGGGAGGCCCCCGTCATATGAGTAGCTCCCGTCATGTGAGCATCTCCCGTCATGTGAGCAGCCCTGGTCTCTAGTCTCTGGCAAGGACGTCCCTCGTCTCATAGTATCAGCAGCCTATATAGGATAGTTTTGGGTCGTTTCTATTTGTAGCACCGAACCATGGGAGATATCCATCAAGAGACGTAATTAGCTAGACGTCTAGAGTGGTTAGGCCATCCCCTTATCTAAGGATTAACAGGATAAGCGCCTTATCCCCTGAAATCAGCAGTGATTTTAACGGATTGCGTAACAGATTGGATCACTCGGATCTGCATAAATAGATGACCCTACAGATGATAAAAGTACACAATCTCTAAGCTTACGTTTCACACTTCATCTTACTATCAAGTCACCTCTGACTTAAGCTTCGGACGGCCAACGGTCAAGCACCGCCCACCTTTAGTTTTCTTCTTTGGCTTTCAGGTTTGGAGGGGAGCTCACTTCGAGAAGAGCATAAGCTTGGGAGGGACCTGTTACCAGAATCCGATGTCAACACCTATAACCCAAAAGCCCGAAAAACTCGATACTCAATGCCAATACTCTCCCTAAGATTGCCCAGCCCCACTCAATCAAGGAGAACATTTGTTCGAATAGAATGGGGGAGGTCCGATATCAGCAAGAAAAACCTATTCCCCTGAGTCTCGCTCCCCAGGAGGGCCAAACCATCTCCAACAGTATTGGCTTCTCTTGTGATATAAACTATACGAACTTGGGCATTCCTCTTAAGAGCAGCGACCCTGGCCCACCAATACCAAAACCCCCGCTTCGAGTCGACTAAACAAAAACTTTAGAGTCGCTCTCCAACATTATATTGGAAAATCTGCAGATCACGCAAAGGGAGAGCATTTTGACTAAAAGGCCAGAACTTCTGCTTCATTGTTAGAGCCCGAACCACACCCTCTCAAGAAGGCAAAGAGGAACTCTCCTCTCGAACCTATGGCCAAATCCGGGCCATTCATCAAGTAGGGCCCACAGATAACATACCCTAAAAAATATGTATTGGGTGGTATAGGTACATGCAAATGAAATATGTATGTGTGTATCAACTAATTATGCATATGTTTATCACCATATTCCATTCTTAAACCCGAGCACATTTGTGATGGGCTGGATAGTTCAAGCCAAACTCATTTACGATTATGTTAACTATGAGCTATCAACAGCCCGGTGAGATGATTTCAAAACAAGAGCATCAATGATTTTCAAAACTTAAGATAAATGGTGCTTACCAATGCTATAAAGAATATGAATGCATAATATAAAATGTATGTTTGCCTACTTCGTTTTCAGTACGATTTGCTTAGTGAGCACCAAGGCCAATTTTCCTCACAATTGGCCAAACATAGCTACTTTAAGTTCTCATTCTTACAATTTTCTTTAGTTAGACCGACAGAAACTTTAGAACTTACCTCCATAAATTCCAAAAAGGAGTTCAACACTCATCCTATTGGATATGTAAAGGTCAATCTCAACATGACCTACATTATGGGTTTCAAGGGAGACCCAAAATGGTTCAACTAAGAATAGGGACTCTCAACCTCAGAGACTCTTTAATATTTCCCTCTATTTTTTCATTAACTCAAAGGCATTCATTTTCACTCAAAGTCTCTCAATTAATCCTCACCTACACAATCTCATCCTTTGACTGGTACCCACATAACATTCTAATAATGTATATTGGAATACATGTACAATTCTGTAAACATTCTAAAATTAATCTTCTAAAAATAGCAGTTTCCTTCCACATTGCAAATTTCTAAAAAAAAAAACTTAACTAAAATGAGAACTTCCCAAATATGATTCAATACATGATTGCATATGCTTATTTGAGTCAGAACCCTCATCATATATATTTTTATCCTTAGGAAGGTGATCCGTCTCCGAGATGAAGTGATCTCGGCCTTTCATTTTTTGCTCATTTAGGGCTAAAGTGAGATTAAGGATCGTGCCACAAATGTTGATCACGGGTGGAGAAAACCACACCAACAACTCTCTCTCCTCAAATTAAATGCATGATGTTCTAATCTGAACTGACGTCGAATTCACCCGAAACTAGCCTGTCCAGAGACACTTGTCATCCTTGCTAAAGGTATAGAATCTCTCATACTAGTCAATCACCACCTAAGGAGCGGCTGTAACTGAATGTGGTTGCGCAAACCTTCCGATCCCGGCACCTCATTAATGATTGCATCTGCAAGATGATTAGGGAGGGGCTGCAATCTCCAGACGCTAAGGGCCCTAACCCAGTCCAATCATCATCTCAAAACTAACAATCCTCGCGTCCAATTATCAAGCACACAATTGAAGAAATCACTAGGAGAAGTTTTCTGATGCACTTCCACAGGGGAGGGGCAAAACAGGAGACGACTCGGCCGTCTGCAGTAGATAAATCCCTACTATATTTAGCATTCAAGAAATATCCCCAACAGCTAGATGAAGCTCTGTACCCAACATTCGACGCCATCTTCAGCCGAACTGGCACAGATGTTAGCAAACCGAGATCAAGCACCGCCTCTCTCGCAGGTTGAACGACCCGAATCCACGGATCTATCAAAAAGAACACTCGATCTTCCTTGATTGCTCAAGAGACAGCTCGAAGAACACAAGCCAAAGAGACGAAAATCTCTGAAGAAATTGTATTAGAATTTAATAATCCCTCCAAAACGAAAATAAAACAACAGTTATATGTCCTCTAACCCTAGACCACGTAGCCTAGGTGTTCTAATAGAAAAGGAAAGAAATCCAAGCAAAAAACAAAACAAAACGATTCAAAATAGAAAGTTTGTGTGGCTTTCTGCGCGCTCGTTGACCTGGCAGATGACCAGTAGAAAAAGTTTGAAAACAGTCTAGAGAGTTTGGACGCTCTCTGTCGAGTCGGTGACCAGTCGGACGACCAGTCTTTATCATGGGCGACCAGTCGTAAATGACCCAAAACAGTCTAGAGAGTTGGACCGCTTCTGGGTAGAAATTCGACTGATCGTGGGGCTGGTCGTTGATAACAGGTGACCGATCGGACGACCGGTTGTCAGGCACAAATTTGGCTGCCTGTTGCAACCATCAAGTTCCTTTCTTGGGGTCTTCCGTGGGTTTTCCATTGGTCCATCTTCATCATGTAGAGCTGAGCAACCTCCTCTACATCAGTCGGCCCTCCTTGAAAAGAACTCGACCCCAAGTTCATGATATTTTCTGATTCATGGTACTCAGAGAGATCGGCGACGTTGAATGTCCGAGAGATCCCAAACTCCTCGGGAAGGTCAACAACATAGGCGTTGTCATTGATTTTTCAAAGGATCGGCACGGGCCCAATCTTCTTGTATTTGAGCTTATTATAGGTGCTAGCCGGAAAACGGTCTTTGCGCAGATGAACCATGAATTGATCTCCAACCTCAAAGACCTTGAAACGGCGATGTTTATCGGCATCCAACTTATATTTCTAATTTGCCTCTGACAACTTGTTCCGGACTTCAGCATGTATCTTTGTGATATTCTCCGTCATGTGCTCAACAACTATACTCTTCCCTAGGACCTTGGGTAAGAGAACCAAGTCAAGCATATGACATGGAGTTCTTCTATATACAATATGGAATGGAGACTTCCCTGTGGATCGATTCACCATGTTGTCGAATGCGAACTCGACCTGAGTTAGGGCTAAGTCCCATTGTTTTGGCTTATCCCCTAATATGCTCTAGATGAGATTACCCAACGTCCGGTTCACAACTTCAGTCAGACCGTCCGTCTGAGGATGATAAGCACTGCTAAACTGGAGCTGAGTATCGAACCTACTCCATAAAGTTCGCCAAAAGTGATTAACGAACTTCATATCATGATCCAACATGCATGATGGTCTTGGGAATACCATGCAATCGCACCACCTCCTTGAAGAACAAATTGGCCACACTCATTGCATCAAAGCTCTTCCTACATGGGATAAAATGTGCCATTTTCGAAAATCGATCGACCACCACAAACACTGAATCTATGTCGCGTTGTGTCCGTGGAAGACCCATGACGAAGTCTATAGAAATATCCTCCCAAGGACCTTCCAACATGGACAATGGAGTGTAGAGGCCCGTATTCTAGGATTGTCCCTTGGAATCCTGACAAGTGTGGCACCTCGCAACGATTATCCCCACGTCTCGGCCTTGGTGAGGCCAAAAGTACCGCTCCTTTACTAGTATCTTCATCTTGTTACAGCCCACATGACCTCCATGCCCGCCACCATGGAGCTCGAGTATAATTTTATCATGTAAGGATCACTGTGGAATGCACAACTAGTTGTCATGGAATAAGAATCCATCTTGGACGTGGAAATCACTACACTGTCCTTCTGTATTCTTCAGCCATGCTTCCTTAAAGTGCTCATCTTTAGCATACAAGTCCTTAAGACACTCAAAACCCACAATTTCAGTGCGCAACAAAACAAGGAGGTCGGCTCGGCGGCTGAGGGCATTTGTGACTTTATTTGCTGACCGGATTTGTGTTTCAACTCAAATGTGAACTCTTGCAAAAAGGAAATCCATCGAGCATGTACCTGACTAATAGTCTGGTTATTGAGAAATTTGAGAGCTTGGTGGTCAGTATACAAAATAAACTCCCTCTGAATAAGATAGTGCCACCAATGTCGTAGTGCCTGCACCACTACGTAAAGTTTGATCTCATAAGTAGACCACTTCTTCCGTGCATTACTCAATTTCTCATTGTAGAAGGCCACGGGCTTGCCCTCTTAGGATAACACGGACGCATCACAATCAACTTCAAAGACCTTCTCAAAGTTAGGTAGGACTCGATCTAGGCACGGTGTTGAGCCATGAATATTACATATTCTAGCCCCAATTCATCACATATATTGCATGGTTTGTATGTTTAAATACCTATGTAATGCATGGTTTTGTGTTTGTAGGAATGAGAGAGTGATTGTATGAATGAATGCTTAAAAGACACATTTCTAACACCATTGAAGATCAAAGGAAAGGAAGAACAAAAGAGGGAAGAAGAAAGGAAAGAAGAGAAAGAAAGAAAGAATGGAAAAGGAGCCCCACAAGGTGGTCCGACCTGTCGGCCATGATAGCAACCACCTCCAGAACACGCTAGACCAGTCCACAAACGGGTTAGACCGGTCGGCCATGCACTTTCTAAATTTAGATTTCAAACAGTAAGGCTATTCCCATTTTGGAATTTTCGGCCCCGTTCTGAAAGTACGTTGGTGGTCTAACACGACACCTTCGTATATGCGGAAGCTTAAAGAGCAACTAGAATTATGGCTAAGTCCTATTAGGGGGGGGGGGGGGGGGGGGGGAGGGTGATTAGGACCTTTTGAAATTCTTTTCGCCTACTTACACAATTTAACAAATTACACTAAGCAAGACTTCGGCTTCCAAGCCTAAGTAGGTCCAAGCACATGACTAGCATATGGTTTAAGCAATAAACAACCTAGTCTAAGCATGCATAGGTAAACAAATGATTTAACTAATCGAGCTCTTAACCTATGTAGACTTATGAGAATGGATCAATGAGCTCAAGTCTACACGACTAGTGAAAGTACATCTTGTGTGTGGATGTGCCTATCTAGAGCCTAGCATACATTCCTATCAAGCATTCATAATTAAAAAATTAAACATACAATGCTAAGATAACAATGTGCTCAATTCAATCACAAACACAAGTATGTATAGTGGTTCGACTTTGGGTCTACTCTACTCCCGGTTTAAGTACTCGACTCCTTTGAGCACACTGGAATTCACTATCGAAGGTTTTAAATGTGGTTCACCTTTCAACCTTTACACGGAGGTTTTACTGGTTCACCTCTCAACCATAACCGGAGTTTTGGACAAAGAGCTAACTCTCAACCCGAACGGAGTTTTGGACATAGGCTAACTTTCAATCCGACGCACGTTCACTCCCGTGACGGAGGCTTCCCCTTGGAGACTTTGTTTAGGCCCGACAAACGGGTCAAAGAGTGTCAAACAACCCCTAGTCTTTAGGCCAACAAACAAGCCAAGGAACAGCCAACATCCCTAGTTCAAGTTTGACAAACAAATTCTACACTCAACTCCCAAAGGGAATTGAGTGGATGGACTCTCAATAAAGACAACCTTACTTGTCGGATGAGCCCCTTGTTCAGCGCCGGTTCGGGTTGCTTGATCTCCGCTCTCCCGTGCTTCAATCAGCTTCCTTTGTTCCCTCGATCGTGTTGCCATTGCGTCGCCAATGCCTTAGCTACACTCGATCAATCACCTTGCTTGTGATGCCTTTGAGATGCCCAAGGTGATAGGAGGCTGGTTAAATCTCCTACATGGGATATGTAGCTATTTCTAACTAGGTGATTCACCTAGAGGATCTTCTAGAGGTCTTGAACAAGAGATATGACTATTTGGTATAGTGTCTCGCCTCTAGAATTGAGAGAGGAATCAAGTCATCTCTATGTTTGCATTTGAATGCCCTCACTTATGATTAAACATAAGGGATATGACTTGAAACTCCTCTTTGAGGCCCCATATGATGTACAAAAGGTGTGGGTAATAGGCTTACAAAACCCTCTGACTAATACCCAAAACACAAGTTCCATAAAGAAAGAGAGCTCCAACAGATATAAACGGGCAAAAAACGGCTATCTGCTGACCTGTCACGACCGGTTATGATTGGTCGGCCAATGGCCTGATGAAGACAGAGGCTTGTTGTCTTGTCTAGGGTCTGTCCTACCGATCAAGACCGGTTGGCCGTCAAGCCTGATGTGGTACAGCAACGTTATCACTGGATTGGATCTGTCCGACCAGTCGTGATCGGTCAGTCATGCTATGCACAGTGCTGAAAGGTTTAGGCATGGATTTCTCAGCACATGCAACCTCAAAGGCCAATCTTTTGGTGATCTTTTGGGACACCTAAGGCCAAGCTATGATGACTACAGGGTTTCCTAATATGGTCAAGATTATCAAGAGGTTAAGGGTTAGGTTTTGGTCAAGGTTAAGGCACACCAAGGCATCACTTTTACCTATTTATTCTTCCTTGATGTAGCATCGCCACTTGAGTCTTCAGTCTTCGTCTTCATTAAGCTCAACCGACACTAGACTCACTGACCTAAGTAATTGACAAACAAGGTACACTAGTATGCCACAGAAAAGTGCACTAACATGTTCGTGGGGCCCATCTTGATGATTATTGTAAATCCAATCCATCCATATTGAAGATTAGCTCGACGTCGAAAAAACTCAAGTCATTTCGTGTCGATCGAAGCTATGGATTGACCGTGACGGCCAAAACAATACGAACTGTCCAAAAAGTTTCCTAATTCTGCTGCTCAACTTTGGAATAGTCTAGGTGGCCCATCATTGATGATATGAAGAATCTAATTTGACCATCTTCTATACAACATCTGTATATGAATAACCACAAAGTTTTTGGTTAAAAGGATGTGTGGTTTGATCGTACTGGTTGAAGAAAGATGGACCATCCAGAAAGATTCAACTGCGCAAATTTTATAAAAAGCTTGAAGTGTTTTAATTTTTGCACCAATTCTGGAATTGATTTGGACAATCTAAGTTGTTTATCATCTAGAGGAGGAACATTTCTACTAATGTTTAAGATTTGAGACTAATCCGATCTCTGTACACTTCATAACGTTGAAAGCAAGATGGCTGGTTCTGAAAGTACCCGAATTACACGATTTTGAGAGGCGGTCGTTGATCTGATTGGTGGGCCCATTCAAAAGATAATCTTAAAAATCTAAACCATCTATGAGGAAGATCAAGTTCCAGGGAAGCTACAAATCAAATTTGAAGGTAATCCGATCATTGGTTAAGCCGTACGAAGCGAAACAAAATCTGTTATGTTGTTGTACTCTTGCTGTATTATAAAAGGAGATGCTCTCTTCTCTTCTAAGGGAGTCAAGGACGTGGGAAGCAAGGAGTTCAAGTCCTAGGAGGCTTCCTAGCCTCCTACAGCTAGTTTTTCTTTCTTTTCTTAGCTCTAGTTCTAGTTTGTTTTATGTTTTCTTCTAGTTAACTCTCAGTTAGAGCTGAGAGGTGAATCTTCTTAGTTTTTAATCATGCTTTAATACATTGATTTTGGTTTATGCTTTAAGTATTGAACAATTTATTATGGTTTAAATCAAGTTGATAGTTTAAATGATTCAGGGAGTTTGTGTGTCAAGTACATTAGTTATTGTTGGATTTCTGAGATTAATCAGAATGGCTTATGGGTTGTTGATTGATGGAAGCTTTTGATTCGAGTTCTCTATAGATCAAAACAATGGGATTTCTATTAGAACTATGATGAAAAGTTCATGTATCTTGTGTAGAATTTGAGATAGTTGGTGTTGCTTATTGAAGTTGGTTTAATTAGAGTTTTAATCATTGGTCGTAGTCAAGTCTAGTGACAGGATTTGATGAAAGCTATGGTTGTGAATCTCAACTAGATTGGAAAGAGGCTTGGGCTATACAATTGAGTGTGCCCAAGACCTGAGCTTTATTGAGGGAATCAAATCAGTAAACACCCATCTATTTCAGATTATTTGTGTGCTTTGATTGTTATATCTCCTGACTGGATAGAGATAAAACTTCAATTCTATTTGTAATAAGATCGAATCATTGGACTGAGCATGATTACGACTAAAAGTGGATCCTTGATGCTCTAGTCTCCTTTATTTCTTAAATTTTTCTATTTTATGTTAAAATTCGATTTTCCTAAACTTCTTAGATTGTAGTTATTAGAATAGTTTGAAGTGTTTACCTCTTTCCCTATGGATTGACCTCGGTCTTACCAAGAATTATTACTACATCGCAGCCTTGCATTTGAGGCGAGTGAACACATGAGTCGGTTCACTTGACTTGTTCGAACCGATCCGACAGGCATAACGGACCCTAATCGAATATTCTGGATAGGATCCGAATCCAAATCGAGTAATCAAGTTCGGATTCCACCTTAATCGAATCGAATCGACTCGAAATCGGATCCAAAATGGATCCGATTCAAGCTGAAATAAGATCCAAACTGGGTTTAAGTATAAGTTTAAAAAAATTAATTTTTTTTGTCATTTTTCAAATTTTTTTAATTAATTGACAAACTCGATCCGACTCGGTTATGACTCGATCTGACTTGGTCCCTACGACCGGGTCAGACTCGGATTGGATTAGACCCGGCTGACTCGGTTCGGATCAATTTAGTCTTGGCTGACTCCTTACCGAATCTGATTCGACTCAGTTGAGGCCTGTCCTTGACCGGATCGGACCGAGACAACCTAAACTCGGTCCGACTCGACTCAATGCCTACCTCTAGGTAGGACAAGGACCGGAGCAGAGGATAAATTATGCTTGATCTCAACAAAACTTCAGTCAGCCACATCGGTCCAATGGAAAGGTCCATTCTTCATGCAGTCTGTGATAGGTGTGATGATCGCGCTGAAGTTCTTCACGAAACGACGATAAAAGGTGGCCAACCAATGAAAAATGTGGACCTCATGGATGTTGGTTAGGGTAAGCCACTCACGTATAGCCCTCACCTTATCTTCATCTACTCTGATACTCGTGAAAGATACAATAAAACCTAGGAAAAGGAAACGGTCCATTAAAAAATTGCACTTCTTTAAATTTAAATACAACTTATTGTCACAGAGTACTTGAAGTACTTCTCTGAGATGCTTCCTGTGGGCTGATTCATCTTGGCTGTAGATGAGAATGTCATTGAAGTACACTACAACAAAGCGGTCTATAAATGGCTTCAAAACTTGGTTTATAAGCCGCATGAAGGTGCTCGGTGAATTTGACAATCCAAATGGCATAACCAGCCACTTATATATACCCTCCTTGGTCTTAAATGTTGTCTTCCACTCATCGCCTGGGCAGATACAAATCTGATGGTACCCACTCCTCAAGTCAAACTTAGAAAATACCTTGGACCCTTCAAACATGTCAACATGCCATCAAGCTGGGGGACTGGAAATCGATATTTGATGGTGATCTTATTTATCGCCTGACTGTCTACGCACATCCGCCAACTTTCATCCTTCTTGGGAGTTAGAAGAGCCGACACAGCATAGGGGCTCATACTTTCTCTCAATAGACCTTTCTTCAGTAACTCCTCCACTTGGCCTTAGAGGATGTCTCTTTCCATGGGGCTCAGCCGATAATGCGGTCGATTAGGTAGACTAGCCCCTGGGATGAGGTCGATATGGTGCTAGATGTCCCTCATTGGGGGCAGTTCTTAAGGAAGATCTTCAGGCTAGGTTTCATGGAATTCATCAAGCAATGGACGAAGGGTTGGGGGTATGACATGCTCCCCAGAGTCCTCACCCTTCATCACCATGGCGTATATTTCGCCAACTTCCTCCTCGAATTACCTTATAGTAAGGAGAGAGTTCCCCTCCTCTACGGAAGTCTTGGGAGTGCTCTCCGGTGTCATAGGAGAGAGAATTCATTTCCTCCCGTCCTTTATGAACATGTAGACATTGTCACAACCACGATGTGTTGCATCTCTATCCGATTACCATAGCCACCCAAGTAGTAAGTGACAGGCTTCCATGTCAATCACATCACACAACACTTCATCCTTATAGCTCCTACCAACTGAAAATGAAATCAAGCACTATTCAGTTTCCTTGGTATCACTAACCTTCTTAATCCACCAAATAGAGTACGGTGTTAGGTGTTTTTTCATCGGTAGCCGAAGTTTGTCCAACATCGTCTTGGACACTATGTTCCCACAGCTTCTGCTATTGATGATGACATCGCAGACCTTCGCATTCATAGTGCATCGTGTGCAGAAGATATTATGGCGTTGAGGATGGGTCTCAACCCTAGGTGTGTAACACATGTGCCGAATAATCAAAGACTCTCCATGGTCCTGTTCAAGCCACTCAGCATCATCGTCCCCTTCTTCACCGGTTTGCCCGTAAGTTCCCTCTTCAGGTTCTCCCTCCACGGGCTCTTTTATCGTTTCACCTTCATTTGTAGTCAAATTGGCGGTCGGGTGCTGAGGGCACACATTTGACAGATGGTTGGGCTGTTCACAACTCTAAGGATGATTCGGCTGTTGCCAAGCATACCGGTTAGGGGCTCGACTTGGGCCGGCTGCGATTGGAGTAGTGCGCTGGGGTCTAGAGGGACCATTCCCTGAATCTCGGTTTATGGTCGTTGGGGGGTTGCACAAGCCCACCAATAGGCTCCTTACCCTTGATTGTCAAAGCATCCATTGCAAGGTTCGGTGTAGACGTACGAGAAGATGTGAAAGGGCGCTCGGGCACTCATGTGAGAATCGTTTCCGTGCGATTGGCATAATGTATCACATCTTCAACACTCCATATTGGCAACATCTGGATACGGTTCTAAATATTCATTCTCAGCCCTCCGATAAACCTTGCGGTTTTCTGGGCATCCATTTCCGATAGATTGTTGTGGGTGGCTAAACAGTTGAACTCGACAGCATATTTAACAATGGTTCGACTGCCCGAACAACAATTTTGAAGCTGTTGGAACAAAACTTGCTCATAGTCGTGGGGCAGGAATAGTTCACGAAGAAGTCTCCTCATCCGTGGCCATGACCGAATGGGAAACTTGTTCTGACGGGCCCAAGAAGCTTGCAATTGCTCCCACCATGCGGATGCGCCTGATTTTAACTAGCACGTGACAAGTTTAACCTTCTTCTCCTCAAGGGCCTCCATATGTTTAAAGAAATTCTCAACTTCAACAAGCTAATCTTAGAATTCTTTGATGCTCAAACGCTCGTTAAAAGCTGGAAGTTTGGCCTTACTGCTATACCCAAATTCGGCGTGATGATCACCACGATTGTTCTCGCCTGCGGCATGCTGCATGAGGGCTCCTCCAACCTCTTCCTCGCTATCATCCAGGTATCCTGCATCGGCCCGGCGGTTACCATAGGAAGGGCCTGTTAGAAGACCAGATTCTTTTGGACAACAACTGTCGACGGTCGTGCTTCATCTTAAGTCTATCGCGGAGCCAAAGACGCCACAAGGAGTTCGAAGGACACTTGCAACCCTTGCATAGACATCTCAAACAAATGCTAGAGAACATCCATCTTCTCCGCTAGATAGAGAATCCCCTGATCCCTGTCAGCGGGATTGTTGCCTTGTCCACCGTTAGAAGCCATCACCCAAGGTTGTTCCTCACTTTAATACCAACTTGGCGCAAATATTAACGAAGCGAGATCAGCACCGCCTCTCTTGCAGGTTGAACGACCTGAATCCATGGATCTATGGAGAAGAACACTCGATCTTCCTTGATTGGTCAAGGGGCGGCTCGAAGAACACAAGCCAATAAGAAGAAAATCTCTAAAGAAATTGTATTAGAATTCAATAATCCCTCCAAAATGAAAATAAAACAATATTAATTTATATGCCCTCTAACCCTAAACCACATAGCCTAGGTGTCCTAATAGCAAAGGAAAGAAATCCAAGAAAAAAATGAAATAAAATGATTTAAAATAGAAAGTTCGCGTGACTTTCTACGTGCCTGTCGACCTGTCAGACGACCAATCCATGGTGTGGGCGACCGGTCGCAGAAGGTCAAAAACAGTCTAGAGAGTTTGGACGCTCTCTGTTGAGTCAGCAACCAGTGTTCATCATGGGCGACCGGTCAAAAATGACACAAAAAAGTCTAGAGAGTTGGACCGCTTCCGGGTAGAAATTTGACCAGTCGTGGGGCCGATAGTTAACAACAGGTAACCAGTCGTCAGGCACAAATTTGGCTACCTGTTGCAACCATCAGGTTCCTTTCTTAGGGTCTTCCGTGGGTCCTTTCGTTGGTTCATCTTCATAATGTAGAGCTGAGCAACCTCCTCTATATCACGAACAGAGCTCATAACACCTTTTAAGGCTTTTGACACCAAACCACCTTGTAACTTAGGCAAGGATTGGAGGAATCCTTAGTGTAATGGTTATTTTCCAAGGAACAATGCAAATATGAATTCCATTTATAGGGGTCTTATAAGGATAGTTGTAAAAATCTTATATTTCTTTCACAATGGTCACTTGGCGTGTTGATTGTTTGGTAGAATCTATCATTTTCTTTGGCATTTAAACAACACAAAAGATCACATCAATCATAAAATGTTTCCATTTCTCTCATTTTCATGATTTTTCTTGTACACAGACATGCCCTTCTCTTCTTTTCTTGGACCTCCCATGTCTTTTAATAACCATACTCGAAAAAGAAACTAATCACATGTGGGAAAATTACAAAATATATGTACAATAAAATAATGTAGGTCTATACAATGTCAAAAAACCTATCGAAGAAGACGTATGGAAATTCGCCAAAGAAAACAACGTCGATCTCATCATCATTATTCATGTTTGCATCATTGGCACATCTCTCACTCCGGAGGCTCCAGGAAGCATCCACGTGGTTGTTTCTTTGCTCACAAGTGAGATTTAGGACACGATATGTGTGTTACGGCACATGCTATATGTGTCCATATGCGCCATCAAATAGGCACAAACATAACAAGCTATGCGGATTTGGCTTATGCGTAGACATGAATGATCACATACGTTCAAATGTATTGTAGTTACAATGCATTCAAGTTATGTGGGACCTACGAACGCTGAGATTTAGCACGGGGGCATCGAAGATGGTGTGGTCCACTCGAGTCTCGGATCAAGCTGAAATTTTATGGGCTATCATACCACATGATTAAGTAAATGATGGACGGAGTGGATAAAAAAATACGTCAAGGTGGGGTCCACGAGTGGACCCCTAGTTGACAGCCCGTCTACCCGCCCGCCATAGCTGGTCGTTGGTGATGTTGCTGGCTAGCAGTGTCCTTTTGGGCGCTGGCTGGACAGCGTCTCCTATTCCTTTTTTTTATTCTTCTTCTCTCTTATGGGGTCCATTTTAGAAATCCACTCCATCCATCTTGTGATGGATGGGTTTATTAATAAGCTCTTGAATTTATGTACTTTTTCATAAGTTACTGTACACACAAAATGATTTACCAAGTAACCATGGTCCATATGTAATGCATTAAATGTGAACATGCTGCAAACAAGATCTACACCATCCATTCCTTTATCCACCAATAACTAATAGTCAGGACATGGATCCCATGGTCCAGATCATCCACATTACTAGTACTTTTTAAAAGAACGGAATTAAACTATAAAATCAACATTCATAAAAGGAAGTAGAGTGAAAAATTCCTTGAACTCACTGTTTAGATGGTCTAAACCCAAAATTTGACGGTTAAGATGATAAGAAAATCCGATTGACCACAATCCCACGGTTAAAATCTCTGATCCACAAGCTTTATACTACGATCCACCGATTCACACACAAATCGTCTCTCCTCCCTGATCAAACAATAGAAAAGAATATGGACAGTCGTGATGATAAAGATGAATGGTTTGATGGAGTGGGCCAGCTAATGAATGGTCTAGAGAGATATGGGAGGGAATGGTTTGTTCGTATAGGATTCTCGTGTTTCCTCTCTCGTGAGAGATAGTCTAAATAGTATTTGAACTAAAATACAATTTTAGAATAAAACAAATGATATAGTGGAGATAGGTGCTGTTGGGGTCCCAAAAGGTAGGGGCCCTTAAAATAAGCAAAATAGCCACACACACCCAAAAGAATCAAACAAAACGCCTTCCGGTGCACGCAAAACAGAGGTTTACAAAAAATCCTCTACTTAGCCAATGTTGGCTGAATCTCTAGCGGGCCCCGTGAATTACCATGATCAGAACTGTCCGGAATCGGACCCATAACTTCATTATCATTTATGAAGAACAGTGCAAGTGATTTCACGATCAAACGGGCCCCACAAACCCTCCAAAATTCAAAACCCAAATAGTGGAGTTCCTATTTACGTATCCACGCACCCATAAATTCAGGTACCCCACGCGCCCGAAAAATCACTAAAAACAGGAATTCATTTAAAGGCATTTCGGCGTCCCAGGCACCCGAAAAATGCCCCACGCACCCTTTAAATCAACCAATTTCAGAATTGTCATATAAAGGGATTTTGGTGCCCCACACACCCCAAAAATGGGTCCACGCACCCTTAAATTCGACCATTTGATATCCGTCATTATAAAAGCATTTCGGAGTCCCACGCACCCGAAAAATGCCCCACGCATCCACAAATTCAACTAAAATCAGGGACTTAATTTTTAGGTGCGTTGAGGCCCACGCACCCGTAAAATAAGTCCCATGCACCTAAAAAATTAGATATTCTCAGAAATCATTTTCGGGTGCGCCGGACCTCTGCACGCCAATTTTAAAGGTTCGTGGAGGGTATTTAGGGGTGCGTGGCACGTGGCAGCCCCTCATTGGCCGATTTCCGGATTCTTCGGCTATAAATACCCCGCCCACGGGTCATTTGGGACGATTCTGAGAAAGAGAGAGAGTTGCTGCCCGCTGGGAATCTGAAATTCCTGCCGGAAACCCTTGCCGAAATATTTTTCTGACCGCCAAAAACCTCTCCCAGTCGCCGGAATACCCTTTCCGATCGCCGGTACTCCACCACAGGTCTGAATCCTAAAAATCATAAGTGTGGCCACGCATCTTGAAAACGGTCTCACGCACCCAAAAATGGCCCACGTGTCCATAAATTCGGTCCCACGCCTCCATTAATTCAACATAAATCAAATAAGTGCATCGGACTCCACGCACCCGAAAAATGGCCCACACGTCCATAAATTCGGGTCTCACGCGTCCATAAATTCAACGAATTTCAGATTTGCAAATTCGGTCCCACGCACCCGAAAAATGTCCCACGCACCCCTAAATTCATTAAAAATTCGGCACTTGATTTTTAGGTGCGTTGAGGCCAACGGATCCATAAAATAAGTCCCACGCACCCAAAAAATCAGCCAATTGCATAACATGTTCGCAGGTGCATCAGACTCAATTTTAAGTATTTTCAAGGTCCGTTTGAGCCTATTTTGGGTATTTCGAGCATTCCGGACGCAATGGAATGGTCAAATGGTCGGTCCGAGAACTCTAAATGAATAAAATTACTCATCTTCGAGGTTCAACCCGATTCGACGCGATGAATGAAGTGACTTCTTGGAAAGGAGCCGCCAGCATCCAGAACTATGCACATATGCCAATCATTTATATCTACTGTAAAGATGTGACCCGGTTTGGGTAGAAAGATAGGCAAACAGGGTTATGGTTACCACGATAAATCATATCAAAGAGTTTCAATCCTCTATAAACCAATTGCTATGAACTGCCATAACACAATAGTCGATGCCCTACCATTCAAACGGTATCCGTCGGTTGGGCTATGCAGGTACACACAACTGTAGAATGGACTTCCCGAGGTCACCTATCCGTTACATTGATAGGCGCAGGCCCAGAGTCATCCTTCTTAGTCATAAACCCTGATAGTCTCAGCCCGGATCTCCGACCAAAACATGGGAAATAGACATCTGACTAATACAAAGGTGGTTCAGTCCGTAACAAAACAAATACAGGTCTCTACGACCACAAACTCTAAGACCATAGTCCCCACTGACTAGTCTTTTGCCTTTTAATTAAGGTTCATCGATCATTCGATACAATTAAGGGCTCGTGCCAGACCATGTCCTGGAATGTACAAGATCTCGGGATCTCTGGAATAAAATTCACCTTGTGATATCTCTTCTTGTGTACCTTTTGTGAATGCTTGTGACCATCTATAAATGTTTCCATTACTCAGAACCCCAGAACAACAAAACACAAGGAAACTGCGTCCGAGCATTTTCTAGTTCCAACAAACTGGCGACTCTACTGGGGATCGAACAATACCAGAATCTCTGGTTAGCCCTGAGTATAAAAACCCTCTAAGATTAATCATTCGCAGACACGAATGTGTACGCAAGAGATATATCACAAGACGTAATGTTTCAGTGCCCTCGGGAGCCAAACTGGCGACTCTCAACGGAAACGTTCTTCCCTTCATCTTTAAGGCAATAGACGGTAAATCAAAGGTTTTCAAAACCACAAACTTCCACAACTACACGTATTTGTCTTCTTCTTGCTTATTCCTGGTAGTCTATGTACCGTGATTGATGGGTTCACGCTCCCGGCCGCGTTTATGAACTATTCTAATGATTTTCTGACCCCACAGAATTAGCAAGATAATAGGGCAGATAGAGGAAATAGCATGCTCGATGACCAATTCGTGCACCTTCCTTGTCACCGGAGGCTTTAGCTTCCCCCGTTCCACCACAACTACAAACCCGAGCTCAGAATGGCAGTTGGTTGAGACCCGAAGGCAGAAGAAGGAACAGAAGAAAGCTGCCATCATAGTAGCATATAGGAAGGCGAACATTGCAAGACCTCGCCCTGTGATCAAGAAACAGTGGCAGTCGAAGCAGGGGCAGAAGATCCTTGTCAACAGGCAGGTCACATCGGCCAAGCCTGCAACGCCCGCAATGACAGTCGAACAGTTCCCGCCATTATCCAAAGCCTACCAAGCCCGCGCATGCAAAACCCGAGCCCGTGACGACCCCTGAGCAGAAACAGAGGCCGGCTCGAAGAATCCCGTTGGCGCAGGTAGTGATGGTCCAAGTGGCCGCAGAAGAAGAAGAAGAACCTTCTGAGGCAGAAGAATTACCTCCATTACAAGATCAGAACGACGGATTAGTTACGGCTAACCACGAGACAAACGATCGAATGAAGGCTATCCAGGAAGTCTTGACCACTCTAATAGCGCAGAATGCCACCAAAAGTATCGCACCGCCCACCCGTCAGTCAGCAGAGGAGTCTCAAGGGGCGGCAGAAGGTCCGGTTGAGCCTGAACCACCCGTCCAACTCAGTGTCGCGCCAATAGGACGTACGCCGCCTTCTGCATCCCACATATCACGAAAAGAGTTATCCCAAACAATAGCCCATATGATGCAGCAAGAAAAAGAGAAAGAGAGGAGAGGCAGCTACAAATATCGGGTCCTATACCCGCCTGAGGTAGAAGAGGTACCGTTCCCGGCCAATTTCAGGTGCCCCGACTTCGGAAAGTTCGATGGCAGAGGATCGCCGGAAGAACACATCACCCACTTCTTGACCACGTTAGGAAACTGGTCTGCAGTCCCGCAGTATTGCATGCGGCTATTCGGATCTACCCTGACAGGGAAAGCTTTTCAATGGTATATGTCACTACCGGCCGGCTCTGTAAGGACATGGGAGAAAATGCAGGACGCCTTCGTCTCAAAGTTCTTCGTGACAAAGAGAGAGATCTCGTTAACAGACCTTGCAATGGTCAGACAGAGAAATGGTGAACCAGTCGAGAAGTTCAACGACCGATGGGGAACCACAGTGGCTCAATGTCGCAAATTACCCAGCGAAAGCGAGCAGATAAAGATGTGGCTAAGGGCACTAGACCCGATGATCTCGTATGGCTTGTCAGGCAATACCATCAACTCCTTTCGCGAGCTAGCGACGAAAGCGCATCTGGTAGAGGAAGCAGCATCCCGGGTAAACTTCAGAACGGAGAGACAGAAGAGAGAGATAGGAAGAGTAGTAGAGACTCATCAGGTCGACAAAAGTAGAGACCAGAAGGACCGAAAACGTCCCACTACCGATCATGGGCTGGAGATAAAGACGGCAGTTATACAAGACAAGAGTAAAAAGCCCTATGTACCCAAACGTGTATCGATAGCCGAGCGAGAAAGGGCGAACGGCCCATATACATTCGATATGGCCGATCTCGTTCCGATCATGGAACAATTGATCGAAGAAGGCATGATACGCCTACCAGAACCTGTCCGCCCCCATGAAGTGGGGCGAACAAATGATCCCAAATACTGCAAATATCACCGATGCATCAGCCACCAGATGGAAGACTGCTTCTCCCTGAAAGAAAGGATACAGCGATTAATTAATCAAGGGGTCATCAGCATGAAGGTACCGGAGACAACAAAGGAGACAGCTGGGATGATGTCAGCAATCCCGATAGAAGATGACACCAGCCGATCGACCTCGTTCCCTAAGCCGACAAAACCATGGACTCTAGTCAGTAGCAATAAAAGACTCAAGAACAGACAAAGACACGATAACTGAAGAAAGAACAGGGGAAGAGGAAGGAGAGAAATGTTACAGGGGCAGACGCAATCCGCAACAAACATGACATATTGCGGAATGGTGTCATTTGTCGAGCAAGCACCAACCGAAGAATTCCTGCAGGCAGTCGAGGAAGAAGTCAACGTGGTCATCTTACGATCAGGAAAGCAAATGCCTGACCGTACCACTTCAAGACCAGATGACCCGATGCCAGAAGACGATACCCCCGACAGGCCACAAGAGAGACCTCGCATGCAGAAACCTAAAGAGAAGGTCGTCGAAGCCACAACCAGTCAGCCGAACCCAAGACCAGTGGCGTATGACGTCGTGTCACACTTACGAAAGGTTCCCACCCGCCTAAGTGTATACGATGCTTTATGTATCTCGAAAGTGTATAGAGAAATGTTAATTAATGCCTTACTTGACAGTGAAGTCATGGAAGTCACAATGATAGAGATAAAAGAAGAAATGAATAATACAGATAAATTTTGGAAGGGGTATATGCCGATGTCACAAGTCATGCCTATCAACCATCCTTCAACCATCACTTTCTCAGAAGAAGACCGCACGATCGAATCAATAGACCACAATCGCTCATTAATGGTCATAGGAACGATCAGGGACATCGAGGTCAAGAGGTGCATGTTGGACGATGGGTCTGCTATAAATATTATGCCATTGAAAACACTGTAGAGGCTGGGTTATAGGCAATCGGCATTACGCCCGAGTCTCATGATGATTCAAGATTTCAATCAAGACAGTTAGCGTACGCTCGGATCAATCGCGGTGATGCTAGAAATCGAAGAGCTGACAACGAAGGTAACATGCCAGGTGATCGATGCAGTGACAACATACAACCTTCTTTTAGGAAGGCCCTGGCTCCATCAGAATCGCATTATCCCTTCAACATATCATCAATGCTTCAAATACAACAGAAACGGGGTCCAGTACAGGGTCGCGGCAGATCTAAAACCATACACAATAACCGAGTCATTTTTGGCCGACGCGAAGTATTACAACTTGCCCAGTAGCAGTGAAACCAGTAAGAAGCCCGATGTAGTGAAGAGAGGGCAAGGGGCAAAACCCCAAATTGAGAAGTTTGTGCAGAAAAGTAAACCTCAGCCCATCACCCAAGGGAGACCCCGATATCAGTTGAAAAATCACCCTCAGCCGATTACGAAGAAGTTCTATGCAGTATCGCAACATTTATGGCAGCCAGGGCAGTCCGTGTTAAAGTTAATCTCAGATCAACACGTGAGCGTGCTCAAGTCTAGCTTCAATATACCAGTACCTAAGTGTGGACCCTCACCGATTTTCCCGGCGCTCCCACACGACGTCGTTCTCCCTTTCCCTTTCGGAAGAAGAAGAAGAAGAGGTGCGTGAGTGCGAAATCGCCGTTTGTGCCACTGGCTTGCCTCGTTCTCGAGGGCTTTGTTTGGTTGTCGTATTGAGCTGGATGTGCTTAAATGAATTTATATAAGACCAGAGTCGCCACTAGCCAGTTACTTCGAATCTACAGTCGGCTAGACCCCGTAGAAACGTTAGAGAAGGGAATCCGAAGATTCCTTCCTCTAAAATGACTCCTGTTGATCTGCGGTCAGAGATTCAAGGTAAGGGATCACGGTTACAGGGTGGGAAGAGGTTAAGCACCTCACACACTGCCCGTACCGAAGTACGGTCTCTACTTCACAGAATCGATCGAATACTTGAAAGTCTAGTTTAATCCTCGTATATTCTCATGGATGACATGATGCATGAATGCGGGTCTGAACAGTAAGAGTTTCTGATGGGCAGGTTCCAACAACGGGCAAGCCCAGAGCGTACGCTCGAACTGACAGGTGCTTAATGTAAGACGTATGCAGTGTGCTTGAATGATCAAGGTGTTTTATGGTGAAGCGTGAATGCAGGTCTGAACAGTAAGAGTTTCTGATGGGCAGGTTCCAACAACGGGCAAGCCCAGAGCATACGCTCGAACTGACAGGTGCTTAATATAAAGACATATGCATGTGTGCTTGAGTAATCAAGGTGCTTGTAGTGAAGCAGGGGGGTTGGAAGGAAAGTAAATGTTGCACTTATGCTAGATGCAAATGAGATGATGCTGGAAAATGAGTAGCTGGATGGACGGAGGTGTCGCAAGGATTGGCTTCGAGTGGCTGGATTAGGACTTAGATGGCTTGAGAGGCTTGGACCAGTGGTCAGGCTGGGCTGGACCAGGGTTGGACTCTCCTCACTCGGGCTCTCCTTGGTGGAAAGATGGGCTAAAGGGGCGGAGAAGGGCTTGGAACGGACCCGGACTGGATTGGAATCGATTGTGTGTCGAAATAGGAAGGGGAGGGGGGTATTTATAGCAGCGGAGAGTGGCAGCTCTCGTAATTTTGTCCGGGCGGCCTGCCATGGGCCGCCCGTACGGCCGCTCCTCGGTTTCCAGCGAGTACGGCCGTTCCCTCGGGGCTGCTGTTGGACTCGCTGGTCGACTCAGTGAGTTGACTCAGCGGGTCGACTCGGTGGTTTGACTCGACGGGTTGACTCGACGGGTTGACTCGGTGTTTTGACTCGACGGGTTGACTCGACGGGTTGACTCAGCGGGTTAACTCAGCGGGTTAACTCAGCGAGTTGACTCAGTGAGTTTGACTTTTTTGGGATTTTTTTGACTGGACTTTTTTATGGGGGGTTTTTCGGGGTGGTTTTTAGGACTGGGTTAACTGGGTTCAGGCTTGAACTGGGCTATGTAATGGGGCTTACAAGGGTGAGTTTGGCTGAGTTTGGACTTGGGATTTGGGGGTATGGTCCTCCGTTCAACCAGCTATCTCTACCAACAGTGTAGCCGAAGGTGGGGTGTCTACAGATGCCCCTCTTTGGCAGAGGTTGCATGCAACCGAATGCCAAAGCGAGTGGACACCCCACTTCTGACCCGGTCATTCATGGATCATGGTCTGAAATCTTTGCTTGCTTTTGCATCTGTGCCAGTTGATCGTTTGGGGATCGCTCACTTGCACATACCGCGGGAGTTTGGAGAAAACGTTGCGATTGTCCCTGCAGTTTGCTGCAACCTGGGCACCCAATCGCAACCCTTCCATTCCCGATCGGTACTAACATCGGAAAGGTACAGCAGAGCCTCTGCGTCCGTTAGTCTTACGAGGATGCTGACCCTGAGACTGATTGTGTGATGTTTGATGTTTTCCCAGATCACTCCAGGAGTACTTGTTTCGCTTGACTGTCAAAGTGGTTAGACGCCCTGCGTCCGATAGTCTTACGGGATTCTACTACGCCGACTTGGACTCAGTCAAGGTACTTCAGGCATCCACGCCTAGGTATGTGCGGGTGGGCTTTTCCACCCGATCTGCTGGTTTTGATGCTTGGTTTGCAATTCATTCTTTCCTTGATTGTGGTTTGGAATCTTTGTTGTCCTTTGTATCTGAGTCAGTTGATTGTCTGGAAATTGATAACTCGCACATACCGCGAGAGTTTGGAGAAAACGTTGCGATTGTCCCTGCAGTTTGCTGCAACCTGGGTACCCAATCGCAACCCTTCCATTCCCGATCGGTACTAACATCGGAAAGGTACAGCAGAGCCTCTGCGTCCGTTAGTCTTACGAGGATGCTGACCCTGAGACTGATTGTGTGATGTTTGATGTTTTCCCAGATCACTCCAGGAGTACTTGTTTCGCTTGACTGTCAAAGTGGTTAGACGCCCTGCGTCCGATAGTCTTACGGGATTTTACTACGCCGACTTGGACTCAGTCAAGGTACTTCAGGCATCCACGCCTAGGTATGTGCGGGTGAACTCTTTCCACCCAATCTGCTGATTTGGATACTTGGGTTACAATTCATCGTTTCCACCTGTTCAAATGGTTTCTGTGACCGAGCCTTTCGGCTTTCATCTTTTTGTATCTTGGCATGTGGTACGACCGCACTGACACTGGAGTTCAGTTCGACCGTACTTTGAGTGCATTGGATCCAATGGTCTCCGGGGAAACCGCGAGACATCGGATCTTATTTAATTTTTGCGTTGGTTCCTACCCAGAGATATGGAAGATCTCCTGGTGTGTTGGAGGCAGAACGCTCTACTGAGAAAATATTTTTGGATTTTTTGAAAAGATACCCACTCTGGGGAGTGATACTCCGTGGGGTTTTTATTTGCAAATAGAAATATTTTTTGTCTTTTGAAATGAAAATCTGGTTCGCATGTGCCTCCACTAGGGATGCCTGTGGGGTCTTTAGCTAACCGACTTTTATTTTGAAAGCAGGTAAACATGATGATTGATGCGATGGATGCTGATGCATGGAGATGCATGATGAATGCATGGCTTTGGCTCATTCTCTTTCAGTTTGATGATTTTGCTTTTGCTGGAGATGCAGAGAATTTTGAGCTTATTGCTTACAGGGTTGTACTCCCTTGGGTATTTTTCTTTTTGATACGGAGGTTTGGACAGCGGGTTGGTCAAGATCCCGACCCGTGGTCGATCAGGTCCATCGTCCCAAGACGCTGTTTCTTTGCTAATGAGAATGTACGAGGATATCATCCGACTTCAAGATGTTCTTCTGGGCATACATGTGATTGAGATGGTGTTCGGTTGCCCGTTTTGGTCAAGATTCCAATTTGCGGGCGATTAGATCCGTCATCCCATACTGTGAAGTGAGCGGAGTTCAAGACTCCTGAATTGTAGTGCTGGGGATGCTAATTTTTGTGATTTTTTTTTTATGTGGTCCGAATCTTTACCGGAGCGATCAGGATAGAGATTGGTTATTGAAAACACAGGAAATATTTTTGTGATTTTTGAAATATTTTGATTGAAAGCAAGGGAAATATTTTTGTGATTTTTGCAGATATTTGATTTGAAAGCGATGGAAATATTTTTTGTGATTTTTGAAGAGGTGATTTTGCAATGTTTTTTGTATTTTATGATTTTTCTGAAATGCAGGGAAAAGATGTGGAATTTCCATCCACTTCCAGCTTCTACTGCTGGTAAGGCACCCGATCCATTTTACGTCAGCGAGCAAGACGAGTCTCACACAGTTAAGTGCCGTAGTTTTACATCTTCGGATGAGGGGATTTTGAGGGTTTTCAGTCAACACACCCACAAAGTTGCCTGTTCCTCATGTGCAATGCACATAGACCACGTATCGTCCGACGGACTCCTTCGGCCACAAGATGAGCCACATCCTCACATTTCCCTTAGTCAATCCAGTTTGGGGTCTTACGTTGCTCACAATTCCGTGAGGGTGAGCTCCACCTCCCAACAGCCTTAATCCCCTTCATGAGTTCTAGGAACAGGGAACATCCGTCGGTTTCAACAGCGACTTCCAAATCAAGGTTGTCTATCACGGTGCGTTCAACACGAACAGGATTGCGGAGTTCTGCCCGCCACAGCCCTTACCTGTTTAAGAGATTCCAGACACCCGTACGATCAAGTGTCAGCCATGCCTGGAACAGGTTAGGAAGGAAAGCCCCCGAGAAGTTAATCCCAGTGTAGTTTAAGGTCTTCGGACCGCTGGGGATAAATTGGTGGATCAAAACTGGTGATGAAAACTTTTTTTGTTTTATATTGTATATTTTTTTGTTTTGAAAAAGTTCCAGACTTCAACTCGAGTAATCGAGATTGACACTGGTTTTTATGGAAAGCTTTAAAATATTTTTGGTATTTTTGAGATGATCCGGGTCATCGAACCATGATCCCAACGGTCGAGGCCGATGCCGGTTTTTAGTTGAAAGCGAGAAAGGTCCCCCGAGAAATTAATCCCAGTGTAGTTTAAGGTCTTCGGACCATGAAACTGTACAAAGAGGGGCAAACATTTTTTTTTTTTGGAAAAATGTCCGGTGTCAGCGGATGGACAATCCAGACTGATGCCGGTTTTTATTGAAAATCTCTCGGGATGTCGATCCCGACGTAGTTTAAGGTCTTCGGACAAAAATTTTAAAAGCGGGGCTGGTAATATATTTTTATGATTTCTGAAAATGTCCGGAGTCATTGATCTTGAGCAGACAAGACCGGCGCCGGCTTTTATTGAAAATCTCTCGGGATGTCGATCCCGACGTAGTTTAAGGTCTTCGGACCCAGACTTAGTAAAAGGGGGGGGCAAACACATTTTTTGTTTTTTCGAAGTGATCCAGATCATCAGATCTTGGCCTGAAAGGCTGGGATCGATGTTGGTTTTTATTAAAAATCTCTCGGGACGTTGATCCCGACGTAGTTTAAGGTCTTCGGACCCAAAACTTTAAAAGAGGAAAGACATTTTTTTTTTTCTTTTTTGGAAAAAATTCTGGGTCATCGATTCTGATTTTGATGGTCGAGATCGATACCCATTTTTATTAAAAATCCCTCGGGATCTTGATCCCGACGTAGTTTAAGGTCTTCGGACCAGAAACTGTACAAGTGATGTATATATTTTTTTTTTTGGTTTTTTGAAAGTGTCCGGAGCCACCAGATCTTGAAGAAGACTGATGCCGGTTTTTATTGACAATCCCTCGGGATCTTGGTCCCGACGTAGTTTAAGGTCTTCGGACCAAAAACTGTACAAGTGAACAGTAATCAAGGGCGGAGATTCTTGGGATTCTTCTTGGAATGGTTTGGATCATCTGGTCATGCCTTTGGATGGTTGAGATCATTGTTTGACCAAGTCAAATTTT
>PVNU02003352.1:0-10387 GCA_003013855.2 Liriodendron chinense | reverse complement strand
CTAAAGTATAAAAACTCTTTGATTTTCATGTTTGAGGATTCATTCATCAATAATACTATTTTTTCTCTTTGCTCGTGTTCTTTGAGTGCCCCTTTAGAAATCAAGGAAGATCGAGTTATTATGCTCGATAGGTCCATGGATTTAAATCGATTATCCTACGAGAGAGGTGGTGTTTGATCTCACTTCGTTGACATCCGTGCCAGAAAGGAGCTACAGGCTTAGATTCTCTAAGTTTTCAACATGTTGTAACATCGTGGCCACCTGATCAGTGGACCAACGTGTTGAGGTATGATCTTGAAGGACGAAACCACCTGATGGACTGCTACAATGTACCACTCACAACGGCACATGTGATGGCGTGTAGATGGTACGCCCTGCGTGCTCCAACGCGGATTGCATGGTGACCCAACACTACCTTGCTACGAGGTGTCAGAACTTTGTGGGCCTACCGTGTTGTATGTGTTTTATCCACACCGTTCATCAGTTTTGCCATCTCATTGTAGCTACTCAACCTCAAATTAAAGCATATCCAAAGCTGTGTCTCGCCTGTTGGCCCAGCTGGAGACGCCTAGGCGTTTCAACAACATATCTCATATCTCAGGTTGGAAATGCTGAGGAGACGCTAACCCCACCGGTGGGTGGGTGCATCGTGTGATTAACCTTGTGGGTGTGTGATGAACCGTGTGGGTGCTTTGCATGACTAAAAAAAAAAACAGCATATCCAAAACTCAAATGGGCCACACCACAGGAAATAGTGGAATTTGAACGCTTGTCCTTGGAAACTTCTTAGGGACACAGAATTTTAGATCGAGTTGATATTTGTGTTTCCCTTCAGCGAGGGACGTGGATTTCCTGCTAAAGTCTTTCGCAGGAAGTTCACGCGCTAGGAATCTAGGTAGGGCCCCGTGATGTTTCTGAGAAATCCATGCCGTCCATTTTGTGAGCTCATTTTAGGACGTTCAACCAAAAATAAACTGAATCCACGACTCAAGTGGGCTGAAAAAGTAAGGATTGAACGTCCATAGTTGAAATATTTGTGGGGCCACAGAAGTCTTGAATGAGGTTAATATTTGTGTTTTCAGTTCATCCAAGTAGGAATGACATTATGAACGGTATGGATGGCATATTAACATCATTTTGGACCTCAGGGAGGTTTCAATGGTAGAAATTTTCCTGCCCACCATTTCTTTTAGTGCGGCCCACTTGAGTCTTGGATTCGGTTATTTTTTGTCGCACCTCCTAAAATTAGCTCACAAAACAGATGGACAGCGTGGATTTCTTAGAAACATCAAGTAGGCCCCACCTAGATTCCCAGCGCAGGAAATCCGTTTCCTTCCGGAGCGTGCATGACCTTACGAAGGGTTGAATTAGGGCTCTCAATGGAGCGGGTTAGATCCGAGATCCGATTCGCTTCGAATCCGTATAATGCGGATTTGGATCTTAAAATAGGTCCATTAGTTAAACGGACCGGATTTGGATCTTAAAATAGGTTTGATTACTTAAATGGACCGGATATGGATTCACAGGAACATATCCGAGTTTGATCCGAATCCGATTAAGATCCACTCATTGCCACCTTACTGTATATGTTATATTCATGCTGACCATCGATTTTACAAATTATTTTAGGCCATGTGGACCATACCATAGTAAATAGTGGGATTTGCATCATTTTTCTACTAAATTAAATATTATATTATATATTTTATATCATATATTTTTTTAGATTTGTAATGAGGTGGATTCGGACCTAGATCCGACCCGAATCCGATGGAATATGGATTTTGGATCGGAAATGGATCTAACAATTTATAAATGGATCGAATATGGATATCAACTTTTAGATCCGAGTTGGATCCGAATCCGATTCGAATCCGTCTACAGTTATACAGACTTGGAGCCAGATCCAACTGGATCCGATCCAGATCCGACCCATTGAGAGCCCTAGGTTGAATGACGGGCGCGGATCTGCTAGTTCCACTGGGACTAGCATAAGGGGTGGTTTCAAATCTCCGTGGGCCCTACCATGATGTATGTGTTTTATCCACACAGTCCATCCATTTTTTCATCTTATTTTAAGGCACAATCCAAAAAATTAGACAGATCCAAATCTCAGGTGGACCACACCACAAGAAAACAATGGGGATTGAACGTCCACCATTAAAATGTTCCTAGGGCCCACTGTCATGTTTATTTGTCATCCAACCTCTTGATAAGGCCACATAGACCTAGATGAAGGGGAAAAACAAATATCAGCTTGATACCGAACTTCTGTGGCCCCCAAAAAAGTTTTCACCGGTAAGCGTCAATCCTACTGTTTCCTGTGGTGTGGTCCACGTGAGACTTGGATCTATCTCATTTTTGGGCTAGTGCCTTAAAATAAGATGGAAAATGGATGGACAGGATGATCCCGCCCTTGAATGATAACCAAAAATTACTGTAGGCCCTAGGAGCCTTTCAATGGTGGACGTCATTATCTTAACCATCTTATGCATATCCACCAATTTATTATTTTTTAAGTTTACAATCCATCTAAAGTGGGGAAGCAGATTGCGTACTGAGTAAACTCTGCGGGGTCCACTGTTTATGTATTTCATCCACTCCGTTCATCCATTTTAACAGATAATTTTATGGCTTAAGATAAAAAAAAAATAATAATAAACATATAAAAGTCTTAAGTAGACCACACCACAGGAAACAATGTGAATTGAGTTTGTACCATTGAAAATTTCTTGGGGGCGTAGAAGTTGCCGTATCAAGCTGATTTTGTTTTTTTCCCTTCATCAATGTCTGTGTGATCTTGTGAATAGGTTGGATGACAAATAAACATCACTGTTGGCGCTAGAAAGCTTCAACTGTGGAAATTATTATACCACCGTTTCTTGTGCTATGGTCTACCTGAATTTTGGATATGCTTCAATTTTTGTTCCAACTCATTAAATGGTCTGGAAAAACGGATGGACGGTTAGATAAACTACATACATTTACAGTGGACCCAACTGAGTTTACTCAGTACGTACGATAAGAGCTTACTGAGTAACTCAGGACGCAATCCGCTTGGTGACCAATGTACGGTTTAAGTTGCTGTCTTTTTTTTTTTTCTTTTTTTTCAAGTTAACAATCCATCTAAAGTGGAGACCAATGTTAGGTTTAAGTTGATGTCCTTTCTCTCTCTCTTTTTTCTTTTTCTTTCTTTTTCTTTTTCTTTTTTAAAGTTTACAAACCATCTAAAGTGGTGCCAACATCAGATAAGATCAGGAGAGAAAAAGGATGACATATCTTTATAAAATGCAGCGGTGTAAGGACAACGTGTTATCCTTTATTTCCCTGTCCTAGTCATTCCATGGTCTTGGTGGCTCTCTTTTGCCTGTGGGGTTTCTTGTTTATTTCTTTTTCCAATAGTATTCTCCTTTATTCTTCTTTCCTAATCATATCGTGGCCTGGTGGGCTCTCTTAAGTCAGTTTCAAAACAAGCAGCTGATTAAGATAGCCAAGTTACTCGACTTACGGAAGAGTGCATAAACAAGTTTTTCGTTTTTTTGTTTTTTTGCTTTGTTTTTGCTAGTCATGCAACGGACTCACCTTGTTAGCTACGCAACGCACCCACGGACGGTTAGCCACATGCATAAATATGAAGATAATATTATCAACAGCTACTAAATCAACGGCTGGAGGGAGCAGTCCTGCCAACACTACTGAAGTCATTCGATGCCGTATTCTTACCTAAGCCTAAAGGAATAAGGTTAGATTACTCTTGAGTGCGGATCGACTATGTTGAAAGCACCGGAGCTTCTCATCATCCCACGTCATTTTCTATATCTCCAGCTCACAAAATACCCCGAATTTCTCTCTTCCCAGTACATTGCGCGATACGTAGCGCAACTTTTATCGTGTGAAACTTCACTGCCCCTCACCATGACCTTTGTGTTACATCTACACCGTCCATCAATTTTTTCCAAATACGTCGAGAACATGATTCAAAAATGAAGAACATCCAAAGCTCAAGTGGACCACACCAAAGAAAGCAATGGGAATTACACAAACTGTGGTTTAAACCTTCCTAGGGCCAACCGTGAGGCTTATCTGAGGTACAACACAAATATCTGCTTGATCAGTGCCGTCTGTGGCCCCAAGAAGTTTTCAACGGTAGCATCAATTCCACTGTTTCCTATGGTGTGTTCCACTTGACCTTTGGATCAGCCTTGTTTTAAAGCTTATAATCTAGAATGATCTGAAAAATTATATGAACGGTGTGGATCTCGGAAATAAATCATTATGGCCCGCATAAATTTCCCACGTCAATAAATTCCGCTGCTCGCTTAGAGAGAGAAAACCGAAACAGTTGAAATGTGGAACTTCCATGGGGCCCATCATGAAGTATTTATTAGATCCACTCTGTCCATCCACTTTGTTTCATAACTTTTAGTCAATAGGTCGAAAATGAGTCAGATCCAAGGGTCAAGTCGGCCACACGACAGGAATGAGTGGGAATTGGATGCCTGGCATTGAAAACTTCTCGGGGCCACAGACAACTCTGATCAAGATGATGTATGTTTTTCCCTGCATCAAGTTCTGAGTGACCTTATGAATAGATTAGATGGCAAATAAACCTCACAGTGGACCGTAGGAAGGTTTCAACGTTACTCATTCAATCCCATGCTTTTTGTTGTGTGGTCCACTTGAGCTTTGGATGTGACTCATTTTTTGTCCTATGCTTTAGAATAATCTGAAAAAATTAATGGACGTTGCGGATCTAACAGATAGATCATGGTGAGGCCCAGAGAAATTCCACATGGTAAAAGTGAGGCTGTGTAGCAAGAAAGTTTTGCAAAAGGGTAGTCGGACGTGGCCTTTCTCTTTGCATTTGTTGTGCTCATCGGGACACACGAACGTTTCCTAAGTCAAGTACCAGGGTTTAGCCTTTGCTGCATTAGTGGTGAGTAAAAAACATAGATACTATCACTTTATATCTATCAAAGTCATTTATTGACTTCCATTCAACAGGATTTTTATTAGGAGACGACTCTTTTAATTAATCAAAAGAAAATCCCATCTATCTATTTATAGGATTTTGGGATTTTTAAGTTCCATAGCTTCATGAGATGAGAAGGCCTGGTTGCAGAACACCTCCGGTTCCTGGAATGGTGAGAAAGTCCATGTCAAAATCTTCATCTCATACGCTGCTGGCCTTATGCTTCTGGTGCATACACCTCTTGTGTTTGGTGGAGAGATGTACAGCTCAAGCAAACGCTAATATTACAACAGACCCATCTGAAGGTATATGCATCCTTAAAATCTCAATCTCTCTCTTACGAAAATTGAGAGTTTCATCTTGACAAGGACTCTATTTTCTCTTGTTTTGAATCTTTTGACTGAAATCCAAGCATAACTTTCTTTTGATTTTTTTATTCCACCTTAATGTAGTAGCAAGTTGAGACTAAGGGACGAGGGTTGTGTTAGGTTGGCTGTTGGCATTTCTTATGAATCCTGTTAGCCAACCATATACCCGGAATAAGGCTCCGATGACATGGAGGCGATGAAGCAGAAGTTGAGATTTTTTTTTTTAATTCCTATGCGTCAAGTTGTCAGATGTGAAAAAGTGCAATCACAACCATCCATCTTCTGGTCTGTACCATATATAGACCATGGATCAAAAGTTGGTATATTGGACAATTACAAGTATATGCGGATTGGGCGCGGATTGCCTGCGAAAGGAATCTGGGTGGGGCTCACCGTGAGGTTTGTGAAAAATCCACGCTGTCCAACCTTTTTGTGAGATCATTTTAGGCGTGACGACCAAAAATGAATGGGATCCAAAACTCAAGCGGGCCGCACTAAAGCAAAAGGTGTGTAGGGAAATTCTTACCGTTGAAACCTCTATGGGTCCACAGTGATGTTATATGCCATCCATACCGTTCATAATGTCATTCCTACTGAGATGAACTGAAAAAAAAATATTATCCTGATTCGAGACTTCATTGGCCCCACGAATATTTCAACTGTGGAAGTTCAATAGTCATGTTTTCGGCCCACTTAAGTCTTGGATCCCGTTCAATTTTGGTCGCAACGCCTAAAATAATCTCACAAAACGGTTGGACGGCATAGATTTCTCACAAACCTCACGGTGGGCCCCACCAGATTCCTTGCGCAGGAGATGCCTGCGAAAGGCTTTCGTAGGCAATCCACGCCCAAAAAAAGGAACCTCACACTTCTTTGAAGACGACTACGGAAGCAAAGGATTTTGAATCTTTCCGTTGGGGCAAGGCGTGGACCCAGTCGATATCTTTGAGTCAATTTCTACTCGTCGGTTAGTTTTGACCGCAAGCTTGTGGACGTGCTACCTCCAAAATATAACAATCGGCGTGGTTATCTCCAATGTTTATAGGCCATATATTTATCTCCAATGTCACGCCTCAAGTCCGCCACCCAAACATACTCACTAGGGCTGTAAATGGGCGGGTTCGTGGTGGGTTTAGCCAAAATCAAACCCGCCCATTTACTAAACGGGTCTGGGTTTAAATTTTAGACCCAGACCCTTTTACCAAATGGGTGGGTCCGGGTCGGGTCCTAGTCAACCCATCAGACCCATTTATAGATGGGTCGGGTCTAATGGGTCCGAGTCTGGATCAAGTATGCAAGCATTTAAAAGGCTTAAAACCGGGTCTGGATGGGTTTGGGCTTGATGGGTCCCTTGAAACATAGACCAAACCCGCCCACTTACTAAATGGGTTCGGGTCGAGTCGGGTCGGGCCTAATATAAAGGAAACTAGACCCAGACCCGTTTAGCAATTGGGTCTGTTCTTGGACCCAGACCCGTACCATTTAACAAATGGGTCGGGCTTGGGACGGGTCTAAATGGGTTGGGTTCGGGGTACCCCATCGGGTCCGCTGACCCATTTACAGCCCTATACTCGACCTCGATACTTTTTTTTTAAAAGATACTCAACCTGATACTATACCATAGGTGACACTAAATTAAATATTTTAAACTTACATTCTCATGATTCTAAGGGTATAATTTTTTTATTTTATTTTAATAGAGAAAAGTTTGCTATTAGTAACTTTAGTTTTTGAGAGATCAAAAGCCATAACCATAGATAAAAAATCGTTAACAAAGACAAAGATCAAATCAAACCCTAACAGGAGAAGATAACCCATCCCCTTCACACACCATTTAACGGAAGATAAAGATAATCCAACCATAACTAGTAATAGTACTTCTGCTATTTAGTTCATCCAGTAACCATCTGGAGCACCACTTTGGTAACGATTAGTTCCTCCAATTGTCATCTGAAGCACCACCACCATGGTAACGGGATCCTCCATTTGACCCACCATAGCCACGATCCCATCCACCACTGCCACCACCACTGCGACTATAACCCCTCCATAGCCATCACTGCTACAGCGCCCACTGCTATGGAATCCTTCGCCACCGCCACCGTCGTTTCTCCTGAACTGGGCCTCATTGACAGTAATGCTCCTCTCGTCAAGGTTCTGTCCGTTCATCCCTTCAATGGCATCTCTCATCCATTGTTAGTGGCTGATCAAGGCGATGAATCCAAAGCCCCTCGATCCCCCAGTCTCACGGTCGCTAATAATCTTGGATTCGATAACTTCTCCGAATGAGCTGAAAACTCTTTCGAGAGAGTGCACGGTCGTTTGTGGCCCATGCGAGTCCTCCAAGAAAGCAACGATATTCTACATCAGCAAATGCCATCACCACCCATAGAAGAAAGATGCAGAGAACAAGGGAAGAAATAGGGGAAAGCGGACAAACCCACCCCTAAGAGAGCACCATTTCTAAGGGTATAAATATCATCATCATTCAACACATCAAATATAGAAAGAAACTACAATCCCATTCCACACTACAACTTATTCAATTCAAATTATAATAATTCTAAATAATCTTTATTACAATGAAAGTTTTTATAATTGAGAAAATCTAGAATTAGATCCATCTTCGCATCTATAAGATTCTAATCCAAACGGCTAAATCATCAACAATGGAATATGATGAACTAACAATTTAGTGATAAAACCTCTACTAACCTTTTAAAAAATAAGAATAAAACCATGGTAAAATATTTTAAGTAGTTTTATTAGAATGCAAGAAAATAGTAAAACCAATGCGTGGATGAATACATAGAGGGTTCTCCAGAATAATTGATAGGGTTTTTTTTATTGAACACTAGAGCCACTTTACTATAATTGACCACGACTCTCTGAACACCTCACCTAGCTTGTGTAATTGGTCTATTGCACATTGATGTGCCCACCAACCCGACCTTGATCAATGAGGAAGCGATTGGCACACATCTGGCTGGTCTGATTACTACTCCACCTGGCCTGCCTGCCAAGTCGTAGTATATTGCACTCTTTCTTGTGCTCACTCACCCACCTCAATTAGTGGAGTTCTAAATGGTATTAATTTAGAATTAGGGGTTTTCAGTCCAAAGATCTCAATTGCTCCTCTTACAACCATGGGGATTCAATTGCCCAATCTATTTTTTTTGTTGTTCCTATTAGATTTGAGGTTAGGATATAGGAGATCTAAAACATCTACCTTCTAAATCTCTTTTACTATCCAAAACAAAATTTAATTTTATGATTTTCAAAATATTCCAAGTCATTAAAACTATACACAAACATCTCTCTCTCTCTCTCTCTCTCTCTCTCTCTCTCTCTCTCTCTCTCTCTCTCTCTCTATCTATATATTATATATATATATAATATATATAGTAAAACCTCACGATCATGATCATAAATCGAGCACCTTCCTATCAGGGATAGACCAGAGAAAGCCCGATTGGAGGCGAAAATGATCCGAATCGTCAGAACCTTAAATCAGTCGTATCTATAGACCAGAGTCGCATAAACAGTTTAGATCGATAGACCAGAGTCGCACAAACAAAAGAGAGTGGCGTGTGGGGTTGCTGATGCATAAAAATGTGGTGCACACATTTGGTTTGTGCACATATGTGGTGCATAGGTGTGGTTACACCCGTGAAATGTGTGTTTTTGTCATGTATAGCATGCACATGTGTAGCATGTTAAAAATGTCCACTGTACATGTGTGATGCATGTGTAGTAGTATGTGTGTGGTCACAAGTAATGAACGATAGATACATGAACTGAAGAATACCACTTTTTTGGTTGGATCGCAAGATGAATAGGTGAATAAATATTTAATGGATGTATTATCAATTAAACTAATCGATGTATATAGCTAAGATGAATGGATGGATGCTTAAATATATGCATGAAGAAATAATCTAACGGTTGGATGGATTAATGGTGGATGATGAATGGATCAAGGATCTAATGGTTGGATGATCCTATAAACAGATTAATAACTAAGAATGGATGGATAGATAATTTTAATGGAAAGATTAACAAATGAATGGATGAATTTGTTGAATGAATTCATGGATCGATATAGAAATGCATGTTCACATAAATTAATGGATAGATGGATGATTGGATGACTAGATGAAAAGATAAATGGTTTAAATCTACTAAAAATATTGTACCGCTAAAATTCACTAGGGTCATTAGAACTGGATCTTGAACTAAATGTCTTTAGTCTAAACCATACATGAAACACAGTAGTTAGGAGTTTAAAGGTTGTTCAGGGTTGCACTTTGCAACTATGTACAATACCCTAATTTCACGAATACTCTAGTGAATTAATCAGCCCAATTCTTATAGGTAGCTACTCCATTTCCACACTCGTATAAGTAATTTTATTAACAGTGAATATGCAATAATTATGACCCTATCTTATGGGCTATAAACTCATTAGGAGATAAACTCAACGTTATCCCATTATAAAGAATAATATTACTTATATCTTAGAGAGGGACTCAAGATGTGATTTCTTCTTAATTTTATAATGTGCTTCAACTAACAATCACATGAAAATTATTATTCTCATTAAACATAATTTTTAAAGTCTCAAGTTATTAGGTTAGGTTGTTATTTCAATTATTCATTTTTATGGGCTTATGTCCCATCTCCCCTATATTTTCCAGACTTTTTATTTTAATTAGGCTTTGGTTAAAGGATTCGTGATATTCTCATTAGATCCTATAGTCTAAAGTTATAACAAAATTATTCAATACTTGTCTCATATAACTGCTTTAGATGAATTTGTCAAAAATTTTCATTATAGATTTGTTATAGCTCTCTTCCTATCTCTGCTAGCGCTATTGTAGTGATGGGTACTAATAGAACAGATTTTACCTAGAAGGGTATAACGACTATCAAAGTTTTAATCCATTTTGCCTCCTTAGCAACTATTATCAAAACAACCAAATCATATTTTATAGTGGAATGAGTTATACAAGTTCTTTCTTTTTATTTCATGAATCGTTCTACCCAC
>PVNU02003351.1:0-16283 GCA_003013855.2 Liriodendron chinense | reverse complement strand
GTGTGTCCAAATTGAATAGCAACACATTCATCCATTTTGTCTAGATGGGCATGATCCAAAAAATGAGGTAGATCCAAACCTTAATTGGACCACATAGTAATTATTGAATTCCTACCATTAAAAACTTCTTGGAGCCCACGAAAGTTTCAGATCAAGTTGTTATTTGTGTTTCCTCTTTACCCAAGTCCATGTGACCTTATCAATAGGTTGGATGGCAAAAAAACATTACAGTGGGCCTTAGGAACACCCACCATTGTTTTCTTGTAGTGTGGTCCACTTAAGATTTGGATCTTCCTCATTTTTGGGACCATGCCCTAAATGAGCTTGCAAAATGGATGGGACGATGTGGATATCTATATACAACAAATACATCGAGTGGGGCCCCAAGTTAACGGCCTTACCCCATTAAGTTGTTACCCCTACCTCACCTTATTTGCGTCCATTTCGTTGGGACATAGGTGGGTGCAAATTAGGTGAGTCTTGATAATAGCTTAGTGGGTGAGTCCCTCGCAATGGGATTGCCCTCAACATATCTGTGGTATATCCATGTCGTCCATTGTTTCGCCTTCTCATTTTAGGGCATGGTCCAAAAAACGAGGTAGATACAGATCTTAAGTGGATCACACCATAAGAAAAAATGATCATTGAACACCCACCATTAAAAACTTCCTGAAGTTCATTGTAATGTTCCCGATAAGGGAAAACACAAATATCAGGTTATTCCAAAACTGTTGTGGCCCACAAAAGGTTTTTAGTGGTCAAAGATCACCTTTTCTTGTGGTGTGGCCCACCTGAGATTTGGATTTACTTCATTTTTGGGACCATGCCCCAAAATGAGTTGGAAAAACAAAGGGATGGCATGGATGTACAACAATACATTGAGTTAGGCTCCACAATTAGGGACTCACCTACTAAGTTGTTATCTGGACTCACCTAATTAATCTATAATGCACACAGGTATCCTCTAGTTTTATTACCAGATATGACACCGCCGGGTCAGATGGCTATAAAGCTAATATGTTAACAGTATTATACGAAAGATCATGATAGAATCCTTACAACCAATACGATCGGTAGAAGAAGATCATGGAAAGCAAGGGTGATCGTTGTCACAAGACATGCCACTTGTAAGTCAGAACAAACAACTGTCATATAATACGTAACAAAGAGTGAAATGCTATAGTTCATGTAATGGCTTGGAGTTGTGATCATGATCGCATTGTTAGTTGGTGTTGATTTTTATTGTTACATATGACATAATACAACTAGTCATATAGCTAGTTAACTCCACAAAGATCATGGAAAACAATTATGATTAGGAACTTAATTGGCCATGTCTGCTAATTGGCTAATAATAGAAGTGAGAATAAAAAATGATTTATAAAATTATAGCAACAACCCTCACATGCCTGTAGATAAGGCCAAGGGTAAAGAGCTCCATGCCCATGCCATGCCAATCCAACACAACTCCTCTATGTAGCGCAACATTGTCCATCTCTCATCCCTCATTGATGCCTTTAGTTTAAATTTGGTCCAACTCTTTCATTGCTAGCTAGCATAATGTTACAAAAAGCATTGATCGATTAACTTACTTATTTTTCCACCCTACCTCTATGAATACACTGCTAGATCGTTAGGAAGATTGCTCGGTCTTGAATGGAAGGTTGTGGGACTTTCTACTATGTGCTAAAAATTTCTGTCATTTGTCTTGTTATGAAGCCTAGTTCTCTTAACCGAAGTGACAAGCAAATAGTCAAATCATGAACATCTTGCAACGAGCCTAACCCTCTCTAAGATTTTAAATAAACAGTCACCTAATGATCTTTCTGGCTACGTGTTTGGTCTCTCGATGAACAGGTTGTTGAAAATCTAACCTCTATTGGCCATCTTGTCATGAAGCTTGATTCCTGTCTAGTGACGAACAGACGGTCACCCCGTGCTAGACGATTGTGTTGTCACAAAGCCCAACTTCTCGTTAGGTGACGAACAAGCGACCATTCGGCACCACGACTGCAATGGAGCCGATTTCCTACCAAGTAATGAACATAATGCCATATTTCTCTTTTTAACCTAATTGTAAGTATTTCTATAGTAAACACATGAGGGGACGTTGGATGGGAGTTAATGGGAGAAATTAGGAGTAAATGAAGGTAAATGACATTTGAAGTGTGTTTAGATGGGAATAAATGCATGGAAATGAACTAAAATGGGGATAAATGGACATGTAAGAGAGGATTTGGAAGTAAATGGGGTATGTTGTTGCTGGAAACTAGTCAACAGATGAGGTGGCGCGACCTCCACTTGGATGGATGGATGGATGCCGCCTATCTCCAATAGATATGTGGACTGGATTGAGACTTGGAGCCTGTTGGATCCTATAGAGCACAAAGACAACAATGAAGAGGGGTGGCTGAGGTCCGGCCATTAGCCCTTCGATGCCTAAGTCAGTTGGGTGAAGGAGATCAAAGACAAGTTTTTAGGATGAATGTTGCGTACCTTAAGTTGTGGGTGCATCCCTCTATTTATAAGACTTTCAGAGAGCTGTTAGAAGGCCATGATCGTGGCTACGTTCATGGGCACCACGCTCGTTAGGGGAGGCATGATCATTGGAGGTGTGGATCATGCCTATACCATTAGGAGACATGTTCCGTCTTCTTAAAAGCCTTCCCAAGACTTCCACGCGCTTCTTTGGTGGTCTGGGTCCAGGTCGGCCTGGTAGTGGTATATGTCGAGGCCGAACTCTCTGCTCGTCGATTCGGGTTCGTCTTTGATGTATCCAAAATGACCTTCATAAAGGCTGAGCTGTTGTCATATCGGTTTTGGTCCTCGGCTCCCTTCCTATCATGATTGATTTTATGCGACCGATGTCGTCGTGTGAACTTGAGGACCTCGTCGATGGAGTTTTCCTCCTCGTCAAAGGAGGAGAGAGAGTGAAACTTGGAGTGGTCGGCGCTCGGGCCATTTAGTGGCCGGGCGATCGAAATTCCTTCAGAAGGGCAGTAAGGCTGCTGGATGGTTTTGGCTTCAGCTGGGCGCCCGACGGTTGGTGACCGAGCGCCCGACCCTACGCGGACTGCTTAGACGCAGTTTCCTATTCTGGCTCTGATTCTTCCGTTTTTTGGACTTAAGAGTTCTAAAACGGGATTAGGGCATCCCCATAGGGTTGTAAACACGTCCAAGGTGAGAAAGAGAGAAAAAGAGGAAGAGAGAAGAGAAGAGAGAGAGAGAGAGAGAGAGAGAGAGAGAGAGAGAGGAAGCTTGTAGAAGGGCGAAGTTGCTTGAAGAGGGATTCTTCTGTGCAACCGTCGTCTCAGCACTTCTACGTCCTCGGGATCGGTGAGATCGCTCCTCCTTTACAATTCTCTTGTTGTTTATCCATCCTTGCGTGGGTGAAGAAGGTTTGATCCAAGCGGTGTGTGCTTGAGATCAGTTGTAACAGTTCCCTGAGATAGTGGATTGTTGATCTGGACTAGGTCCCGTGGTTTTTACCTCTTTTGAGGGTTTTCCACGTAAAAACTCATTGTGTCGTGTGGTTGATGTTTATTCTTGATTATTGCATTAGCATAGTCCATAATTCTAGTGTATTGGGGGGCGAGATCCGAAGGTTTGTGTGAAACGCACCCAACAAAGTGGTATCAAGCCTTCAGGTTGTTTGAACGATGTGGGATCGGTTCTGAATTATGGAAGGTGGCTCATCAAGGATGATCAGCCTTAATGGTTCTAACTGGACCATATGGAAGGCTAAGATGGAGGACTTGCTCTATTGCAAGGACTTGTATGCTCCGATTCTAGGCATATCGGCGAAGATAAAGGATATGTCAGATGATGATTGGAAGAAAGTAGACTGGAAGGCGGTGGGGTTCATTAGACAATGGTTGGATGATTCGGTTTTCCACCATATGTCTACAGAAACCTCAGCCGCTACCTATGGCTGAAATTGCAAGGGCTGTATGAGAGGAAGACAGCCGGCAATAAGATTTTCCTGATAAGACGACTTGTGAATCTCAAGTTCAAAGATGGTGGTTCTGTGGCTGAACACATGAATGAGGTCAGCAACATTGTGAACCAGCTCTCCGCCATGAAGATGGTCCTGGATGATGAACTTCAGGCTTTGCTACTGCTTAGCTCATTGCCTGACAGTTGGGAGACATTAGTGGTGTCTCCAAGTAACTCCGCGCCAGACGGAAAGGTATCCATGGATCAGGTAACAAGCTGTCTCTTCAATGAGGAGACAAGGAGGAAGTCTCTAGGGCCTGCTCAACAAGAGGCCCTTGTGACACAAGATAGGGGGAGAGGAAAGAACAGAAAGGGCGGAAAGGCCGAGATAAATCAAGAGGCAAGTCAGTTGCCAGAAAGATGTTGAATGCTGGAATTGTGGTAAGAAGGGCCACTATAAGCATGAATGTCACAAGAAGAAGAGTGACAAGAAGGGTAAAGGAAAGGAGCAGGAAGATGAATCAGATTCTACTGCGGTCGCCTCAGATGGTGACATTGTTGTTATTCTTTCGGCAGATCACGATATTTGTCTCACGGCTTCGAGTCAGGACGCCGACTGGGTGATAAACTCGGGAGCCTCGTTTCATGCGACTCCACGCAGAGATTTCTTCACAAGTTACAAGTCAGGTGACTATGGGACAGTGAAGATGGGAAATTCTGGTGTTTCGAAGATTGTAGGGGTCGGTGATATTTGTTTGAAGACCGATGTGGGCTACACATTGGTTCTCAGGATGTGGACACATTCCAGACCTTCGCCTCAACTTGATGTCGACGGGAAGGCTGGATGATGATGGTTATGAAAGCCGGTTGTTTGTTGGGGGCTGGAAGCTCATCAAGGGTTCGTTGATCGCTGCTAGAGGAAAGAAGTGTTGCACTCTTTACAAGGCAAGTGTCATGTATGCAAGAGTGGATTGAACGCAGCAGAAGATTCAGCTACTGACGTGTGGCACAGGCGTCTAGGCCACATGAGTAAAAAAGGGCTTCAGCTACTAGCGAAGAAGCAGCTCCTTCCAGACGTGACAGGTAAACCTCTCAAAACCTGTATTGACTGTTTATCTGGGAAACAGCATAGAGTTTCTTTTGTTAAAACTGCTTCTCATACTAATAAAGTACATGCATTAGATTTGGTTTATTCTGATGTTTGTGGTCCTATGAGGACAAAAACCTTGGGTGGGGCATTGTATTTTGTCACCTTTATAGATGATGCATCTAGGAGGGTTTGAGTGTATGCTTTGAAATAAGGACGAGGTCTTTGGTGTGTTTAAACTGTTTCATGCTATGGTCGAGAGGGAGACATGCAGATCATTGAAGTGCATCCGCACTGACAATAGTGGTGAATACATAGGTGACTTCCACGAGTATTGTAAGTCACTGGGTATACGGCATGAACAGTCAGTTCCCAAGACCCCCAACACAATGGTGTGGTTGAGCGAATGAATCACACCATTATAGAGAGAATCAGATGCATGTTATCCCATGCAAAGTTGCCCAAGATGTTCTGGGGAGAAGCAATGCACACGGCGGTGTATTTGATAAACAGGTCTCCATCAGCCCCGTTGAATGGAGAAGTACTGAGAAGGTGTGGACTGGGCGTGATCCATTGTACAGTCATCTCAGGGTGTTTAGATGCAGGGCATCCGTTCACGTACCAAAGGACGAGAGGTCCAAGCTCGATATGAAGATCAGGCAGTGTGTGTTCTTAGGGTATGGTGATGAGAAGTTCGGTTACATTGTGGGATCCGACCGAGAAGAAGCTCGTCAGGAGCAGAGATGTGGTTTTCATTGAAGATCAGTGTATAGAAGACATTGAAAAGCCAGAGAAGACCCAACCCAGTTCAGGTGAACTGGAAGACACGGATCCGATTACTCCTCCCGTGGTGCCTGATGACGGGGGAGTACAGCAAGGTGCAGAGGATGAGGGAGTCCCTACAGAAGATGGACAGGGGGAGCAGCCCCAACTTGATCCACCTGTTGAGCCACAGGTGAGGAGGACATCAAGGGACAGACATCCATCCAAGAAGTACTCGCCGCATGAGTACATTATGCTCACTGATGGGGGAGAGCCAGAAGACTATTCTGAGGCCCTAGCCGACGAGCATAAGGAGGAGTGGTTGAAAGCTATGCAAGAGGAGATGAAATCCTTGCATAAGAACCACACCTATGATATGGTGAAATTGCCTAAGGGCAAAAAGCTATGAGCAACAAGTGGGTGTTCAGAAAGAAGAATGAGCAGAAGAATTCACAGACAAGGTTCAAGGCCAGACTTGTGGTGAAAGGGTTTGGTCAGAGAAAAGGAAGAGACTTCGAGGAGATATATTCTCACCAGTGGTGAAGATGACATCCATACGGGTGTTGCTTGGGTTGGCGGCTAGCATGGATCTGGAGATAGAGCAATTAGATTAAAACTGCCTTTCTCCATGGTGACCTGGAAGAAGAGATCTACATGCGTCAACCAGAAGGGTTCGAAGTCAAGGGCAAAGAGCATATGGTGTGCAGGCTTAGGAAGAGCTTGTATGGGCTGAAGCAAGCTCCTAAGCAATGGTACAAGAAGTTTGACTCGTTCATGTTGAAGCATGGATATGACAGAACGGAGTCGGACCACTGTGTGTTCACACGCAAGTTCTCAGAGGTGATTTCTTAGTTCTGCTATTGTACGTTGATGACATGCTCATCATGGGAAAAGACATCAAGAAGATTGACAGGCTGAAACAGGAGTTGGGCAAGTCGTTTGCGATGAAAGACTTGGGCCTGGCAAAACAGATCCTAGGAATGGAGATAACCCGTGACAGAAGCAGCAGGAAGCTTTGGCTGTCACAAGAGCGGTATATTGAGAAAGTCCTAGAGTGGTTCAACATGAATGCAAAGCCGGTCAATACTCCACTGGATGGTCACTTCAAATTGAGCGACAAGCAGTGTCCCAAGACGAAGATAGAAGTGGAAGAATGCGGAAGATACCCTACGCGTCAGCGTAGGAAGTTTGATGTATGCTATGGTGTGTACGCGCCCAGACATAGCATATGCGGTTGGGGTTGTCAGCCGGTATCTTGCTAATCTTGGCAAGGAACATTGGGCAGCGGTAAAGTGGATACTGCGGTATCTGAGAGTCTCATCCAGGTTGAGCCTATGCTATGGTGACGGAAAACCTGTGTTAGAAGGCTACACAGATGCAGATATGGCAGGTGACATAGACTCAGGAAGTCTACATCGGGGTTCATGTTCACGTTTGCAGGGGGAGCGGTCTCTTGGCAGAGCAAGCTACAGAAGGTCGTAGCATTGTCAACAGAGGCCGAGTACATTGCGGTCACAGAAGCATGCAAAGAGATGCTTTGGATGAAGAGGTTCCTACAGGAACTCAGCCTGAAGCAGGAGGAGCACGTGGTCTATTGCGATAGCCAAAGTGCTATACACTTGAGCAAGAATCCAAGTCAGCATTCCAAGTCGAAGCACATAGAGATTCGGTATCACTAGATCAGGGATACTTTGGAACAAAAGGTGTTACATCTTGAGAAGGTCCATACGGACGATAATGGGTCAGACATGATGACCAAGGTTTTGCTCAAGGGCAAGTTTGAGGTTTGCAGAAACCTGGCTGGCTTAAAGAAGTGAATTTCTCCTGAGTCGGAAAGGTGGAGATTTGATGGAGTTTTCCTCCTCATCAAAGGAGGAGAGAGAGTGAAACTGGGAGTGGTCGGGCGACCGAAATTCTTTCAGAAGAGCAGCAAGGCTGCTGGATGGTTTTGGCTTTAGCCGGGCGCCCGACGGTTGGTGACAGGGCGCCCGACCCTACGCGGACTACTTAGACGCAGTTTCCAATTCTGGCTCTGATTCTTCCGTTTTTTGTACTTAAGAGTTCTAAAATGGGATTAGGGCATCCCCATAGGGTTGTAAACACGTCCAAGGTGAGAAAGAGAGAAAAAGAGGAAGAGAGAAAGAGAAGAGAGAGAGAGAGAGGAAGCTTGTAGAAGGGAGAAGTTGCTTGAAGAGGGATTCTTTGCACAATCGTCGTCTCAGCACTTCTACGTCCTCGGATCGGTGAGATCGCTCCTCCTTTACTATTCTCTTGTTGTTTATCCATCCCTGCATGGGTGAAGAAGGTTTGATCCTGTTAGTACACATTTTGTTGTCAATTGGCGTGTTGGTTGGTCGCGTCTTCTCGTGTGTGATCCCCGGTCGAAGAATTGAAGATCAAGACTTGAAGATTATGCTTCTTCCATTGCTCAAGCTCATGCTGAAACAAGATCTCAGGTAAGTTGCATATAGATCGACCATAGGAAACCCAAAACATCAAAGAATGGCGTAATGACTCACATATCTTATCCCATTTCCTCTCAACCCTTGCACAAGTTGATCAGACTTGTGGTCCATGACTGGTGCAAAACGTAATTGAAGATATGTCCATACATTGGACTCCATGCACCAAATCACTTCATGCCTCATCATTGAAGTGATCCGCTGTTGCGTTGCGTGAAAGACTTGATCCAGCAAACCCCTGTGACAAGATAATCTAGACAGCAGACCGGTCTTGACCGGTCGGGCAGAACTGTAAGAAATGGACAGCAACCTTGCTGTAATCAAAGTGTCTAGACAGCCGACCGATTGACCGGTAGCCAGCTCCTCAACTCAACAGCACCTTACTGTAGTATATTCAGCTGGACAGCCGATCGGTCTTGACCGGTCGGCCAGGTGCATCAAAAGAAGTCAGAGGCTTGCTGTGATGAAATCAGCTGGACAGCCGACCGGTCTTGACCGGTCGGCCAGGGACATTGTCAAGACAGAACTTGCTGTAATATGTTCAGATTGACAGCCGACCGGTCTTCACCGGTCGGCCAGTTATACTTAGTTATTCCAGCAAGCATAGCCGACCGGTCTTGACCGGTCGGACTGGAAACAGCAGGTAGTCCAGCAAGCACAGCCGACCGGTCTTGACCGGTCGGCCTGCATTCTTCAATTGATCCAGTAAGCTCAGCCGACCGGTCTTGACCGGTCGGCCTGTATTTTGAATTCCTCCAGCAAGGGGATCCGACCGGTCTTGACCGGTCGGGCAGACCCAGATGTGTCCCAGATGTTTGAAATGCGACCGGTCCGTCCGACCGGTTGAGACCCTCTCTGACAGGTCAGACGTGACCGTTTTAGATCCGTTGGGGCCATCATTTGGGGCTCTATATAGCTATGACTTGTGGTCTTTCATGGCAAGCATTCAACACCCTTCAAGAGCTAAGAGAGAGAGCTTTTACTCACATCCTCCTACCCTCTTTGCTCTTGTCCCCCTTGAGTTCATCATTCAAACCTAGCCATTAATGGCTTATCAATGAGTATTCAAAGCTCGGTTTAAGTATGACTCAAGACTTTCATTCATGGCTGACCTACCTTGGAATATCTTTATGAGGTCGTTTATAGCCATTGAATGCTTGAAGTTTGGCAGTTCCCTCATTACCATTGCATTGAATAGGCAAGAGGAACTTGACCAACTCTCTCCTAACTACCCGGCATCAACATAACCTCATCATTTGCATCGGTAGCTGATCTTGGGAGCACAAAGAGAAGCTGAAGCACGTGGAGCTGAAGCTACTCATCAAAGGCATCGAATCGGGGCTCAATCGTCTAGGTATGTCTAGTATTTGAGAGTCCATTTATTAAATCACTATTCCCTGGATTGGGAAACTACGGCGGGAGTGTACGTGACCGTCCTTGGATTAGGATTGGTGAGAGTTTGAGATCCAAACTCGTTAAGTCCCTGGATTGGGCCATCGGCGGATGGTAAACGCGGTCCTAGATCAAAGGATGTCAAGGTTGATGGTTAACCTGGTTTAAAACCACGACTATAGTGAAATCCGGTGGTCTCATAGGTTGAGATCGTGAACCGGGAGTGGAGTAGGGAAACCGAACCACTATAAATCGTTTGCATTGTGAGATTGAATGATTGCTATGTGTTGAATGGTTTAGTCAATCATGAATGCTAACTGTTTGATGAAATGCCCATGATAGTCCTTGCTTACAAATTGTTCATATAAATGCCTTGAATGTTATTGTGATAATCTTAGTTGATAAGATTGACTTAATCAGTTTTTAATTATAATTGGAATTTGAAAAGTCCTATTCACCCCCCTCTAGGACATTAGGCATATCTCCAAGTATCTCTATAAGCGGTAAAACCGCAATTTCAATTGGTATCAGAGCGGGTTCCTCCGCTCAGGTTTAAAAAACCCGGAGTTAGATCCTAAGAGAACTTGAAAATATGTCTAGAGAGGACTCTTCATCCGTTACTGAGCCTCCCTTCTTTGATGGGTCAAACTATCCATACTGGAAAGCCCGAATGCGTATCTTTTTGGAATCTATTGATTCGGACGTTGGGGACATGATCGATATTGGATATAAACCCCTAATGGACACTATATGTAAGGAAGGTGAACCGGATGTCCTCAAGCCAAGAGATAAGGCAATGTGGACCGATTATGATAAAGCTCAACGTGTTCATAATGCCAATGGCCTGAATGCCATTTTTTGTTCAGTGTCTAAAGATGAATTTGGCCGGATTCAAAATTGCACAACCAGTAAGCAGGCATGGGACATTCTTGAAGTTACTCATGAAGGAACAAACATTGTTAAAAACTCAAAACTTTAGCGCCTCTCTACACAATTGAAAACATTACTATGGAGGAGCACGAAACATTTACTGATTTCTATACCAAACTGAACAAGATCACACATGAAATGTGGGGCTTGGGGGATCCTGTTCCGGAGCATAGACTGTGTAGGAAAATTCTGAGATCCCTACCGGAACGGTTCTCTTCCAAAGTTACTACCATAGAAGAATGTAGGGACCTAAATACCATGAAAGTTGAAGAATTACTAGGGTCCCTTCAAACCTATGAGCTAGGTTTCAAAACTCCCTCCAAATCCAAAAGTACAGCCCTGAAATCTTTTCACAAGAAACAAGATTCTGAATGCGGAAGTGAGGAAGATCCAGACTTAGAAGAAATGACACTTATGGCCAAGAAATTTCAAAAATTCTTCAAAACTAGGGGAAATACTTCTAGAAGGAAACCCTACCAGAAGGGTAAACCTTTTGACTCTAAGAACAACAAGGAAAATTTGTTAAGTCAAAAGATCCTCAATGCTACAAGTGTAGAGGATTTGGTCACATTGCATCCGAGTGCACCAATAATAAAGCCAAGAAAAAGGCAATGGCGGCTACATGGGATGAGACGGAAGAATCTGAATCAGAATCATACATATATCAAAGTGAGGAGGAGCAAGGTTCAATCAAAATTCTAATGGCCTCCATCACTGATATTGTGCCTCAAATTGAGCCCATTGCAAAGATCACCGGAGACATTTATTATCATGAATCCTCTAACACTGAAAATGATTCCTTGAGTGATGATGAGAATGAGGATGAAGGCCTTCAGGAGGCATATAACCAACTATACATTGAAAATATAAATACCATTAAAAAGTTGGGCCAAATGAAGGCTGAAAAGGATAAATTGATAAAAAAATCTTGACGGATTAAAAATTGAGAATCAAAAGATGGGTCAAGATCTAGAAGAGCTGAAAAGGAAGAATGATGAACTTGAACAAGAAAAGAAAAAGCTCATAAGTGGTGAATCTCTAGACAAGCATGCTAGACTTGAGAAAGAACTCAAAGAGGCGAACACTAAAATTGATCGTCTTAAGTGTCAAGTTGTTGACTCTAGAAGACGGTTCACCCAAGGAGAAGAAAACCTTGAAAAACTACCTCGGTTCATCCAATTGTAAGAAAAGATCATGGTGCATCAGGGAGTAAAACTAGAGCATCTCCTGTCTGCCATGCTTGTGGAGACATTGGCCACTTAAAGTTTGAATGCATGGTGTTCAAAAATCCGGTCCGAAACTTGAAAGGTAAATTTGTACCGACCGGGAAAAATGTGCAAGCTAATTGGAATCCTCCCATGCATACTTCACCAAAAGGAGGAAACATTCGAAAGAATTATCCTCCCATGCATACTTCACCAAAAGGAGAAAACATTCGAAAGAATTATCATAAGAAGGACAAGAGGATGGATGAACTGTTGGAGCAAGTTAAAATGCTGAATTTGAAAACTGCTCTTCTCTTGCGTGAAAAAGAAAAAATCTGATTCTCCCAAGAAAACTAGAGAATCTCACCATAAGAAAACCCCTCAAAAGGACAACAACTAAATGGTTGTAAAGAACAAGTGCTTGGTCATTCATACTGCCTTAAAAGCTGGGAATACCCCTAGATGGTACTTGGATAGTGGTGCTTTAGACACATGACAGGTGATAGATCTCAATTTTGTGCATATGACGAATTTGATGGTGGGTCTGTCACATTTGGTGATGGAAGCATAGCTAAAATTATTGGTAAAGGAACCATCACGGGGCCAGGTTTGCCCGAAATTGAAAATGTGCTGTATGTTGATGGCCTTAAACACAACTTACTGAGTATCTCACAGATTTGTGATGAAGAGCACTCAGTAAGCTTCTCCAAAGATATGTGCAAGATCCTGAACTCCACAGGAAAATTAGTCATGAAAGGTCTACGCACAGGAGACAACTGCTATGTCATTGAAAATCACAACAATTCAACCTCTCCACCATGTGTCACGTGGCCGTTCAGGATGAAACAGAACTATGACACCATCGACTCGGTCATGTACATTATAGAAATCTATTTAAACTGAGTCAGAAAAATTTGGTGAGAGGTCTACCAAAGATGGGTAAAAGACCAAATGCTGTGTGCATCGCATGCCAAAAGGTAAACAAATCAAGGTTGCACACAAGAGAATCTCTATCCTGGTCACATCAAAACCATTTGAAATACTACACATGGACCTAGTTGGTCCTACCAGGGTACTTAGCCAAGGTGGAAAACGATACTTCTTTGTAGTCGTTGATGATTACTCTAGATTCACATGGGTCGCCTTCCTAAGAGAAAATCTGACACTTTTGGAGAATTTCAAAAACTAGTGAAGCGACTTCACAATGAGAAAGGATACATGGTAGCAAGAATCAGGAGTGATCATGGCGGGTGAATTTGAAGATCATCGTTTGAAGGCATTATGCGATGAATTGGGTATTCGTCATGAGTTCTCAGCACCCAAAATACCTCAACAAAATGGGGGTTGCTGAAAGAAAAAATAGAGTGTTGTTGGATATGGCTACAACTATGCTTAATAATAAAAATCTTGCTCAAAATCTGTGGGCCGAAGCTGTTAACACTGCCTGCTATGTTATTAATCGAGTTTATTTAAGGGTAGGTCTAAACAAAACAGCTTATGAACTGTGGTGTGGAAAGACACCAAATGTAAAATACTTTAAGGTCTTTGGTAGTACATGCTATATTCTGAGAGACCGAGAAAATTTGAAAAAAATTTGACTCCAAAAGTGATGAGGGTATCTTCTTAGGATACATTAAATAGTAGAGCCTTTCGTGTCTACAACCTTCGAACCTCATCAGTTCAAGAGTCAATCAATGTGACTGTGGATGATAGCTTGGATAAATCTGTGTCTCCAGGTAATGAAGAAGAAGATGAGGGTATATGCGAGATAGGAAAATCTGATAAACAACCCTCATCTCCAAATGCCCCCACTGCTTCTGGTGATGTACAAATTGTCAAGGATCACCCCTCAATCAAATCATTGGGGATCCTAGCATTGGTGTCAAAACCAGGAGACGGTTGGAGGCAGTCAACAGTCACCTGGTTTCACATCAAAAATAGAACAAAAAAATGCTGATGAAGCTGTAAATGATGAATTCTGGATCCTTGCAATGCAGGAAGAGCTTCAACAATTTATTAGAAATGATGTGTGGTATCTGTTCGACAGGCCGGAAAGGAAAAATGTTATTGGAACCAAATGAATTTTCAAGAATAAATCCGATGAATCTGGGAATGTAATACGTAATAAGGCTCGGTTAGTTGCTCAGGGATATTCACAAATTGAAGGTATTGACTTTGATGAAACAGTTGCCCTTGTAGCTAGACTCGAGTCTATTAGAATTCTTATGGCTGTTGCTTGTGCGTTAAAGTTCAAACTTTCAAATGGATGTAAAGAGCGCCTTCTTGAATGGTATTCTTGATGAGGAAGTGTATGTTGAACAACCAAAAGGATTCATTGATCCTAAGTATCCTCACGAAGTGTACCGGTTGAAAAAGGCACTTTACGGACTCAAGCAAGCACCCCGTGCATGGTATGAACGCTTAACTCATTTCTTGTAGACCATGATTTCGCTAGGGGAGCGTTGACAAAACTCTATTATTAGAGAAGCCGAAAATTCTGTGTTGATTGCCCAGATTTATGTGGATGTCATTGTTTTTGGATCCACATGTGAGAAAATGTCCATCTCCTTTGCTAAATTAATGACATTGAATTTGAGATGAGTATGGTAGGAGAACTCAACTTGTTTCTAGGGCTTCAAGTAAAACAACTTGCATCAGGTATATTCATTACCCAAGCCAAATATGCTAAAGATCTTGTTAAGAGATTTGGCTTAGACTCTGGTCGTTCCTACACTACACCTATGAGCACCACTGTTAAACTATCAAAAGACCTTGCAGGGAAAAGTGTAGATCAACATCTTTATAGAAGCACAATTGGTAGTCTTCTTTATCTCACTGCTAGTAGACCAGATATTGCTTTTAGTGTAGGTGCTTGTGCTCGGTTTCAGGCTGATCCCAAAGAATCTCACCTTACCGCTATTAAACGGATCATCCGGTTTGTTGGATGCATACCGAATACGGTCTTTGGTACCCTTTTGATTCATCTACCGATATTGCAGGGTATTCAGATGCCGACTGGGCTGGTAACATGGATGATCGTAAATCAACCAGCGGTGGTGGATGTTTTTATGTTGGAAATTGCCTTGTGGCGTGGCATAGTAAGAAACAAAACTCCATCTCTTTATCCACAGCCGAAGCAGAGTACATTGCTGCTGGAAGTTGTTGTGCCCAATTATTATGGATGAAACAAACATTGACCGATTATGGGATTAATCAAGGCACAATGACTCTATTTTGCGACAATACTAGTGCCATAAATATATCGAAAATTCCAATTCAGCACTCGCGCACTAAGCACATAGATATTAGGTACCATTTTATTCGAGAATTAGTTGAAGATCACATAATATCTCTCGAACATGTGCCTACCGAGAATCAGCTAGCTGACATCCTAATGAAACCCTTGGACTCAGATCGCTTTGCGAACCTCCAGAAGTCCATCGGTGTTGGATGTATCTAGTTTATCTAAAGTGTATGTTTTGCAGGAAAAATTTGAGGATTAAGCCTCTCTTTCTGATCTTTATAGGTATCTGAGGATCTTGCCTCTTTTCATTGCTTTCTACAAAAATCTGGGATCATAGTCCCAATTCTTGTCCTCTATTGATAAATCTGGACCTTAAGGGTCCATCATTTGTGATTGGGTTGTACCTTGGTACACCATGACCATGGATGTTGTATCCTTAGTAAGGGTACTTGGTTTTAAATGATAATGGTCTGTCCAAAGGACAGACTTTCTATCCAGCTAATCCAGTGCAGGATTCCTCTGTCAAAATTGTGAAAATCTACCTACCGACCGGTCAAGATCGGTCGGGCGTCTCCAAGACCTCTCTGGACTCGTATGCTTCACGACGATCCGACCGGTCAGACCGGTCGGGCAGTGCATACAATGCTGCTGGACTCCCACTTATCTTCGGCACCAGACCGGTCTGCCCGTGTGCGTCAACCGTCCGAAAGGAGGGGTCTTTAAATTCAGTTGGAGCTCATTTTAGGTCACCCACTTCACATTTTCTCACCTCCACTTGCTGCTCCAGCTCCCCCTCTTGCTCTCCAAGCGATTTTGAGGTGATTCGTTGCGAGATTCGAGGTTCTAACCTCCTCTACTTTACTCCTCTTCATTCTATTCATTTGGTAAGGGATTCACTCTCACTCTTCTTTGTTTCATCCCTTTCCTTCATCTCTAGGAGTGATTTAGAGTATCTTCTTGCCTCTTCCATGTCTTCCCAAGAGAGTGAAGATGAGCTCCCCTTGAGGCGAAGTGATCGACCCAAGGCAAACCTAAGCCTCCTCCTCCTCGCCCTTTAAAAACCAAGAAAACCGCTTCAAAAGGGAATGGGCTGCCTCATCTTCTGTTCCCCCTGTTCAATCTAAATCCTTGGGAAAAAATATTTTATCCCATTCCACCCATTGGGATGATTTCAAGGACAAGGAGGTGGTTTGTGAAAAATCAGTCAAATTGGTTTACTTGGCCAACTATAATGTTCTTTTCATTTTGAATGCCATAAATTGGGG